>CM074725.1:250845344-251345139 GCA_037306005.1 Rhinophrynus dorsalis
TACATTCAGTGGAAGGAGGTGTTACTAGTGCGGTACCTCAGGGATCAGTACTGGACCTGTTCTATTTAATACATTCAGTGGAAGGAAGTGTTACTAGTGCGGTACCTCAAGGATCAGTACCGGACCTGTTCTATTTAATACATTCAGTGGAAGGAGGTGATACTAGTGCGGTACCTCAGGGATCAGTACCGGACCTGTTCTATTTAATACATTCAGTGGAAGGACGTGTTACTAGTGCGGTACCTCAGGGATCAGTACCGGACCTGTTCTATTTAATACATTCAGTGGAAGGAGGTGTTACTAGTGCGGTATCTCAGGAATCAGTGCTGGACCTGTTCTATTTAATACATTCAGTGGAAGGAGGTGTTACTAGTGCGGTACCTCAGGGATCAGTGCTGGACCTGTTCTATTTAATACATTCAGTGGAAGGAGGTGTTACTAGTGCGGTACCTCAGGGATCAGTACCGGACCTGTTCTATTTAATACATTCAGTGGAATGAGGTGTTACTAGTGCGGTACCTCAGGGATCAGTGCTGGACCTGTTCTATTTAATACATTCAGTGGAAGGAGGTGTTACTAGTGCGGTACCTCAGGGATCAGTACCGGACCTGTTCTATTTAATACATTCAGCGGAAGGAGGTGTTACTAGTGCGGTACCTCAGGGATCAGTACTGGACCTGTTCTATTTAATACATTCAGTGGAAGGAAGTGTTACTAGTGCGGTACCTCAGGGATCAGTACCGGACCTGTTCTATTTAATACATTCAGTGGAAGGAGGTGTTACTAGTGCGGTACCTCAGGGATCAGTACTGGACCTGTTCTATTTAATACATTCAGTGGAAGGAGGTGTTACTAGTGCGGTACCTCAGGGATCAGTACTGGACCTGTTCTATTTAATACATTCAGTGGAATGAGGTGTTACTAGTGCGGTACCTCAGGGATCAGTGCTGGACCTGTTCTATTTAATACATTCAGTGGAAGGAGGTGTTACTAGTGCGGTACCTCAGGGATCAGTACTGGACCTGTTCTATTTAATACATTCAGTGGAATGAGGTGTTACTAGTGCGGTACCTCAGGGATCAGTACCGGACCTGTTCTATTTAATACATTCAGTGGAAGGAGGTGATACTAGTGCGGTACCTCAGGGATCAGTGCTGGACCTGTTCTATTTAATACATTCAGTGGAAGGAGGTATTACTAGTGCGGTACCTCAGGGATCAGTGCTGGACCTGTTCTATTTAATACATTCAGTGGAAGGAGGTGTTACTAGTGCAGTACCTCAGGGATCAGTGCAGGACCTGTTCTATTTAATACATTCAGTGGAAGGAGGCGTTACTAGTGCGGTACCTCAGGGATCAGTACCGGACCTGTTCTATTTAATACATTCAGTGGAAGGAGGTGTCACTAGTGCGGTACCTCAGGGATCAGTACCGGACCTGTTCTATTTAATACATTCAGTGGAAGGAGGCGTTACTAGTGCGGTACCTCAGGGATCAGTACCGGACCTGTTCTATTTAATATATTCAGTGGAAGGAGGTGTCACTAGTGCGGTACCTCAGGGATCAGTACCGGACCTGTTCTATTTAATACATTCAGTGGAAGGAGGTGTTACTAGTGCAGTACCTCAGGGATCAGTACTGGACCTGTTCTATTTAATACATTCAGTGGAAGGAGGTGTTACTAGTGCGGTACCTCAGGGATCAGTACTGGACCTGTTCTATTTAATACATTCAGTGGAAGGAGGTGTTACTAGTGCAGTACCTCAGGGATCAGTACCGGACCTGTTCTATTTAATACATTCAGTGGAAGGAGGTGTTACTAGTGCGGTACCTCAGGGATCAGTACTGGACCTGTTCTATTTAATACATTCAGTGGAAGGAGGTGTCACTAGTGCGGTACCTCAGGGATCAGTGCTGGACCTGTTCTATTTAATACATTCAGTGGAAGGAGGTGATACTAGTACGGTACCTCAGGGATCAGTGCTGGACCTGTTCTATTTAATACATTCAGTGGAAGGAGGTGTCACTAGTGCGGTACCTCAGTGATCAGTACCGGACCTGTTCTATTTAATACATTCAGTGGAAGGAGGTGATACTAGTGCGGTATCTCAGGGATCAGTACTGGACCTTTTCTATTTAATACATTCAGTAGACGGAGGTGTTACTAGTGCGGTACCTCAGGGATCAGTGCTGGACCTGTTCTATTTAATACATTCAGTGGAAGGAGGTGTTACTAGTGCGGTACCTCAGGGATCAGTACTGGACCTGTTCTATTTAATACATTCAGTGGAATGAGGTGTTACTAGTGCGGTACCTCAGGGATCAGTACTGGACCTGTTCTATTTAATACATTCAGTGGAAGGAGGTGTCACTAGTGCGGTACCTCAGGGATCAGTGCTGGACCTGTTCTATTTAATACATTCAGCGGAAGGAGGTGTTACTAGTGCGGTACCTCAGGGATCGGTACCGGACCTGTTCTATTTAATACATTCAGTGGAAGGAGGTGTCACTAGTGCGGTACCTCAGGGATCAGTACCGGACCTGTTCTATTTAATACATTCAGCGGAAGGAGGTGTTACTAGTGCGGTACCTCAGGGATCAGTACCGGACCTGTTCTATTTAATACATTCAGTGGAAGGAGGTGTTACTAGTGCGGTACCTCAGGGATCGGTACCGGACCTGTTCTATTTAATACATTCAGTGGAAGGAGGTGTTACTAGTGCGGTACCTCAGGGATCAGTACCGGACCTGTTCTATTTAATACATTCAGTGGAAGGAGGTGATACTAGTACGGTACCTCAGGGATCAGTACCGGACCTGTTCTATTTAATACATTCAGTGGAAGGAAGTGTTACTAGTGCGGTACCTCAGGGATCGGTACCGGACCTGTTCTATTTAATACATTCAGTGGAAGGAGGTGTTACTAGTGCGGTACCTCAGGGATCAGTACCGGACCTGTTCTATTTAATACATTCAGTGGAAGGAGGTGTTACTAGTGCGGTACCTCAGGGATCGGTACCGGACCTGTTCTATTTAATACATTCAGTGGAAGGAGGTGTTACTAGTGCGGTACCTCAGGGATCAGTACTGGACCTGTTCTATTTAATACATTCAGTGGAAGGAGGTGTTACTAGTGCGGTACCTCAGGGATCAGTACTGGACCTGTTCTATTTAATACATTCAGTGGAAGGAGGTGTCACTAGTGCGGTACCTCAGGGATCAGTACAAGACCTGTTCTATTTAATACATTCAGTGGAAGGAGGTGTTACTAGTGCGGTACCTCAGGGATCAGTACTGGACCTGTTCTATTTAATACATTCAGTGGAAGGAGGTGTTACTAGTGCGGTACCTCAGGGATCAGTACCGGACCTGTTCTATTTAATACATTCAGTGGAAGGAGGTGATACTAGTACGGTACCTCAGGGATCGGTACCGGACCTGTTCTATTTAATACATTCAGTGGAAGGAAGTGTTACTAGTGCGGTACCTCAGGGATCGGTACCGGACCTGTTCTATTTAATACATTCAGTGGAAGGAGGTGTTACTAGTGCGGTACCTCAGGGATCAGTACCGGACCTGTTCTATTTAATACATTCAGTGGAAGGAGGTGATACTAGTACGGTACCTCAGGGATCAGTACCGGACCTGTTCTATTTAATACATTCAGTGGAAGGAAGTGTTACTAGTGCGGTACCTCAGGGATCGGTACCGGACCTGTTCTATTTAATACATTCAGTGGAAGGAGGTGTTACTAGTGCGGTACCTCAGGGATCAGTACAGGACCTGTTCTATTTAATACATTCAGTGGAAGGAGGTGATACTAGTACGGTACCTCAGGGATCAGTACCGGACCTGTTCTATTTAATACATTCAGTGGAAGGAGGTGTCACTAGTGCGGTACCTCAGGGATCAGTACCGGACCTGTTCTATTTAATACATTCAGTGGAAGGAGGTGTTACTAGTGCGGTACCTCAGGGATCAGTACTGGACCTGTTCTATTTAATACATTCAGTGGAAGGAGGTGTTACTAGTGCGGTACCTCAGGGATCAGTACTGGACCTGTTCTATTTAATACATTCAGTGGAAGGAGGTGTCACTAGTGCGGTACCTCAGGGATCAGTACAAGACCTGTTCTATTTAATACATTCAGTGGAAGGAGGTGTTACTAGTGCGGTACCTCAGGGATCAGTACTGGACCTGTTCTATTTAATACATTCAGTGGAAGGAGGTGTTACTAGTGCGGTACCTCAGGGATCAGTACCGGACCTGTTCTATTTAATACATTCAGTGGAAGGAGGTGATACTAGTACGGTACCTCAGGGATCAGTACCGGACCTGTTCTATTTAATACATTCAGTGGAAGGAAGTGTTACTAGTGCGGTACCTCAGGGATCGGTACCGGACCTGTTCTATTTAATACATTCAGTGGAAGGAGGTGTTACTAGTGCGGTACCTCAGGGATCAGTACCGGACCTGTTCTATTTAATACATTCAGTGGAAGGAGGTGTTACTAGTGCGGTACCTCAGGGATCAGTACCGGACCTGTTCTATTTAATACATTCAGTGGAAGGAGGTGTTACTAGTGCGGTACCTCAGGGATCAGTACCGGACCTGTTCTATTTAATACATTCAGTGGAAGGAGGTGTTACTAGTGCGGTACCTCAGGGATCAGTACTGGACCTGTTCTATTTAATACATTCAGTGGAAGGAGGTGTCACTAGTGCGGTACCTCAGGGATCGGTACCGGACCTGTTCTATTTAATACATTCAGTGGAAGGAGGTGATACTAGTGCGGTACCTCAGGGATCAGTGCTGGACCTGTTCTATTTAATACATTCAGTGGAAGGAGGTGTTACTAGTGCGGTACCTCAGGGATCAGTGCTGGACCTGTTCTATTTAATACATTCAGTGGAAGGAGGTGTCACTAGTGCGGTACCTCAGGGATCAGTGCTGGACCTGTTCTATTTAATACATTCAGTGGAAGGAGGTGTTACTAGTGCGGTACCTCAGGGATCGGTACCGGACCTGTTCTATTTAATACATTCAGTGGCAGGAGGTG
Source organism: Rhinophrynus dorsalis (assembly GCA_037306005.1). Taxonomy (NCBI): domain Eukaryota; kingdom Metazoa; phylum Chordata; class Amphibia; order Anura; family Rhinophrynidae; genus Rhinophrynus; species Rhinophrynus dorsalis. Next base: position 250,850,403 of record CM074725.1, read on the forward strand.
TCACTAGTGCGGTACCTCAGGGATCAGAACCGGACCTGTTCTATTTAATACATTCAGTGGAAGGAGGTGTTACTAGTGCGGTATCTCAGGGATCAGTACTGGACCTGTTCTATTTAATACATTCAGTGGAAGGAGGTGTTACTAGTACAGTATCTCTGGGATCAGTACCGGACCTGTTCTATTTAATACATTCAGTAGACGGAGGTGTTACTAGTGCGGTACCTCAGGGATCAGTACCGGACGTGTTCTATTTAATACATTCAGTGGAAGGAGGTGTTACTAGTGCGGTACCTCAGGGATCGGTACCGGACCTGTTCTATTTAATACATTCAGTGGAAGGAGGTGATACTAGTGCGGTACCTCAGGTATCAGTACTGGACCTGTTCTATTTAATACATTCAGTGGAAGGAGGTGTCACTAGTGCGGTACCTCAGGGATCAGTGCTGGACCTTTTCTATTTAATACATTCAGCGGAAGGAGGTGTTACTAGTACGGTACCTCAGTGATCAGTACCGGACCTGTTCTATTTAATACATTCAGTGGAAGGAGGTGATACTAGTGCGGTATCTCAGGGATCAGTACTGGACCTTTTCTATTTAATACATTCAGTAGACGGAGGTGTCACTAGTGCGGTACCTCAGGGATCAGTACCGGACCTGTTCTATTTAATACATTCAGTGGAAGGAGGTGATACTAGTGCGGTACCTCAGGGATCAGTACTGGACCTGTTCTATTTAATACATTCAGTGGAAGGAGGTGTTACTAGTGCGGTACCTCAGGGATCGGTACCGGACCTGTTCTATTTAATACATTCAGCGGAAGGAGGTGATACTAGTGCGGTACCTCAGGGATCAGTACCGGACCTGTTCTATTTAATACATTCAGTGGAAGGAGGTGTCACTAGTACGGTACCTCAGGGATCAGTACCGGACCTGTTCTATTTAATACATTCAGTGGAAGGAGGTGTCACAAGTGCGGTACCTCAGGGATCAGTGCCGGACCTGTTCTATTTAATACAATCAGTGGAAGGAGGTGTTACTAGTGCGGTACCTCAGGGATCAGTACTGAACCTGTTCTATTTAATACATTCAGTGGAAGGAGGTGTTACTAGTGCGGTACCTCAGGGATCAGTGCCGGACCTGTTCTATTTAATACATTCAGTGGAAGGAGGTGTTACTAGTGTGGTACCTCAGGGATCGGTACCGGACCTGTTCTATTTAATACATTCAGCGGAAGGAGGTGTTACTAGTGCGGTACCTCAGGGATCAGCACCGGACCTGATCTATTTAATACATTCAGTGGAAGGAGGTGTTACTAGTGCGGTACCTCAGGGATCAGTACCGGACCTGTTCTATTTAATACATTCAGTGGAAGGAGGTGTTACTAGTGCGGTACCTCAGGGATCAGTACCGGACCTGTTCTATTTAATACATTCAGTGGAAGGAGGTGTTACTAGTGCGGTACCTCAGGGATCAGTACCGGACCTGTTCTATTTAATACATTCAGTGGAAGGAGGTGTTACTAGTGCGGTACCTCAGGGATCAGTACTGGACCTGTTCTATTTAATACATTCAGTGGAAGGACGTGTTACTAGTGCGGTACCTCAGGGATCAGTACCGGACCTGTTCTATTTAATACATTCAGTGGAAGGAGGTGATACTAGTGCGGTACCTCAGGGATCAGTACCGGACCTGTTCTATTTAATACATTCAGTGGAAGGAGGTGTTACTAGTGCGGTACCTCAGGGATCAGTACCGGACCTGTTCTATTTAATACATTCAGTGGAAGGAGGTGTCACTAGTGCGGTACCTCAGGGATCAGTGCCGGACCAGTTCTATTTAATACATTCAGCGGAAGGAGGTGTTACTAGTGCGGTACCTCAGGGATCAGTACCGGACCTGTTCTATTTAATACATTCAGTGGAAGGATGGGTTACTAGTGCGGTACCTCAGGGATCAGTACCGGACCTGTTCTATTTAATACATTCAGTGGAAGGAGGTGATACTAGTGCGGTACCTCGGGGATCAGTACCGGACCTGTTCTATTTAATACATTCAGTGGAAGGAGGTGTTACTAGTGCGGTACCTCAGGGATCAGTACCGGACCTGTTCTATTTAATACATTCAGTGGAAGGAGGTGTCACTAGTGCGGTACCTCAGGGATCAGTGCCGGACCTGTTCTATTTAATACATTCAGCGGAAGGAGGTGTTACTAGTGCGGTACCTCAGGGATCAGTACCGGACCTGTTCTATTTAATACATTCAGTGGAAGGAGGTGATACTAGTGCGGTACCTCAGGGATCAGAACCGGACCTGTTCTATTTAATACATTCAGTGGAAGGAGGTGATACTAGTGCGGTACCTCAGTGATCAGTCCCGGACCTGTTCTATTTAATACATTCAGCGGAAGGAGGTGTTACTAGTGCGGTACCTCAGGGATCAGTACCGGACCTGTTCTATTTAATACATTCAGCGGAAGGAGGTGTTACTAGTACGGTACCTCAGGGATCAGTGCCGGACCTGTTCTATTTAATACATTCAGTAGACGGAGGTGTTACTAGTGCGGTACCTCAGGGATCAGTACCGGACCTGTTCTATTTAATACATTCAGTGGAAGGAGGTGTTACTAGTACGGTACCTCAGGGATCAGTACTGGACCTGTTCTATTTAATACATTCAGTGGAAGGAGGTGTTACTAGTGCGGTACCTCAGGGATCAGTACTGGACCTGTTCTATTTAATACATTCAGTGGAAGGAAGTGTTACTAGTGCGGTACCTCAAGGATCAGTACCGGACCTGTTCTATTTAATACATTCAGTGGAAGGAGGTGATACTAGTGCGGTACCTCAGGGATCAGTACCGGACCTGTTCTATTTAATACATTCAGTGGAAGGACGTGTTACTAGTGCGGTACCTCAGGGATCAGTACCGGACCTGTTCTATTTAATACATTCAGTGGAAGGAGGTGTTACTAGTGCGGTATCTCAGGAATCAGTGCTGGACCTGTTCTATTTAATACATTCAGTGGAAGGAGGTGTTACTAGTGCGGTACCTCAGGGATCAGTGCTGGACCTGTTCTATTTAATACATTCAGTGGAAGGAGGTGTTACTAGTGCGGTACCTCAGGGATCAGTACCGGACCTGTTCTATTTAATACATTCAGTGGAATGAGGTGTTACTAGTGCGGTACCTCAGGGATCAGTGCTGGACCTGTTCTATTTAATACATTCAGTGGAAGGAGGTGTTACTAGTGCGGTACCTCAGGGATCAGTACCGGACCTGTTCTATTTAATACATTCAGCGGAAGGAGGTGTTACTAGTGCGGTACCTCAGGGATCAGTACTGGACCTGTTCTATTTAATACATTCAGTGGAAGGAAGTGTTACTAGTGCGGTACCTCAGGGATCAGTACCGGACCTGTTCTATTTAATACATTCAGTGGAAGGAGGTGTTACTAGTGCGGTACCTCAGGGATCAGTACCGGACCTGTTCTATTTAATACATTCAGTGGAAGGAGGTGTTACTAGTGCGGTACCTCAGGGATCAGTACTGGACCTGTTCTATTTAATACATTCAGTGGAATGAGGTGTTACTAGTGCGGTACCTCAGGGATCAGTGCTGGACCTGTTCTATTTAATACATTCAGTGGAAGGAGGTGTTACTAGTGCGGTACCTCAGGGATCAGTACTGGACCTGTTCTATTTAATACATTCAGTGGAATGAGGTGTTACTAGTGCGGTACCTCAGGGATCAGTACCGGACCTGTTCTATTTAATACATTCAGTGGAAGGAGGTGATACTAGTGCGGTACCTCAGGGATCAGTGCTGGACCTGTTCTATTTAATACATTCAGTGGAAGGAGGTATTACTAGTGCGGTACCTCAGGGATCAGTGCTGGACCTGTTCTATTTAATACATTCAGTGGAAGGAGGTGTTACTAGTGCAGTACCTCAGGGATCGGTACCGGACCTGTTCTATTTAATACATTCAGTGGAAGGAGGTGTTACTAGTGCGGTACCTCAGGGATCAGTACCGGACCTGTTCTATTTAATACATTCAGTGGAAGGAGGTGATACTAGTACGGTACCTCAGGGATCAGTACCGGACCTGTTCTATTTAATACATTCAGTGGAAGGAAGTGTTACTAGTGCGGTACCTCAGGGATCGGTACCGGACCTGTTCTATTTAATACATTCAGTGGAAGGAGGTGTTACTAGTGCGGTACCTCAGGGATCAGTACCGGACCTGTTCTATTTAATACATTCAGTGGAAGGAGGTGTTACTAGTGCGGTACCTCAGGGATCGGTACCGGACCTGTTCTATTTAATACATTCAGTGGAAGGAGGTGTTACTAGTGCGGTACCTCAGGGATCAGTACCGGACCTGTTCTATTTAATACATTCAGTGGAAGGAGGTGTTACTAGTGCGGTACCTCAGGGATCAGTACCGGACCTGTTCTATTTAATACATTCAGTGGAAGGAGGTGTTACTAGTGCGGTACCTCAGGGATCAGTACCGGACCTGTTCTATTTAATACATTCAGTGGAAGGAGGTGTTACTAGTGCGGTACCTCAGGGATCAGTACCGGACCTGTTCTATTTAATACATTCAGTGGAAGGAGGTGTTACTAGTGCGGTACCTCAGGGATCAGTACTGGACCTGTTCTATTTAATACATTCAGTGGAAGGAGGTGTCACTAGTGCGGTACCTCAGGGATCAGTACAAGACCTGTTCTATTTAATACATTCAGTGGAAGGAGGTGTTACTAGTGCGGTACCTCAGGGATCAGTACTGGACCTGTTCTATTTAATACATTCAGTGGAAGGAGGTGTCACTACTGCGGTACCTCAGGGATCAGTACCGGACCTGTTCTATTTAATACATTCAGTGGAAGGAGGTGTTACTAGTGCAGTACCTCAGGGATCAGTACCGGACCTGTTCTATTTAATACATTCAGTGGAAGGAGGTGTTACTAGTGCGGTACCTCAGGGATCAGTACCGGACCTGTTCTATTTAATACATTCAGTGGAAGGAGGTGATACTAGTGCGGTACCTCAGGGATCAGTACCGGACCTGTTCTATTTAATACATTCAGTGGAAGGAGGTGTTACTAGTGCGGTACCTCAGGGATCAGTACCGGACCTGTTCTATTTAATACATTCAGTGGAAGGAGGTGTCACTAGTGCGGTACCTCAGGGATCAGTGCCGGACCAGTTCTATTTAATACATTCAGCGGAAGGAGGTGTTACTAGTGCGGTACCTCAGGGATCAGTACCGGACCTGTTCTATTTAATACATTCAGTGGAAGGATGGGTTACTAGTGCGGTACCTCAGGGATCAGTACCGGACCTGTTCTATTTAATACATTCAGTGGAAGGAGGTGATACTAGTGCGGTACCTCGGGGATCAGTACCGGACCTGTTCTATTTAATACATTCAGTGGAAGGAGGTGTTACTAGTGCGGTACCTCAGGGATCAGTACCGGACCTGTTCTATTTAATACATTCAGTGGAAGGAGGTGTCACTAGTGCGGTACCTCAGGGATCAGTGCCGGACCTGTTCTATTTAATACATTCAGCGGAAGGAGGTGTTACTAGTGCGGTACCTCAGGGATCAGTACCGGACCTGTTCTATTTAATACATTCAGTGGAAGGAGGTGATACTAGTGCGGTACCTCAGGGATCAGAACCGGACCTGTTCTATTTAATACATTCAGTGGAAGGAGGTGATACTAGTGCGGTACCTCAGTGATCAGTCCCGGACCTGTTCTATTTAATACATTCAGCGGAAGGAGGTGTTACTAGTGCGGTACCTCAGGGATCAGTACCGGACCTGTTCTATTTAATACATTCAGCGGAAGGAGGTGTTACTAGTACGGTACCTCAGGGATCAGTGCCGGACCTGTTCTATTTAATACATTCAGTAGACGGAGGTGTTACTAGTGCGGTACCTCAGGGATCAGTACCGGACCTGTTCTATTTAATACATTCAGTGGAAGGAGGTGTTACTAGTACGGTACCTCAGGGATCAGTACTGGACCTGTTCTATTTAATACATTCAGTGGAAGGAGGTGTTACTAGTGCGGTACCTCAGGGATCAGTACTGGACCTGTTCTATTTAATACATTCAGTGGAAGGAAGTGTTACTAGTGCGGTACCTCAAGGATCAGTACCGGACCTGTTCTATTTAATACATTCAGTGGAAGGAGGTGATACTAGTGCGGTACCTCAGGGATCAGTACCGGACCTGTTCTATTTAATACATTCAGTGGAAGGACGTGTTACTAGTGCGGTACCTCAGGGATCAGTACCGGACCTGTTCTATTTAATACATTCAGTGGAAGGAGGTGTTACTAGTGCGGTATCTCAGGAATCAGTGCTGGACCTGTTCTATTTAATACATTCAGTGGAAGGAGGTGTTACTAGTGCGGTACCTCAGGGATCAGTGCTGGACCTGTTCTATTTAATACATTCAGTGGAAGGAGGTGTTACTAGTGCGGTACCTCAGGGATCAGTACCGGACCTGTTCTATTTAATACATTCAGTGGAAGGAGGTGTTACTAGTGCGGTACCTCAGGGATCAGTGCTGGACCTGTTCTATTTAATACATTCAGCGGAAGGAGGTGTTACTAGTGCGGTACCTCAGGGATCAGTACCGGACCTGTTCTATTTAATACATTCAGCGGAAGGAGGTGTTACTAGTGCGGTACCTCAGGGATCAGTACTGGACCTGTTCTATTTAATACATTCAGTGGAAGGAGGTGTTACTAGTGCGGTACCTCAGGGATCAGTACCGGACCTGTTCTATTTAATACATTCAGTGGAAGGAGGTGTTACTAGTGCGGTACCTCAGGGATCAGTACCGGACCTGTTCTATTTAATACATTCAGTGGAAGGAGGTGTTACTAGTGCGGTACCTCAGGGATCAGTACTGGACCTGTTCTATTTAATACATTCAGTGGAATGAGGTGTTACTAGTGCGGTACCTCAGGGATCAGTGCTGGACCTGTTCTATTTAATACATTCAGTGGAAGGAGGTGTTACTAGTGCGGTACCTCAGGGATCAGTACTGGACCTGTTCTATTTAATACATTCAGTGGAATGAGGTGTTACTAGTGCGGTACCTCAGGGATCAGTACCGGACCTGTTCTATTTAATACATTCAGTGGAAGGAGGTGATACTAGTGCGGTACCTCAGGGATCAGTGCTGGACCTGTTCTATTTAATACATTCAGTGGAAGGAGGTATTACTAGTGCGGTACCTCAGGGATCAGTGCTGGACCTGTTCTATTTAATACATTCAGTGGAAGGAGGTGTTACTAGTGCAGTACCTCAGGGATCGGTACCGGACCTGTTCTATTTAATACATTCAGTGGAAGGAGGTGTTACTAGTGCGGTACCTCAGGGATCAGTACCGGACCTGTTCTATTTAATACATTCAGTGGAAGGAGGTGATACTAGTACGGTACCTCAGGGATCAGTACCGGACCTGTTCTATTTAATACATTCAGTGGAAGGAAGTGTTACTAGTGCGGTACCTCAGGGATCGGTACCGGACCTGTTCTATTTAATACATTCAGTGGAAGGAGGTGTTACTAGTGCGGTACCTCAGGGATCAGTACCGGACCTGTTCTATTTAATACATTCAGTGGAAGGAGGTGTTACTAGTGCGGTACCTCAGGGATCGGTACCGGACCTGTTCTATTTAATACATTCAGTGGAAGGAGGTGTTACTAGTGCGGTACCTCAGGGATCAGTACCGGACCTGTTCTATTTAATACATTCAGTGGAAGGAGGTGTTACTAGTGCGGTACCTCAGGGATCAGTACCGGACCTGTTCTATTTAATACATTCAGTGGAAGGAGGTGTTACTAGTGCGGTACCTCAGGGATCAGTACCGGACCTGTTCTATTTAATACATTCAGTGGAAGGAGGTGTTACTAGTGCGGTACCTCAGGGATCAGTACCGGACCTGTTCTATTTAATACATTCAGTGGAAGGAGGTGTTACTAGTGCGGTACCTCAGGGATCAGTACTGGACCTGTTCTATTTAATACATTCAGTGGAAGGAGGTGTCACTAGTGCGGTACCTCAGGGATCAGTACAAGACCTGTTCTATTTAATACATTCAGTGGAAGGAGGTGTTACTAGTGCGGTACCTCAGGGATCAGTACTGGACCTGTTCTATTTAATACATTCAGTGGAAGGAGGTGTCACTACTGCGGTACCTCAGGGATCAGTACCGGACCTGTTCTATTTAATACATTCAGTGGAAGGAGGTGTTACTAGTGCAGTACCTCAGGGATCAGTACCGGACCTGTTCTATTTAATACATTCAGTGGAAGGAGGTGTTACTAGTGCGGTACCTCAGGGATCAGTACCGGACCTGTTCTATTTAATACATTCAGTGGAAGGAGGTGTTACTAGTGCAGTACCTCAGGGATCAGTACCGGACCTGTTCTATTTAATACATTCAGTGGAAGGAGGTGTTACTAGTGCGGTACCTCAGGGATCAGTACTGGACCTGTTCTATTTAATACATTCAGTGGAAGGAGGTGTCACTAGTGCGGTACCTCAGGGATCAGTGCTGGACCTGTTCTATTTAATACATTCAGTGGAAGGAGGTGTCACTAGTGCGGTACCTCAGTGATCAGTACCGGACCTGTTCTATTTAATACATTCAGTGGAAGGAGGTGATACTAGTGCGGTATCTCAGGGATCAGTACTGGACCTTTTCTATTTAATACATTCAGTAGACGGAGGTGTTACTAGTGCGGTACCTCAGGGATCAGTGCTGGACCTGTTCTATTTAATACATTCAGTGGAAGGAGGTGTCACTAGTGCGGTACCTCAGGGATCAGTGCTGGACCTGTTCTATTTAATACATTCAGCGGAAGGAGGTGTTACTAGTGCGGTACCTCAGGGATCGGTACCGGACCTGTTCTATTTAATACATTCAGTGGAAGGAGGTGTCACTAGTGCGGTACCTCAGGGATCAGTACCGGACCTGTTCTATTTAATACATTCAGCGGAAGGAGGTGTTACTAGTGCGGTACCTCAGGGATCAGTACCGGACCTGTTCTATTTAATACATTCAGTGGAAGGAGGTGTTACTAGTGCGGTACCTCAGGGATCGGTACCGGACCTGTTCTATTTAATACATTCAGTGGAAGGAGGTGTTACTAGTGCGGTACCTCAGGGATCAGTACCGGACCTGTTCTATTTAATACATTCAGTGGAAGGAGGTGATACTAGTACGGTACCTCAGGGATCAGTACCGGACCTGTTCTATTTAATACATTCAGTGGAAGGAAGTGTTACTAGTGCGGTACCTCAGGGATCGGTACCGGACCTGTTCTATTTAATACATTCAGTGGAAGGAGGTGTTACTAGTGCGGTACCTCAGGGATCAGTACCGGACCTGTTCTATTTAATACATTCAGTGGAAGGAGGTGTTACTAGTGCGGTACCTCAGGGATCGGTACCGGACCTGTTCTATTTAATACATTCAGTGGAAGGAGGTGTTACTAGTGCGGTACCTCAGGGATCAGTACCGGACCTGTTCTATTTAATACATTCAGTGGAAGGAGGTGTTACTAGTGCGGTACCTCAGGGATCAGTACCGGACCTGTTCTATTTAATACATTCAGTGGAAGGAGGTGTTACTAGTGCGGTACCTCAGGGATCAGTACCGGACCTGTTCTATTTAATACATTCAGTGGAAGGAGGTGATACTAGTACAGTACCTCAGGGATCAGTACCGGACGTGTTCTATTTAATACATTCAGTGGAAGGAGGTGTTACTAGTGCGGTACCTCAGGGATCGGTACCGGACCTGTTCTATTTAATACATTCAGTGGAAGGAGGTGTTACTAGTGCGGTACCTCAGGGATCAGTACCGGACCTGTTCTATTTAATACATTCAGTGGAAGGAGGTGTTACTAGTGCGGTACCTCAGGGATCAGTACCGGACCTGTTCTATTTAATACATTCAGTGGAAGGAGGTGATACTAGTGCGGTACCTCAGGGATCAGTACCGGACCTGTTCTATTTAATACATTCAGTGGAAGGAGGTGTTACTAGTGCGGTACCTCAGGAATCAGTGCTGGACCTGTTCTATTTAATACATTCAGTGGAAGGAGGTGTTACTAGTACGGTACCTCAGGGATCAGTACCGGACCTGTTCTATTTAATACATTCAGTGGAAGGAGGTGTTACTAGTGCGGTACCTCAGGGATCAGTACCGGACCTGTTCTATTTAATACATTCAGTGGAAGGAGGTGTTACTAGTGCGGTACCTCAGGGATCAGTACCGGACCTGTTCTATTTAATACATTCAGTGGAAGGAGGTGTTACTAGTGCGGTACCTCAGGGATCAGTACTGGACCTGTTCTATTTAATACATTCAGTGGAATGAGGTGTTACTAGTGCGGTACCTCAGGGATCAGTGCTGGACCTGTTCTATTTAATACATTCAGTGGAAGGAGGTGTTACTAGTGCGGTACCTCAGGGATCAGTACTGGACCTGTTCTATTTAATACATTCAGTGGAATGAGGTGTTACTAGTGCGGTACCTCAGGGATCAGTACCGGACCTGTTCTATTTAATACATTCAGTGGAAGGAGGTGATACTAGTGCGGTACCTCAGGGATCAGTGCTGGACCTGTTCTATTTAATACATTCAGTGGAAGGAGGTATTACTAGTGCGGTACCTCAGGGATCAGTGCTGGACCTGTTCTATTTAATACATTCAGTGGAAGGAGGTGTTACTAGTGCAGTACCTCAGGGATCGGTACCGGACCTGTTCTATTTAATACATTCAGTGGAAGGAGGTGTTACTAGTGCGGTACCTCAGGGATCAGTACCGGACCTGTTCTATTTAATACATTCAGTGGAAGGAGGTGATACTAGTACGGTACCTCAGGGATCAGTACCGGACCTGTTCTATTTAATACATTCAGTAGACGGAGGTGTTACTAGTGCGGTACCTCAGGGATCAGTGCTGGACCTGTTCTATTTAATACATTCAGTGGAAGGAGGTGTTACTAGTGCGGTACCTCAGGGATCAGTACTGGACCTGTTCTATTTAATACATTCAGTGGAATGAGGTGTTACTAGTGCGGTACCTCAGGGATCAGTACTGGACCTGTTCTATTTAATACATTCAGTGGAAGGAGGTGTCACTAGTGCGGTACCTCAGGGATCAGTGCTGGACCTGTTCTATTTAATACATTCAGCGGAAGGAGGTGTTACTAGTGCGGTACCTCAGGGATCGGTACCGGACCTGTTCTATTTAATACATTCAGTGGAAGGAGGTGTCACTAGTGCGGTACCTCAGGGATCAGTACCGGACCTGTTCTATTTAATACATTCAGCGGAAGGAGGTGTTACTAGTGCGGTACCTCAGGGATCAGTACCGGACCTGTTCTATTTAATACATTCAGTGGAAGGAGGTGTTACTAGTGCGGTACCTCAGGGATCGGTACCGGACCTGTTCTATTTAATACATTCAGTGGAAGGAGGTGTTACTAGTGCGGTACCTCAGGGATCAGTACCGGACCTGTTCTATTTAATACATTCAGTGGAAGGAGGTGATACTAGTACGGTACCTCAGGGATCAGTACCGGACCTGTTCTATTTAATACATTCAGTGGAAGGAAGTGTTACTAGTGCGGTACCTCAGGGATCGGTACCGGACCTGTTCTATTTAATACATTCAGTGGAAGGAGGTGTTACTAGTGCGGTACCTCAGGGATCAGTACCGGACCTGTTCTATTTAATACATTCAGTGGAAGGAGGTGTTACTAGTGCGGTACCTCAGGGATCGGTACCGGACCTGTTCTATTTAATACATTCAGTGGAAGGAGGTGTTACTAGTGCGGTACCTCAGGGATCAGTACTGGACCTGTTCTATTTAATACATTCAGTGGAAGGAGGTGTTACTAGTGCGGTACCTCAGGGATCAGTACTGGACCTGTTCTATTTAATACATTCAGTGGAAGGAGGTGTCACTAGTGCGGTACCTCAGGGATCAGTACAAGACCTGTTCTATTTAATACATTCAGTGGAAGGAGGTGTTACTAGTGCGGTACCTCAGGGATCAGTACTGGACCTGTTCTATTTAATACATTCAGTGGAAGGAGGTGTTACTAGTGCGGTACCTCAGGGATCAGTACCGGACCTGTTCTATTTAATACATTCAGTGGAAGGAGGTGATACTAGTACGGTACCTCAGGGATCGGTACCGGACCTGTTCTATTTAATACATTCAGTGGAAGGAAGTGTTACTAGTGCGGTACCTCAGGGATCGGTACCGGACCTGTTCTATTTAATACATTCAGTGGAAGGAGGTGTTACTAGTGCGGTACCTCAGGGATCAGTACCGGACCTGTTCTATTTAATACATTCAGTGGAAGGAGGTGATACTAGTACGGTACCTCAGGGATCAGTACCGGACCTGTTCTATTTAATACATTCAGTGGAAGGAAGTGTTACTAGTGCGGTACCTCAGGGATCGGTACCGGACCTGTTCTATTTAATACATTCAGTGGAAGGAGGTGTTACTAGTGCGGTACCTCAGGGATCAGTACAGGACCTGTTCTATTTAATACATTCAGTGGAAGGAGGTGATACTAGTACGGTACCTCAGGGATCAGTACCGGACCTGTTCTATTTAATACATTCAGTGGAAGGAGGTGTCACTAGTGCGGTACCTCAGGGATCAGTACCGGACCTGTTCTATTTAATACATTCAGTGGAAGGAGGTGTTACTAGTGCGGTACCTCAGGGATCAGTACTGGACCTGTTCTATTTAATACATTCAGTGGAAGGAGGTGTTACTAGTGCGGTACCTCAGGGATCAGTACTGGACCTGTTCTATTTAATACATTCAGTGGAAGGAGGTGTCACTAGTGCGGTACCTCAGGGATCAGTACAAGACCTGTTCTATTTAATACATTCAGTGGAAGGAGGTGTTACTAGTGCGGTACCTCAGGGATCAGTACTGGACCTGTTCTATTTAATACATTCAGTGGAAGGAGGTGTTACTAGTGCGGTACCTCAGGGATCAGTACCGGACCTGTTCTATTTAATACATTCAGTGGAAGGAGGTGATACTAGTACGGTACCTCAGGGATCAGTACCGGACCTGTTCTATTTAATACATTCAGTGGAAGGAAGTGTTACTAGTGCGGTACCTCAGGGATCGGTACCGGACCTGTTCTATTTAATACATTCAGTGGAAGGAGGTGTTACTAGTGCGGTACCTCAGGGATCAGTACCGGACCTGTTCTATTTAATACATTCAGTGGAAGGAGGTGTTACTAGTGCGGTACCTCAGGGATCAGTACCGGACCTGTTCTATTTAATACATTCAGTGGAAGGAGGTGTTACTAGTGCGGTACCTCAGGGATCAGTACCGGACCTGTTCTATTTAATACATTCAGTGGAAGGAGGTGTTACTAGTGCGGTACCTCAGGGATCAGTACTGGACCTGTTCTATTTAATACATTCAGTGGAAGGAGGTGTCACTAGTGCGGTACCTCAGGGATCGGTACCGGACCTGTTCTATTTAATACATTCAGTGGAAGGAGGTGATACTAGTGCGGTACCTCAGGGATCAGTGCTGGACCTGTTCTATTTAATACATTCAGTGGAAGGAGGTGTTACTAGTGCGGTACCTCAGGGATCAGTGCTGGACCTGTTCTATTTAATACATTCAGTGGAAGGAGGTGTCACTAGTGCGGTACCTCAGGGATCAGTGCTGGACCTGTTCTATTTAATACATTCAGTGGAAGGAGGTGTTACTAGTGCGGTACCTCAGGGATCGGTACCGGACCTGTTCTATTTAATACATTCAGTGGCAGGAGGTGTCACTAGTGCGGTACCTCAGGGATCAGTACCGGACCTGTTCTATTTAATACATTCAGTGGAAGGAGGTGTTACTAGTGCGGTATCTCAGGGATCAGTACTGGACCTGTTCTATTTAATACATTCAGTGGAAGGTGGTGTTACTAGTACAGTATCTCAGGGATCAGTACCGGACCTGTTCTATTTAATACATTCAGTAGACGGAGGTGTTACTAGTGCGGTACCTCAGGGATCAGTACCGGACGTGTTCTATTTAATACATTCAGTGGAAGGAGGTGTTACTAGTGCGGTACCTCAGGGATCGGTACCGGACCTGTTCTATTTAATACATTCAGTGGAAGGAGGTGATACTAGTGCGGTACCTCAGGTATCAGTACTGGACCTGTTCTATTTAATACATTCAGTGGAAGGAGGTGTCACTAGTGCGGTACCTCAGGGATCAGTGCTGGACCTTTTCTATTTAATACATTCAGCGGAAGGAGGTGTTACTAGTACGGTACCTCAGTGATCAGTACCGGACCTGTTCTATTTAATACATTCAGTGGAAGGAGGTGATACTAGTGCGGTATCTCAGGGATCAGTACTGGACCTTTTCTATTTAATACATTCAGTAGACGGAGGTGTCACTAGTGCGGTACCTCAGGGATCAGTACCGGACCTGTTCTATTTAATACATTCAGTGGAAGGAGGTGATACTAGTGCGGTACCTCAGGGATCAGTACTGGACCTGTTCTATTTAATACATTCAGTGGAAGGAGGTGTTACTAGTGCGGTACCTCAGGGATCGGTACCGGACCTGTTCTATTTAATACATTCAGCGGAAGGAGGTGATACTAGTGCGGTACCTCAGGGATCAGTACCGGACCTGTTCTATTTAATACATTCAGTGGAAGGAGGTGTCACTAGTACGGTACCTCAGGGATCAGTACCGGACCTGTTCTATTTAATACATTCAGTGGAAGGAGGTGTCACAAGTGCGGTACCTCAGGGATCAGTGCCGGACCTGTTCTATTTAATACAATCAGTGGAAGGAGGTGTTACTAGTGCGGTACCTCAGGGATCAGTACTGAACCTGTTCTATTTAATACATTCAGTGGAAGGAGGTGTTACTAGTGCGGTACCTCAGGGATCAGTGCCGGACCTGTTCTATTTAATACATTCAGTGGAAGGAGGTGTTACTAGTGTGGTACCTCAGGGATCGGTACCGGACCTGTTCTATTTAATACATTCAGCGGAAGGAGGTGTTACTAGTGCGGTACCTCAGGGATCAGCACCGGACCTGATCTATTTAATACATTCAGTGGAAGGAGGTGTTACTAGTGCGGTACCTCAGGGATCAGTACCGGACCTGTTCTATTTAATACATTCAGTGGAAGGAGGTGTTACTAGTGCGGTACCTCAGGGATCAGTACCGGACC
The DNA here is from genome assembly GCA_037306005.1 of Rhinophrynus dorsalis. Taxonomy (NCBI): domain Eukaryota; kingdom Metazoa; phylum Chordata; class Amphibia; order Anura; family Rhinophrynidae; genus Rhinophrynus; species Rhinophrynus dorsalis. The sequence goes on from CM074725.1 coordinate 250,865,688, forward strand.
TGTTCTATTTAATACATTCAGTGGAAGGAGGTGTTACTAGTGCGGTACCTCAGGGATCAGTACTGGACCTGTTCTATTTAATACATTCAGTGGAAGGACGTGTTACTAGTGCGGTACCTCAGGGATCAGTACCGGACCTGTTCTATTTAATACATTCAGTGGAAGGAGGTGATACTAGTGCGGTACCTCAGGGATCAGTACCGGACCTGTTCTATTTAATACATTCAGTGGAAGGAGGTGTTACTAGTGCGGTACCTCAGGGATCAGTACCGGACCTGTTCTATTTAATACATTCAGTGGAAGGAGGTGTCACTAGTGCGGTACCTCAGGGATCAGTGCCGGACCAGTTCTATTTAATACATTCAGCGGAAGGAGGTGTTACTAGTGCGGTACCTCAGGGATCAGTACCGGACCTGTTCTATTTAATACATTCAGTGGAAGGATGGGTTACTAGTGCGGTACCTCAGGGATCAGTACCGGACCTGTTCTATTTAATACATTCAGTGGAAGGAGGTGATACTAGTGCGGTACCTCGGGGATCAGTACCGGACCTGTTCTATTTAATACATTCAGTGGAAGGAGGTGTTACTAGTGCGGTACCTCAGGGATCAGTACCGGACCTGTTCTATTTAATACATTCAGTGGAAGGAGGTGTCACTAGTGCGGTACCTCAGGGATCAGTGCCGGACCTGTTCTATTTAATACATTCAGCGGAAGGAGGTGTTACTAGTGCGGTACCTCAGGGATCAGTACCGGACCTGTTCTATTTAATACATTCAGTGGAAGGAGGTGATACTAGTGCGGTACCTCAGGGATCAGAACCGGACCTGTTCTATTTAATACATTCAGTGGAAGGAGGTGATACTAGTGCGGTACCTCAGTGATCAGTCCCGGACCTGTTCTATTTAATACATTCAGCGGAAGGAGGTGTTACTAGTGCGGTACCTCAGGGATCAGTACCGGACCTGTTCTATTTAATACATTCAGCGGAAGGAGGTGTTACTAGTACGGTACCTCAGGGATCAGTGCCGGACCTGTTCTATTTAATACATTCAGTAGACGGAGGTGTTACTAGTGCGGTACCTCAGGGATCAGTACCGGACCTGTTCTATTTAATACATTCAGTGGAAGGAGGTGTTACTAGTACGGTACCTCAGGGATCAGTACTGGACCTGTTCTATTTAATACATTCAGTGGAAGGAGGTGTTACTAGTGCGGTACCTCAGGGATCAGTACTGGACCTGTTCTATTTAATACATTCAGTGGAAGGAAGTGTTACTAGTGCGGTACCTCAAGGATCAGTACCGGACCTGTTCTATTTAATACATTCAGTGGAAGGAGGTGATACTAGTGCGGTACCTCAGGGATCAGTACCGGACCTGTTCTATTTAATACATTCAGTGGAAGGACGTGTTACTAGTGCGGTACCTCAGGGATCAGTACCGGACCTGTTCTATTTAATACATTCAGTGGAAGGAGGTGTTACTAGTGCGGTATCTCAGGAATCAGTGCTGGACCTGTTCTATTTAATACATTCAGTGGAAGGAGGTGTTACTAGTGCGGTACCTCAGGGATCAGTGCTGGACCTGTTCTATTTAATACATTCAGTGGAAGGAGGTGTTACTAGTGCGGTACCTCAGGGATCAGTACCGGACCTGTTCTATTTAATACATTCAGTGGAATGAGGTGTTACTAGTGCGGTACCTCAGGGATCAGTGCTGGACCTGTTCTATTTAATACATTCAGTGGAAGGAGGTGTTACTAGTGCGGTACCTCAGGGATCAGTACCGGACCTGTTCTATTTAATACATTCAGCGGAAGGAGGTGTTACTAGTGCGGTACCTCAGGGATCAGTACTGGACCTGTTCTATTTAATACATTCAGTGGAAGGAAGTGTTACTAGTGCGGTACCTCAGGGATCAGTACCGGACCTGTTCTATTTAATACATTCAGTGGAAGGAGGTGTTACTAGTGCGGTACCTCAGGGATCAGTACCGGACCTGTTCTATTTAATACATTCAGTGGAAGGAGGTGTTACTAGTGCGGTACCTCAGGGATCAGTACTGGACCTGTTCTATTTAATACATTCAGTGGAATGAGGTGTTACTAGTGCGGTACCTCAGGGATCAGTGCTGGACCTGTTCTATTTAATACATTCAGTGGAAGGAGGTGTTACTAGTGCGGTACCTCAGGGATCAGTACTGGACCTGTTCTATTTAATACATTCAGTGGAATGAGGTGTTACTAGTGCGGTACCTCAGGGATCAGTACCGGACCTGTTCTATTTAATACATTCAGTGGAAGGAGGTGATACTAGTGCGGTACCTCAGGGATCAGTGCTGGACCTGTTCTATTTAATACATTCAGTGGAAGGAGGTATTACTAGTGCGGTACCTCAGGGATCAGTGCTGGACCTGTTCTATTTAATACATTCAGTGGAAGGAGGTGTTACTAGTGCAGTACCTCAGGGATCGGTACCGGACCTGTTCTATTTAATACATTCAGTGGAAGGAGGTGTTACTAGTGCGGTACCTCAGGGATCAGTACCGGACCTGTTCTATTTAAAACATTCAGTGGAAGGAGGTGATACTAGTACGGTACCTCAGGGATCAGTACCGGACCTGTTCTATTTAATACATTCAGTGGAAGGAAGTGTTACTAGTGCGGTACCTCAGGGATCGGTACCGGACCTGTTCTATTTAATACATTCAGTGGAAGGAGGTGTTACTAGTGCGGTACCTCAGGGATCAGTACCGGACCTGTTCTATTTAATACATTCAGTGGAAGGAGGTGTTACTAGTGCGGTACCTCAGGGATCGGTACCGGACCTGTTCTATTTAATACATTCAGTGGAAGGAGGTGTTACTAGTGCGGTACCTCAGGGATCAGTACCGGACCTGTTCTATTTAATACATTCAGTGGAAGGAGGTGTTACTAGTGCGGTACCTCAGGGATCAGTACCGGACCTGTTCTATTTAATACATTCAGTGGAAGGAGGTGTTACTAGTGCGGTACCTCAGGGATCAGTACCGGACCTGTTCTATTTAATACATTCAGTGGAAGGAGGTGTTACTAGTGCGGTACCTCAGGGATCAGTACCGGACCTGTTCTATTTAATACATTCAGTGGAAGGAGGTGTCACTAGTGCGGTACCTCAGGGATCAGTACTGGACCTGTTCTATTTAATACATTCAGTGGAAGGAGGTGTCACTAGTGCGGTACCTCAGGGATCAGTACAAGACCTGTTCTATTTAATACATTCAGTGGAAGGAGGTGTTACTAGTGCGGTACCTCAGGGATCAGTACTGGACCTGTTCTATTTAATACATTCAGTGGAAGGAGGTGTCACTAGTGCGGTACCTCAGGGATCAGTGCTGGACCTGTTCTATTTAATACATTCAGTGGAAGGAGGTGTCACTAGTGCGGTACCTCAGTGATCAGTACCGGACCTGTTCTATTTAATACATTCAGTGGAAGGAGGTGATACTAGTGCGGTATCTCAGGGATCAGTACTGGACCTTTTCTATTTAATACATTCAGTAGACGGAGGTGTTACTAGTGCGGTACCTCAGGGATCAGTGCTGGACCTGTTCTATTTAATACATTCAGTGGAAGGAGGTGTCACTAGTGCGGTACCTCAGGGATCAGTGCTGGACCTGTTCTATTTAATACATTCAGCGGAAGGAGGTGTTACTAGTGCGGTACCTCAGGGATCGGTACCGGACCTGTTCTATTTAATACATTCAGTGGAAGGAGGTGTCACTAGTGCGGTACCTCAGGGATCAGTACCGGACCTGTTCTATTTAATACATTCAGCGGAAGGAGGTGTTACTAGTGCGGTACCTCAGGGATCAGTACCGGACCTGTTCTATTTAATACATTCAGTGGAAGGAGGTGTTACTAGTGCGGTACCTCAGGGATCGGTACCGGACCTGTTCTATTTAATACATTCAGTGGAAGGAGGTGTTACTAGTGCGGTACCTCAGGGATCAGTACCGGACCTGTTCTATTTAATACATTCAGTGGAAGGAGGTGATACTAGTACGGTACCTCAGGGATCAGTACCGGACCTGTTCTATTTAATACATTCAGTGGAAGGAAGTGTTACTAGTGCGGTACCTCAGGGATCGGTACCGGACCTGTTCTATTTAATACATTCAGTGGAAGGAGGTGTTACTAGTGCGGTACCTCAGGGATCAGTACCGGACCTGTTCTATTTAATACATTCAGTGGAAGGAGGTGTTACTAGTGCGGTACCTCAGGGATCGGTACCGGACCTGTTCTATTTAATACATTCAGTGGAAGGAGGTGTTACTAGTGCGGTACCTCAGGGATCAGTACCGGACCTGTTCTATTTAATACATTCAGTGGAAGGAGGTGTTACTAGTGCGGTACCTCAGGGATCAGTACCGGACCTGTTCTATTTAATACATTCAGTGGAAGGAGGTGTTACTAGTGCGGTACCTCAGGGATCAGTACCGGACCTGTTCTATTTAATACATTCAGTGGAAGGAGGTGATACTAGTACAGTACCTCAGGGATCAGTACCGGACGTGTTCTATTTAATACATTCAGTGGAAGGAGGTGTTACTAGTGCGGTACCTCAGGGATCGGTACCGGACCTGTTCTATTTAATACATTCAGTGGAAGGAGGTGTTACTAGTGCGGTACCTCAGGGATCAGTACCGGACCTGTTCTATTTAATACATTCAGTGGAAGGAGGTGTTACTAGTGCGGTACCTCAGGGATCAGTACCGGACCTGTTCTATTTAATACATTCAGTGGAAGGAGGTGATACTAGTGCGGTACCTCAGGGATCAGTACCGGACCTGTTCTATTTAATACATTCAGTGGAAGGAGGTGTTACTAGTGCGGTACCTCAGGAATCAGTGCTGGACCTGTTCTATTTAATACATTCAGTGGAAGGAGGTGTTACTAGTACGGTACCTCAGGGATCAGTACCGGACCTGTTCTATTTAATACATTCAGTGGAAGGAGGTGTTACTAGTGCGGTACCTCAGGGATCAGTACCGGACCTGTTCTATTTAATACATTCAGTGGAAGGAGGTGTCACTAGTGCGGTACCTCAGGGATCAGTACCGGACCTGTTCTATTTAATACATTCAGTGGAAGGAGGTGTCACTAGTGCGGTACCTCAGGGATCAGTGCAGGACCTGTTCTATTTAATACATTCAGTGGAAGGACGTGTTACTAGTGCGGTACCTCAGGGATCAGTACCGGACCTGTTCTATTTAATACATTCAGTGGAAGGAGGTGTTACTAGTGCGGTACCTCAGGGATCAGTACCGGACCTGTTCTATTTAATACATTCAGTGGAAGGACGTGTTACTAGTGCGGTACCTCAGGGATCAGTACCGGACCTGTTCTATTTAATACATTCAGTGGAAGGAGGTGATACTAGTGCGGTACCTCAGGGATCAGTACCGGACCTGTTCTATTTAATACATTCAGTGGAAGGACGTGTTACTAGTGCGGTACCTCAGGGATCAGTACCGGACCTGTTCTATTTAATACATTCAGTGGAAGGACGTGTTACTAGTGCGGTACCTCAGGTATCAGTACTGGACCTGTTCTATTTAATACATTTAGTGGAAGGAGGTGTCACTAGTGCGGTACCTCAGGGATCAGTACCGGACCTGTTCTATTTAATACATTCAGTGGAAGGAGGTGTCACTAGTGCGGTACCTCAGGGATCAGTGCCGGACCTGTTCTATTTAATACATTCAGTGGAAGGAGGTGTTACTAGTGCGGTACCTCAGGGATCGGTACCGGACCTGTTCTATTTAATACATTCAGTGGAAGGAGGTGATACTAGTGCGGTACCTCAGGGATCAGTGCCGGACCTGTTCTATTTAATACATTCAGTGGAAGGAGGTGTTACTAGTGCGGTACCTCAGGGATCGGTACCGGACCTGTTCTATTTAATACATTCAGTGGAAGGAGGTGTCACTAGTGCGGTACCTCAGGGATCAGTGCCGGACCTGTTCTATTTAATACATTCAGTGGAAGGAGGTGTCACTAGTGCGGTACCTCAGGGATCAGTACCGGACCTGTTCTATTTAATACATTCAGTGGAAGGAGGTGTTACTAGTGCGGTACCTCAGGGATCGGTACCGGACCTGTTCTATTTAATACATTCAGTGGAAGGAGGTGATACTAGTGCGGTACCTCAGGGATCAGTACCGGACCTGTTCTATTTAATACATTCAGTGGAAGGAGGTGTTACTAGTGCGGTACCTCAGGGATCAGTACCGGACCTGTTCTATTTAATACATTCAGTGGAAGGAGGTGTTACTAGTGCGGTACCTCAGGGATCAGTACCGGACCTGTTCTATTTAATACATTCAGCGGAAGGAGGTGTTACTAGTGCGGTACCTCAGGGATCAGTGCTGGACCTGTTCTATTTAATACATTCAGTGGAAGGAGGTGTTACTAGTGCGGTACCTCAGGGATCGGTACCGGACCTGTTCTATTTAATACATTCAGTGGCAGGAGGTGTCACTAGTGCGGTACCTCAGGGATCAGTACCGGACCTGTTCTATTTAATACATTCAGTGGAAGGAGGTGATACTAGTGCGGTACCTCAGGGATCAGTACCGGACCTGTTCTATTTAATACATTCAGTGGAAGGAGGTGTCACTAGTACGGTACCTCAGGGATCAGTACCGGACCTGTTCTATTTAATACATTCAGTGGAAGGAGGTGATACTAGTGCGGTACCTCAGGGATCAGTACTGGACCTGTTCTATTTAATACATTCAGTGGAAGGAGGTGATACTAGTGCGGTACCTCAGGGATCAGTACTGGACCTGTTCTATTTAATACATTCAGCGGAAGGAGGTGTTACTAGTGCGGTACCTCAGGGATCGGTACCGGACCTGTTCTATTTAATACATTCAGCGGAAGGAGGTGTTACTAGTGCGGTACCTCAGGGATCGGTACCGGACCTGTTCTATTTAATACATTCAGTGGCAGGAGGTGTCACTAGTGCGGTACCTCAGGGATCAGTACCGGACCTGTTCTATTTAATACATTCAGTGGAAGGACGTGTTACTAGTGCGGTACCTCAGGGATCAGTACAGGACCTGTTCTATTTAATACATTCAGTGGAATGAGGTGTTACTAGTGCGGTACCTCAGGGATCAGTACCGGACCTGTTCTATTTAATACATTCAGTGGAAGGAGGTGATACTAGTGCGGTACCTCGGGGATCAGTACCGGACCTGTTCTATTTAATACATTCAGCGGAAGGAGGTGTTACTAGTGCGGTACCTCAGGGATCAGTACCGGACCTGTTCTATTTAATACATTCAGCAGAAGGAGGTGTTACTAGTGCGGTACCTCAGGGATCAGTACCGGACCTGTTCTATTTAATACATTCAGTGGAAGGACGTGTTACTAGTGCGGTACCTCAGGGATCAGTACAGGACCTGTTCTATTTAATACATTCAGTGGAATGAGGTGTTACTAGTGCGGTACCTCAGTGATCAGTACTGGACTTGTTCTATTTAATACATTCAGTGGAAGGAGGTGTTATTAGTGCGGTACCTCAGGGATCAGTACCGGACCTGTTCTATTTAATACATTCAGTGGAAGGAGGTGTTACTAGTGCGGTACCTCAGGGATCAGTACTGGACCTGTTCTATTTAATACATTCAGTGGAAGGAGGTGTTACTAGTGCGGTACCTCAGGGATCAGTACCGGACCTGTTCTATTTAATACATTCAGTGGAAGGAGGTGTTATTAGTGCGGTACCTCAGGGATCAGTACCGGACCTGTTCTATTTAATACATTCAGTGGAAGGAGGTGTTACTAGTGCGGTACCTCAGGGATCAGTACTGGACCTGTTCTATTTAATACATTCAGTGGAAGGAGGTGTTACTAGTGCGGTACCTCAGGGATCAGTACCGGACCTGTTCTATTTAATACATTCAGTGGAAGGAGGTGATACTAGTGCGGTACCTCAGGGATCAGTACCGGACCTGTTCTATTTAATACATTCAGTAGACGGAGGTGATACTAGTGCGGTACCTCAGGAATCAGTACTGGACCTGTTCTATTTAATACATTCAGTGGAAGGAGGTGTTACTAGTGCGGTACCTCAGGGATCAGTACCGGACCTGTTCTATTTAATACATTCAGTGGAAGGACGTGTTACTAGTGCGGTACCTCAGGGATCAGTACCGGACCTGTTCTATTTAATACATTCAGCGGAAGGAGGTGTTACTAGTGCGGTACCTCAGGGATCGGTACCGGACCTGTTCTATTTAATACATTCAGTGGAAGGAGGTGTCACTAGTGCGGTACCTCAGGGATCAGTACTGGACCTGTTCTATTTAATACATTCAGTGGAAGGAGGTGTTACTAGTGCGGTACCTCAGGGATCAGTACTGGACCTGTTCTATTTAATACATTCAGTAGACGGAGGTGATACTAGTGCGGTACCTCAGGGATCAGTACCGGACCTGTTCTATTTAATACATTCAGTGGAAGGAGGTGTTACTAGTGCGGTACCTCAGGGATCAGTACTGGACCTGTTCTATTTAATACATTCAGTGGAAGGAGGTGTTACTAGTGCGGTACCTCAGGGATCAGTACCGGACCTGTTCTATTTAATACATTCAGTGGAAGGAGGTGTTACTAGTGCGGTTCCTCAGGGATCAGTACCGGACCTGTTCTATTTAATACATTCAGTGGAAGGAGGTGTTACTAGTGCGGTACCTCAGGGATCAGTACCGGACCTGTTCTATTTAATACATTCCGTGGAAGGAGGCGTTACTAGTGCGGTACCTCAGGGATCAGTACCGGACCTGTTCTATTTAATACATTCAGTGGAAGGAGGTGTTACTAGTGCGGTACCTCAGGGATCAGTACCGGACCTGTTCTATTTAATACATTCAGTGGAAGGGTGGGTTACTAGTGCAGTACCTCAGGAATCATTGTGTTATCAAAAGGTCTTAAACAGTTGATGGGGCAGTTTGTATGTGTACTCTGCGGGGTTTCTGAGGGCCTCACTAGCCAGGCTAGGAAGGCTAGAGCATTGTTGGTCCAGTTCTTTCAGGTATTCCTGTTCCACGGCCACAATAGTCCTGGCAAGAAAGTCCGGAGGAGGATTGGGTCCCATGAAAGCCAACCAGCTCACAATCCGCTCAGCCGCTACTTCTGCTCGGGTCAACGGACACGTTGAGCCCACAGGGAAACCTGATGGTTTAGAGCGGGTGCTGTAGTTGTCCTCCTGAGGTAAATCCGTGGTCCTTGCTCTTTCCACAATTTCCTTATCCATGCCCTGAAGAAGATGCACCAGTTCTGTCTTTTTTAGTCCATGAACGTCCTGTTCTCATTCCTCCACCATGTGCTGAAGCTTCGCCACCGATCTTTGCTTGTACGTGTCGGCCATGGTACCGCCTGGATCCCAGGTAGTGTTTGGATCCCCTCAGTGTAGCGAGTGAGAAGATCCCACTGCTGCCACCAGTGTAATGGATACCTATGTCCGTGGATGGACTTAGGCCGTCATGCCGGGTTTCTCCCTCCTGAGGTTGGCTACAAGCAGGTAGCCTTGCCGGTCATTGTCCAGAGCTCCTTCCTAGGATGGGGGCCAACAGGAGACCCTTGATACCATCCAGTGACAAAGTGACAGGATACGGATGACGTTCCAATACGAACACCCTTTATTCAACAAACTTCCGTTCTTTTATACAAGGTTAATCACATCAAGACAGCATATCAAACAAAGGACACAAAAGGCAGTGACAAAGGGTGCATAAAGGATACAAAAGTCCAGACATGATCACATTATTTAGACAAAGAGACTGATGAGGGGTAAACACTGGGACCAAAGGCTGAGGGGCTCGAATACACATTTTACACAATAGCCAGGGGGATGAAGCATCTTTTTAGTCTGTTTGAAAATTCCGCTTCAACCCCCTGGCCAATCAGCAGCCTGGAAACGGCTGATACCAATCCTGGTTAAGTTCATCACGGATGTCTCAGCCTATCAGCATCCTTGGGCAGGCCGTTGACCGACCAATCCCTGGGCCGCCTACTTTTCCCTATGTTAAGTCAATGGCAGCCATTTAACTCCGACTGATCAATCAGGGCCCGACGATACTTAAACTTATGGCGGTTTGCATTACTTTTGCCGGCTTGCGCTGGCCAAGTGAACTCAGTCTTTTCTGAGAGAAGTAGTTTTTCCCAGACCACAGCAAAGTTATTATGCTGAAATCCCCAGCTCAGCTTTATATGTGAGTGTTTCACGCTTTCTGTACTTATTTTACATTCAGTCACACCTCTTTAACCCAATAAGGACCAGAGGGATATGAAACACATTTTGCATCTCTAAAAGCCATATGTTCAAATGAAAAATGGAGGAATTATGGCACAAGCCATTTCCACTATAGGGGAGAAGTAAAAATTAAAAAAAAAAATGCCCATTGATTTAAATGGGAATGTTTACCCATTGAATGCTAGAAAGGTCTCCAACGCGAGACCTCTCTAGCATTCAAGGTGTTAATATCCCCCTTTTAAATCAATGGGAATTTTTAGTTCTCCCCTATAGTGCAAATGGTTTGCCCCAGAATTCCTCCATTTTCCTTTGAACATACGGCCCTAAGTCTGCTGTACGAGGTTTTCTGCTTTACGCGGTTCTATGGCCCATTACTGACGCACTGTCATGTGACTGCCCAGGGAAACGTGTACATGGAATTTCCTCATTTTGGCAAGTAACATACATAGTAACATAGTTGATGAGTATGAAAAAAGACACGCGTCCATCAAGTCCAGCCCATGCCAAAAACACCCCTCTTGATCCAGAGGAAGGGGGAAAAAAGCCCTCTGGAGCCATTTCTCATTTAGCCCCAAGTGGGTAAAAAAAATTCCTTCCTGACTCCAGATGGCAGTTGAATATTTCCCTGGATCATTATCATATCTGCATTGAAGCCAACTGTCATAATTGTCAATATTGTTCTGTGCTAGATAGGGATCCATTGCTTTTTTGAATGCAGTTGCATTATCTGCAAACACAACATGCCGAGGCAAAGAATTCCATAGCCTTACCACCCTTACTGTAAAGAATCCCTGCCTTTGTTTTAGTCGAAAGCGCCTTTCTTCTAGTCTTAATGGATGATCTCTTGTTCTTAGCTCAGCTCTTTGTATAAATAATTAATTGGCTAGCTCTTTGTATTGACCTTAAATATATATGTAAATAGTAATCATATCACCCCCTAGACGTCTCTTCTCTAATGTAAACAAACCCAGTTTGGCTAGTCTCTCTGTATAACTCAGATCCTGTAGGTCCTGTGATTATCACCAGGGAACGGCTGTGTTACTCTTCTAATAAAAGTGCTTTCCCCGTGTAATCTACCGGGCACTTGGATATAAGGCAAATTCAACACAAACAAAAAAACCACAACAAAACAGCCTGGACTACGTGTGAAAACCCACTGATAAACCGCAAAGTTGTAAAAAAAAACAGAAAAAAATGTGTACAATGCAGATTTAATGGGGCAATTCACCCATTACGATATGACGGTCATAAAGAGTATAATTATTTACTTGCCGACTGGATTTTCTTCTCATCACAGATCAGTGGAAGTTTCCATCCCTTCAGGTTATATCAGCTAAACGATGGGATGGAATTAATCTCAGGCTCTCGACATGGAAGTCACCTACAGTGCCTCTGAGCACCACCGATGACCACACTGCCCTAGTCCTCACATACCCCCACCCAATAACACACACATTGTTGTTGCCTGACACACAAAATATCCTTACTCTATAACATGCAAACACAAATATCTCTTAACCCCTGGTATCCTAGAGAGCTCTCTGTAATTCAAGCTGCATGATAACCTCTCCAACACCGGGGTATTTTAACAGGTTTCTTTAAAGGGATAGTAATACTTAATTTTATCTTTATTTTATTTTGCAGGCATAAAAAAACATGAAGAACGATATAAGTCTTATCTCTCAAACCTTTATGGTTTGAGAGATAGTCACATACAAAGTTTCCCCTCACTGACCAAAACGGTCAAGTCTGCCATCTAGCCGTCAGATTTGGAATCTGGTCCGCAGATCAACCGGTGGCTCTTCAGCAGAGCTGAGATCGCAAGATATTAAAATAACTATTTCATTGGACGGGTCTAAAAAGTGTGCTTGCAAACCAGGCACACTTTGTAGACGATTCGAATTAAGTAGTTCTTCTTATATCTCGCGATCTCTGCTCTGCTGCAGAGCCACGGCTGGTCCGCGGACCGGATTCCGAATCTGACAGCTAGATGGCAGACTTGACCGTTTTGGTCAGTGAGGGGAAACTTTGCTTGTGAATATCTCTCAGACCATAAAGGTTTGAGAGATAAGACTTATATCGTTCTTCATGTTTTTTTTAATGCCTACAAAATAAAATAAAGATAAAATGAAGTATTACTATAGCTTTAAAGTGGAACTATCACGTACATATAATTGACCCCCAATTAATTGTTAGTATACTGTTAATCATAGAAATAGTGTCATAACGTTTGTTAAGTGCCAGTATTATTTGCAATCATAAGTTCATATGACACTCACCTCAACACAACAACGCAGTCATCTTGGTGAAGTGGGATCTGTGCTCCGGCGCTGTCTGTCCCTGACACCACCATACGGTATAATGCCACTCACTCTTTGGTAGATAACCTATCAGTGATGAGACAGGGACGGACAGCGCAGGCGCACAAATCCTATTTCGTCAGGATGTCTGTGTTGTCGTGTTGATGTAACATGAAGCTGGGATTACAAATCATGCCGGCACTTGACAAACGTTATGACACTATTTCCGCGATCATCAGAGTAGTAAAAATGAATTGGTGGTCAATTACATGTATGTGATCGTTCCTCTAAAAAATTGTCCTTTTATATTTGTTTTTTTCCCTGCTGTTCTCTCTCAGGCTGATTTAAATGGAGCTTTTAACCCATTAACCCTTTGAGTTCCAGAGAGGGATCCAATGCCTCTGGCACTCAAAGGGTTAAGTGCACAAAGGTCTCCATCATATTGAAAAGTAATGAGTAATTCAAGCAGTTAAAAGGCCATTTAAAGGGATAGTAATACTTCGTTTTAACTTTATTTTATTTTGTAGGCATTAAAAAAACATGAAGAATGATATAAGTCTTATCTCTGACACCCTTATGGTTTAAGAGATATTCACAAACAAAGTATCCCTTCCCTGTTCAACCAGATCAGAAGGGAGATGCCCAGGTAGACTGCAGAGAGGGACAATCTTCAATTAAGATAATGGAAAAAGCTGAAAAACTTGTCAAGGGGGGAAGGGCTTTCATTGTTTTCATACAAAGAAGATTGTCCCCTGCTGTTATCTGTCTGGTCTATGGACTGGATTCCACATCTGAGAAGAGATGGCTTACACTAGGTAAAAGGGGCGGGGAGGGGAACTTTGCTTGTGAATATCTCATAAACCATAAAGGTTTGAGAGATAAGACTTATATCATTCTTCATGTTTTTTTAATGCCTATAAAATAAAATAAAGTTAAAACGAAGTATTACTATCCCTTTAAATAAATGGGAATTGGGGACTATTTGTTACCTATAGTTTAAGGGTAAAGTGAACTCACCAATACTGTATCTCCAGAAATCGCCCAGGTTACAGTCCTGGCGTCCTCCGTGCATGTAAATGAAGCCATCGTACACCGCGCAGCAGTGCTTAAAGCGATTGCATGGGGCGTTCTCGCCCTGTAATACTGACTCCCACGAACAGACCCCACTTTCCTTCTTCATGCTGGAATTTCCACAAAAATCTCCCACTGCGCTGTGCATGTGTCCGCCAGGACTTGCCTGTCGTGTCACCGGATGCTGGGGTCATTTCTGGTGCAGGAAAAAATGTTAAAATGCAGTTATCTAGGGATCTGTAATGGAATATCAGAACTACCGTAAAATCTCATGTATAATTCGTACAATTTTGCCCCTCTTCACCTTATGTGAAGTGTGGGGTACATATTATCCAAGAGGCAAAATATTAATTAAAAAAAAATTCAACTGCTGCACCGCTTCCCTCCCTCCCCGGTTACCCATATCCTCCTCTGCCCCTCTGCAGTCCAGTTTCGGCAGTCTGACAGGGTCCCAGCTATGCACACTGGATCTATGGTATTGCCCTGCGAGGACCTTGCAGTCCTCGCAAAACATTACCATTGGCTAGGCAGAAGAGGTCCTGACAGGGCAATGCTAGAATCGGGTGGTAGATGCAAGCATGCCGCCCACTGGGACCCTGTCAGGCTGCCGAAATTGGACTACGGGGGGGAGAGGAGGATAATGGACAAGTGGGGAGCGAACTAGTGCAGCAATTGAATTTTTTTTGTGTGTGACAGAGGAAAACAAGACTGAGTATTATACATAGGCACTCCTGTTTTCCCCTAAAATCTTGGGTATAATGTACACCTGCGTATTATACCTTAGATTTTACGGTAATCTTGTTACATCAATCGCTCTTTTCTAATCAACCCTTTCTTGCCCCTCTTGCACTCAAAGGGTTAAATAAATAGTCACACCTTCTTATAGTATCGCCCCTCTTCCCTTAAAGGAGATCTGTCACCCCAGTACAAATGCTTGTTAAACATTAGATTACGTAGGCATTATGTGGAATTGTTGAATAACATTTAAAGTCTGCACTTCTGTATATAGACTGCGGGTACATCTCTATACCCGCAGTCTGTAACTCTGCCCCCGCGCCCCTTCCTCTAGCCAGCCTCCTCCAATGACGGAGGCTTCTGTCTGTAGGCTAGAGCACTCTCATTGGCTAGATATCGATCTCTGCCAATGAGACCGCTCCGGCTGCATGGATTGGTAGGTTCACCATAATTAATCTTTAATGAGAACTGGACATCCACCGAGGCACACATTATTCTTTCTAACGAGACTGAAGAACTCTAAAACCCTCCCACTTAGGCCGGGATTCATCAAGGTGCGAATGGCTTAATGCACAAGAAAATCGTAGGATTTCTTTGCGCATTAACCATTCGCCCATTCAGCAATTTATGGATGGTACATGGCCATCTCTTATTCTTCAATAAGCGATGACCAGATAGATCCGTCAATTTGTTCCTCTACCTTCAAGCTGGCAAATCCCATTCCAGTGTATGGGGCGAACACACACATACACATTTTTGCCTATGCGTGGGTTTTTCCCCTGACTGGCCAATTTATGCAATTTTCCCTGCTTCGCATACTCAAAGCAGGGAAACACTCCAAAGTATTGATGAATACCCGAAGGTATCCATCAATTATCGCGGCAAAGAGCAGCGCATTTGATACACTGCTTTTTCCCGCAGTTTGATGAATCCCGGCCTAAGTGTTTTTAGGAAAGAGGGCAGAGTTCGGTGGAAGTTGGTTGGGGCCTTGTGGGGAGGGTTCACATTTAAAAGGCTGCATGAAAAAGTGTGTGCGACCACATACCACATTAACTATGTCGCCATGCTAAAAATGGCGACATGAGAATCTCGCACTGCATGACAGCGTGAGATTCTCATGTTGCCTACTGAAAGGTCTCATACCTTTAAGCAGATTCCGAGCACCATCGCAGACAGTAGTTAGTAATGAGAAACTGCAGACATTTGGGACAGAGAGAAGGGAAGAGAGAGCCGAGGCAGCCCTACAGCAAGACTGGGATGAGCCTTTCCTTCTTCTCCGCGGCTACCAGATGGGTAAGGATGATGGGATGATGGCTCTCTCTTCCCTTCTCTTTGTCCCAAATGTCTGTACCATTCCCCTCTGTCCTTCCCTTGTGCAATAAACATTATGAGAAGGAGTTTAGCAATGTTTCTTGGTGGTAAGTAGGTGTACAGTTAAAAAAATCAATTCCAGTGCCTTTGAAACGTAACGGCAATTTCTCATAACTAACTGCTGACTGCGATAGTGCTAGGATTCTGCCTAAAGGTATGCGGCCTTTCAGTAGGCGACATAAGAATCTCGCTTTCTCATACAGTGCGAGATTCTCATGATGTCATTTTTATCATGGAGACATAGTTATGTAATATGTGATCGCATGCTCTTTAGCGTGCGACCTTATAAAAGGATACCGTGGGGAGATGAACTTAACTGCAATAAGGCTTTTGAATGGCAAGAGGTAAGCGCATTTTGTATTCCGCTGACTCATCATAAAGTACAAATCACTATTCATCCTTTTTATACTTCATTTTGTCTACCATGATCACTATGAACTCACTTTAATTACACCATTTTAGTGTAGACATCACACATGTCTTATTTGAATACTGAAATATTCTTTACTGGGGCTTTTACAGATTCATGTAAGTATGATAATGATGTCATAGAAACCATATCTTCGTCTGCACTAAGGTCCAACTGCTGCCAACAGTGTCAGGGCTCCCAGATGTATCTCTATTTAAAGGGATAGTAATATCTATAATAAAGTTTAGCTCCGAGTCTTCCCTATTGTAACAGGCAGCGCTAAGTTTAATAAATTAATGTTCTGTAATTCAAAAGATATTCAAGGTAAAAGGATCCTCCTCCTCCTCCCCCCCACTCCTTCTGGCCATCTCCCCTTAGATCTGTAATCTGGTTGTGTGACCGGACAGATGCAGTGAGGACAATCTTCAGTCAGTAAAGAAGGGGGCAGGATTTTCCTTTTGCTTACTGAAGATTGTCCCTCGCCGCTCTCCACATGGACCATGCTTACAGGCAGAATGACGCGGCCAAAAGGAGCGGGAGGGGGATCCTTTTACCTTTTATTAGTGTAAAAGCATGTGTACACAGGCCAAGGTCCGGGCGATAGTAAGAGGACGGTCGTGCTCTGCGTCCTGCCGCCGACACAGTCACGCACTGTAGAGACTGCCTGAAAGCAAAGAATAGCAGAACTCCCAGCATTCTGTGCTCCCAGCATTCCATGCGTTGGGGCAGTCTCTACTGCGCATGACGGCTTCTGACAAACATCCTAGAGAATTATTATATAGGATGGCTGCAGCGAGGGACAAACTTCGGTAAGCAAAAGGAAATCCTGCCCTCCTTCATCAAGGGGGACAGGATTGCCCTTATACTTACTGAAGTTTGTCCGTTGCTTGTCGCACAACCTGATCTGAGCTTCAGAGGGAGGCGCCCAGAAGGGGTGGGGGATCTTTAGCTCTTCATATCTTTTTAAAATACACAAAATTAAGGACTTACATATAGTGTGCTCTCTTAACTCTTTGGGTGCCAGAGTGGTACGGAATGCATTGTAAAGAACACTGGCGCTCAAAGGGTTAATTTTAATATAAAGAAGACTTGGAGAAGGACTTTTAAACAGACACTGCTAACCCTTTAATCACCGCTCTCTATGCAAACCTCTGATTACACTGGTACAAGTCACCACTTCACATGAGACTTTAGAACAAGATGTTGCAGTAAAATGTAATGGTGATCCATAATCATCATCATACAAGTCTGAAGTGGGAATAAAAACAGCTCCGTAGAGGTGTACTTAACCCCTTAAGGACCACTGAGCATTTTTTTTCTTGTTACTGAAATCATAGGTCCCAGAATGGCGTGCAGCTTCGCAGGGACCGCGAATTTCGGGACGTACATGTACGTCATGTGTCCTTTACGCACGTTCTCCCCATGACGTACATGTACATCCTTAGTCCTTAAGGGGTTAAAATTTAATCTATTTATTTATTTTATGTAGAAAACTAGTTTTAAAGCCCATATACATGGGCCAACACTGGCGGCGCTGCAGTCATGCGCAGTACTGACTGCCCGAACACTCTGTATCAGCCGCGGCGCAGGAGTCTCTACTGTGCTTGACTGCAGTGCACGCAGCAGTCTCTACCGCGCATGACGGCTTCTGACAAACACACTTATCGAATCATAATACAGGACTAGTGTAAAAGCCCTTGTACACGGGTCAAGGTCTGGGTGGTGTTAACCCTTTGAGTGCCAGAGGGGTACGCAACGCATTGCTTTGCAATGCGTTGTGTACCCCACTGGCACTCAAAGGGATAAGGGGCCAGTCCTGCTCTGCATCCTGCCGCCGCCGCAGTCATGCACTGTAGAGACTGCCCGAAAGCACAGAATGCTCCCAGCACAGAACTCCCAGCATTCCGTGCTCCCAGCATTCCGTGCTCCCAGAATTCCGTGTATTCAGGCAATCTCTACTGCACATGACGGCTTCTGACAAACATTCGAGCGAATAATTATATAGGATGTTTTACCAGGAAGAAGATTTCTCTTGTTTTCAAGTGTGTCCTGGAGAGTTTACAGTAAACAGTTAGTTACATATTTACACTCTATGGAGAAGTACTTAACCCCTTCAGAACCAAATTGTTTTGCAACGCAAATGACTCCATAGATACGTATTTAAAATTAGCCAACTGAAGTGTATTTCAAACTAATCAACAGCGACGTATTTCAAAGTTCTCTCTAGAAGTGGAGTTCAGAGTCCTCTGTAGTTGTGTCATGTGAAACCAATATAAAGGGTAGAAGGGTGAAGTTAAGCCTCTGAGTGGCAGAGGGGTACGCAAAGTGTTAAAGGGGTAGTAATGTTTCGTTATTAAAGTACAATCGAGTCTTCTTCCTACATTTTTATAATGTGTAAAAGTAAAACTTTGCCGTTTTACATTTATTCTCTAATAAAGTTCCCCCCTCCCGGCGCTTTTATGTACCTCAGCAGCCTCAGCAAGCCGGTCCGGACAGAACGCAACTAGGGACAATCTTCCTCCAGCATAAGGAAAAGCCTGCCCTCCAACCTAAAGGGGGCAGGCTTTTCCTTATACTAGAAAGGGAGGGGAGGACAGACCAAAGAATCTCCTCTAAGTGTAGTATTTAGTACAACACGTATAGTAAATAAATCTGTAAGATGTTATCAGATGATTGGAGCATGTGACAAGATATAAGTAAAAAGGTTCACATAATAGTGTAGTGATCAATAAAATACACCTTTAATATTATTGGTAAATAAAATCAAATGGTAGCAATTCAAATGCAAGACAAAGCAATATAGGTGATATTGAAAATAGGACCTAAACAGCTAGAGATGGATCCGCACAGACTGATCGTGTCTGCCAGGGAGCTCTCTACACAGTGAATAATAGCTGGAGATGTAGAGCGAGGTGTGTGTGTATCAAATAGATGGTAACTGAAACACAGTGTCAATTGGCTGAATCGGAGGCTTACTAGATATGTAGCAGATCGAGGCATGTAAGTACATAAGTCACAACATGTAACGAATAGATAGTCTGCTTACTAGACCTCCGATGTATGTAGGCGTGGATCCAGCTACGGTACTCAGCTTGCATGTATCCTCGTGTCCCTTGCTGGTAGTTCTACACCTCTAGATCGCGACTGGCAACATCTCGCTTCCTCCACTTTTCTTTTTTATTTTCAAGTCCGTGGAAATCCTTATTTCTTCTCCTCCTTTGCTCCAACTTGGATTAAAAGGGGAATCGATTGAAGACTCAGCAGGGTCTGTGTCTTGGCGTTTATTCTCCGGTCGTCTATGCTAACGCGTTTCGGCGCTAAACTGCGCCTTCGTCTTCGTCTTTTTATACTGAAAGAGGGAGGATTGTCCCTCACTGCAATCTGTCCGATCACAGGACCGGATTCTAGATCTGAGGGGAGGTTGCTTGAGGTATGTAAAAGGGGAGGGAGGGGGAACTTTATTAGAAAATAAATGTAAAACGGCAAAGTTTTATAAGGTTTTACTGCTAAACATTGTTATAAAAAAGTGGGAAGAAGACTTGATTGTTCTTTAATAATGAAACATTACTATCTCTTTAACAGACTGCTATGAAGAACTTCCAAATAAACTGCTATTCAGTAGTTTAACATTACAGTTATGACGTGCAGGCAAGATTTACACCATCATATCCTAATGACCGATCTCTCGCCCTACCCATGGATACACATATGGCGATGTGAGACCTCTCATAGAGAGACGAATTTCCCTACTCACTACACCAGGGAGATTTCACCTTTATCCCGAACCTTAGTACATATCCCCTCCTTGGAGTGCCTGCTTCCAGGGGCTTGATATCAGTACTAAAAATGTATTGATAATAATTGGAGAGTGGTGGAATAAGAAATGTCTTTGTTAAAGGGATAGTAATACTTCGTTTTATCTTTATTTTATTTTGTAGGCATTAAAAAAACATGAAGAACGATATAAGTCTTATCTCTCAAACCTTTATGGTTTAAGAGATATTCACAAACAAAGTATCCCCCCTCTGTTCAGCCAGATCAGAAGGGAGGTGCCCAGGTAGACTGCAGAGAGGGACAATCTTCAATTAAGATAAGGGAAAAACCTGAAAAACTTGTCAATGGGGGCAGGGCTTTCATTGTTCTCATAGGAAGAAGATTGTCCCCTGCTGTTATCTGTCTGGTCTATGGACTGGATTCCACATCTGAGAAGAGATGGCTTACACTAGGTAAAAGGGGCGGGAGGGAAAACTTTGCTTGTGAATATCTCTCAAACCATAAAGGTTTGAGAAATAAGACTTATATCGTTCTTCATGTTTTTTTAATGCCTACAAAATAAAATAAAGATAAAGCGAAGTATTACTATCCCTTTAAATATTTTCAAACAAAACAGAACGTTCATTGTGACAATGCATGGCAGACCACCACTCAGCCAACAATACCGCTTTCAGGGATAATAAATCCGACACAAAAGTAGCAAAACATTATTTAGCCAAGAAACATCCTCCAATTTCAGCTTTGTGTGAATTTACCATATTCCAGGTCTCCATTGTGGAGGCAACAGATCTAAACTATTGCTTCAAACAGAGTGTTACTCTATCAGGGAATTACATGAATGCAATCCATATGGACTGAATAAAAAGAATCCATTTAGTTGTTTCGTTATATTCATTTGCTACTATTTCTGTAATTGATGTTACTATTATCAGTGATACATTGTATTCTCTTTACCTACATATCCAACGGGTGGACTGGTGTATTCTGTTTTATTTCTTTTCGATATTCTTTGATCTCTAGATTTTAGAAATACCCAGTGTTTACATGTTTTTCTAATGTATTTGTCAAGTTATATGGCAGTAACTAAAAGCAGCAAAAATTGAGGTGTCCCAAAACTTTTGGCCACTAGTGTACATCGCATTAAGTCCTCGCAAAGATGTAATGAAAGAACATCTCCAAAAATATCTGCTGGTAGTGTAATTAGAAGCGGGTAGGTTTCCATGCAATATAGTCTGTCTTCCGTATAGAACAGTCTGTCGCCTCTCCCGTCTGTAAATAAAGGAAGATGTAGTGGCCCCGGTTAGGATGTATATTGCGGGCAGAGTCACTCTCAGTACAAACAGTGTCTCCCGTCTATTAGTCCCAGTGTGGTATATGGGACTAACCTCTTGTATAGTATAGGTCCCGGGTGCACTTCAAATACGATACGTGGGCAGAGGCAATGGAAATGTAGTGCCGTTTCAAGCCTCCCGTTCCTCATTGATGATAATGGAGATAATAATGGAGGAGACAATACAAACAGAGGGCAAATGTAGAGCTGGAAAGATTGTGGCTTATATATAAACACGCACTTAACCCCTTAAGGACCAGGTGACGGTTATAGCACGTCATGTACTTTTTACTTACATCGCTCTACCGGGAGCGCTGTAAGTAAAAATGGGGCGTAAAATTGACCGCTTCAAGACTGGAGCAATCTCTTTCAGGCCCCAAAGCTGCACGCCGGTACATGTAACAGGTCACAGGTACCGGCGTGTCAGCAGGGATCAAAGCGGTCCTTAAGGGAAGGTAACCTCCCTGGACCGCTGGTCCTTAAAGGGTTAAACAGTAACCTGTATAAGACTTAGGCAGGTGTGGAAAAATGCTGCAAAGTAAGAATTCTTTAAAAAAAAAAAAAAATAGACATCTTAACAGTTTATTTTTATCAATTAAAAAATGCATAATGAATGAACAGAACAAAAATCTAAATCAAATCAATATTTGGTGCAGCCACCCTTTGCCTTCAAAACAGCATCAATTATTCTGGGAACACCTGCACAAAGTCAGGGATTTTGTAGGCATATAGTCAGGTGTATCATTAAACAATTATACCAAACAGGTGCTAATGATCATCAATTTAATAAGTACGTTGAAACACAATCATTAACTGAAACAGAAAAAGCTGTGTAGGAAGAATAAAACTGGGTGAGGAACAGCCAAACATAGCTAACAAGGTGAGGTTGCTGAAGACAGTTTAATGTCAAAAGTCATACTCCATGGCAAGACTGAGCACAGTAACAAGACATAAGGTAGTTATACTACATTAGCAAGGTCTCTGCCAGTTAGAAATTTCAAGGCAGACAGGTGTCTTCAGATGTGTTGTCCAAACTCTTTTGAAGAAGCACAACGAAACAGGCAATGTTGAGGACCATAGACTCAGTGGTCGGCCAAGGAAACTTAGTGCATCAGATGAAAGACACATCATGCTTACTTCCCTTCACAATCGGAAGATGTCCAGCAGTGCCATCAGCTCAGAATTGACAAAAACACAGTGGGACCCTGTTACACCCATCTACTGTCCGGAGAAGTCTGGTCAGAAATAGTCTTCATGGAAGACTTGCGGACAAAGAGCCCTACCTCCGACTTGGAAAGGAACAAGCAACTGAACTATGCACAAAAACACAGGAACTGGAGTGCAGAAAAAATCGCAGCAGGTGCACTGGATTGAAGAGAATGTAAAATATTTGACTGTAGTAGAAAACAGTTTATTCACTGAAGGGTTGGAGAGCAGTACAAGAATGAGTGTCTGCAGGCAACAGTGAGGCATGGCGGAGGTTCCTTACAAGTCTGGGGCTGCATTTCTGCAATTGGAGTTTGGGATTTTGGTCAAAATTAATGGTCTGCTCAATGCTTAGAAGTACAGGCAGATACTTATCCATCATGCAGTACCACCAGGGAGAGATCTGATTGGCCCCAAATTTATTCTACAGCATGACAATGACCCTAAACATACATCTATTTAGCGTAAAGAAGAACAAGGAGCCCTGGAAGTGATGGTAGGGCCCCCAGAGAGCCCTGATCACAACATTGAGTCTGTCTGGGATTACATGAATAGAAAGACGCAACTGAGGGGCTTAAATCCACAGAAGGACTGTGATTAGGTCTCTAAGATGTCTGGAACAACCTACCTGCAGAATTTCTTAAAATGCTGCGTTGCCCCAAACTCTAGGGATTTCTGAGTTAATCATTAGAGTGCAAGGGGGTATTGAGCAATGTGCTAGATACCCCTCTGGTAATCAAAGGGTTAAGACGGGAAAACACATGACGTGTAATAAGAAAGAAAACAGCTGTGTCACTAAAATGTACTAAGTTGGGGAAAGATAAAGAGAAATTGCACCGATATAAAAGGCAGAAACAGACACTTTGTATCACTGATGTGAGGAGCAGCTGGGAAACATTATAACCGTTACAAGATGATTTAAAGGAAATGATGAGCACTGATTGGTCAAGAAGGATATCTGTGACTATCAGGTTTATTTGCTTTTGTTCTAAACAAGTTTTCTCTTTGCTGCTGAACGTTTAGTAAAGACAGGAAGAGATCGAGACGGAACCCCAGGATTATTTTTTCAGACCCCTGTTCTGCTATCCTATTGGTCCTACAGGGGATACAATGTAGCCCCAGGTTCAACAGCAAGTCCTCTACCACCAGACGAGACCTGAAGACAGAGAACTACCCTGC
The DNA here is from genome assembly GCA_037306005.1 of Rhinophrynus dorsalis. NCBI lineage: Eukaryota > Metazoa > Chordata > Amphibia > Anura > Rhinophrynidae > Rhinophrynus > Rhinophrynus dorsalis. The sequence continues at coordinate 250,889,366 of CM074725.1, forward strand.
TGATACCTGTCCTTTACTTTATTGCTTGATTTGCCTGTGTTAATTCCACTGACAGCTCCCTCTGTCCTCACATTACACACAAACCTCTGCGCTGTCACCCAGACCGAGGGGTCATGTAACACATCACACGGTTATTTTTATGTCTGTGATTTACAGCAGCTGGTGACTGTGCAAGTTCTGATTTTCTTTGGCAGTTTAAAGGGAACAATATCCTAAGAATACACATCTTTTTATTTAACAGAAGCACTTACCTAGGAAGGAATCCGTCATACAGCATTCAGGTGTATCTATATAATTACTGTGTGTAACAGAAGCACTTACCTAGGTAGGAGTCCATCACACAGCACTCAGGTGTATCTGTATAATTACTGTGTGTAACAGAAGCACTTACCTAGGTAGGAGTCCATCATACAGCATTCAGGTGTATCTATATAATTACTGTGTGTAACAGAAGCACTTACCTAGGTAGGAGTCCATCACACAGCAGTCAGGTGTATCTATATAATTACTGTGTGTAACAGAAGCACTTACCTAGGTAGGAGTCCATCACACAGCAGTCAGGTGTATCTATATAATTACTGTGTGTAACAGAAGTACTTATCTAGGTAGGAGTCCATCACACAGCAGTCAGGTGTATCTGTATAATTACTGTGTGTAACAGAAGCACTTACCTAGGTAGGAGTCCACCATACAGCAGTCACGCGTATCTATATAATTACTGTGTGTAACAGAAGCACTTACCTAGGTAGGAGTCCATCATACAGCAGTCAGGCGTATCTATATAATTACTGTGTGTGACAGAAGCACTTACCTAGGTAGGAGTCCATCACACAGCAGTCAGGCGTATCTATATAATTACTGTGTGTGACAGAAGCACTTACCTAGGTAGGAGTCCATCACACAGCAGTCAGGCATATCTGTATAATTACTGTGTGCGACAGAGGCACTTACCTAGGTAGGAGTCCATCACACAGCAGTCAGGCGTATCTGTATAATTACTGTGTGCGACAGAAGCACTTACCTAGGTAGGAGTCCATCACACAGCAGTCAGGTGTATCTATATAATTACTGTGTGCAACAGAGGCTCTTACCTAGGTAGGAGTCCATCACACAGCAGTCAGGCGTATCTGTATAATTACTGTGTGCGACAGAAGTACTTACCTAGGTAGGAGTCCATCACACAGCAGTCAGGCGTATCTATATAATTACTGTATGTAACAGAAGCACTTACCTAGGTAGGAGTCCATCACACAGCAGTCAGGTGTATCTATATAATTACTGTGTGTAACAGAAGCACTTACCTAGGTAAGAATCCATCACACAGCAGTCAGGTGTATCTATATCATTACTGTGTGTAACAGAAGCACTTACCTAGGTAGGAGTCCATCGTACAGCAGTCAGGCGTATTTATATAATTACTGTGTGCAACAGAAGCACTTACCTAGGTAGGAGTCCATCACACAGCAGTCAGGCATATCTATATAATTACTGTGTGCAACAGAAGCACTTACCTAAGTAGGAGTCCATCACACAGCAGTCAGGTGTATCTATATAATTACTGTGTGTAACAGAAGCACTTACCTAGGTAGGCGTCCATCACACAGCAGTCAGGTGAATTACTGTGTGTAACAGAAGCCCATACCTGGGTAGGAGCTGCTTTTAATTTGAAACATTACTATCCCATTAAGGGGTTAAGAGCTATTTATTCCTAGGGCATAGTTCCTCTTTAAAGCCACCACTACAATGGACATAGGAGTGTAGTCTTTCCGCTATTCTGTATATCTGAGTCAAACCTAAAAACTGTCATTACAAAAGAATTTCAGTGACACAAGATGTGAAAACACAAAGGACCAGAAACGTCACGGCTTGTCACAGATCAGCAGACACATGGTTAAGTGGAGATAAAGACAGTGAATGGAGCCTTATCAGTTCCCTTCACTTAGCTCTCACCTGAACACCATCCTTATCTTAATGACCTTCCTGAGAACTGACTGCGGCTCCACGTGACAGAAGGATAACGGGTTTTATACGAGTCGCCGAGCGCAAATCCTTCCTCTGAACAGGCTGCGGACTCTGTGTGATAAATAACAGACAATGAAGGTCTTATAGAGGAGGAGCCTATTATATAGGACAATAGACTGAATTCTCATTTTTGGTAGGAATGACACTACTTCAGTGAGGCTCTAATTCTGAAGCAAACCATCCACACTATAGGGGGCAAATAATTTCCATTGATGTAATTGAGGCTTTAAAGGGATAGTAATACTTAAAATGTAAAAAAAATATGTTGTAGGGTTTATCCCACTGAGTAAAACAAGAGTACTCCCACTGCTGTAAGGTGTTTCATTCAAAAGTTATTAATTTTCAAAGTTGAATTTTTTAAATGCAATATCACAGTGGCCTGAAATTGTACAGTGGCGCTGTTGCTATACGATCCTATGGACAGCTCTGGTCCCGGGATCATAAATCTCCATAGGATGGTGTAGCAACAGCGCCACTGTACAATTTCAGGCCACTGTGATATTGCACCTAAAAAATTCAACTTTGAAAATTAATAACTTTTGAATGAAACACCTTTCAGCAGTGGGAGTACTCTTGTTTTACTCAGGGGGATAAACCCCTGGTGAACAGAGGACTACCCTCCGGGTAGCCCTCGACTGGAAGTTCCCAGGTATGCTGATCTCCTAAACACAGGGACACACAGGGTGATACACTTACATACACATCACATAGTCTGATCTCCTAAACACAGGGAAACCAGGGTGATACACTTATATACACACCACACGGTCTGATCTCCTAAACACAGGGACACCAGGGTGATACACTTATATACACACCACACAGTCTGATCTCCTAAACACCGGGACACCAGGGTGATACACTTATATTCATACCACACTGTCTGATCTCCTAAACACAGGGACACCAGGGTGATACACTTCTATACACACCACACAGTCTGATCTCCTAAACACAGGGACACCAGGGTGATACACTTCTATACACACCACACAGTCTGATCTCCTAAACACAGGGACACCAGGATGGGAAAGAGGGATTTGGGTCTCAAAGAGGGACTGTCCCTCATAAAGATAGACTCTTCTGAGGTACAGATCCCTAATATCTCCTAAAGAGGGACACTTGGGAGGAACGGAGCCCCTAATATCGCCTAAAGAGGGACACTTGGGAGAAACGGAGCCCTAATATCTCCTAAAGAGGGACATTTGGAAGGCATGGACCCTTAATATCTCCTAAAGAGGGACACTTGGGAGGCATGGTTACATAATGACCTGTGACTGAGGCAGATGAGAGTACCGCTCCCTGATTTATAGTGCCAGCCTCATCATGGATTACTGAATGAAATAAAATAATAAGTTTAACCTTTTGAGGTCCAGCAGGGCATATGTCACAGTAAGCCTTTCAGTGCCAAAGTGGTAAGCAGTACATTACTTTACAAAGCTTTGCTCACCCCTCTGGCACTCTGAGAGCAACGCATTGTTCTGATTCTTTTCTTAAAGGGTTAACTGGAAAGTACCTGTCTAAGCAGCCACTAAACACAAATCAAGATTAGTACACAGGTGATAAAGGGACCCTATCCCCCAAAACAACACTGGTGATTTTTAAAGACATCTAACAGACTAGAACTGTACGGTATTAACAAGCAGGGAATTAGGTCTTACTGGCCCGCTAGTTCATGTGTGCTAGTTAACCCCTTAACGACCCTTGACGGTCATAGTATGTCATCGGTCGATCTGAGTTAACAACCCATGACGTACTATGACCGTCATGGAATTCTGGGCTCCCCCCCGCGGCTGCACGCCTTTCGGAACCGGAAATAATAAAAAAAAAAAATGCTCAGTGGTCCTTAACTGACTGCGCCGATCGGACGGTCGTTAAGGGGTTAATTAAGTATGAAAATATTTGATTGGTTTTTTTTTAAATTTCAGGCGGGCTGCACACTGGAGTCAGGTAGGCTGCAGTTGGCCCACGGGCCGCACATTGGACGCCCCTGCACTAAGGTGTGATAAAGAGGTGATGAAGAGGAGATAACTTCTCCAGTTCCTATGTTATTATATACAGACTGTGCACTAAGATCTCTTCCCACTTGCAAAATCTTAGTGCATAGGCTCCATAGAATAATATAGGAACTGGAGAAGTGATATCACTGGATAAGTCATCTCCACTTTATCATCTATTTATCACACCTTAATGCATCTCCCCTAGTCTGCAAACAGCAGTGTGATAGTATAGGATAGATAGATATGAGATAGATAGATGGATAGATAGATAGATAGATAGATAGATAGATAGATAGATAGATAGATACATATAAATAGATATAAGATAGATGTAGGATACATAGATATCTAGATAGGCATACATAGACAGGCAGATAAATATAACACAGATATAGAAATACGACATATACATACATAGATATATACATATGTAAGATACATACTTAGATATAGATATAAGATAGATGCAGATATAAGATACTTACATAGACATAATATACATACATATATATATATATATATATGATACATACTTAGATATAGATATAAGATAGATAGATGCAGATATAAGATACTTACATAGACATAATATACATACATATATATATATGATACATACTTAGATATAGATATAAGACACATACATAGATACAGCTGATAGATAAATAGATATGATATAGATAGAGCTATAAGATATATATATATTAGATAGATAGATATAAGACACATACATAGATACAAAAAAAGTTGGTACCGTGTTAGCCAGTGGAGTAGCAGATATAAGATACATACATAGATAAATATAAGATACATAGATATCAGATATAAGATACATAGATAAATATAAGATACATAGATATAAGATACATAGATACAGATATAAGATACATAGATAAATATAAGATACATAGATATAAGATACATAGATACGTAGATATAAGATACATAGATATAAGATACATAGATACAGATATAAGATACATAGATAAATATAAGATACGTAGATATAAGATACATAGATATAAGATACATAGATATAAGATACATAGATACATAGATATAAGATACATAGATATAGATACAGATATAAGATACATAGATAGATATAAGACACATACATATAGATACAGATATAAGATACATAGATAGATATAAGACACATACATATAGGTACAGATATAAGATACATAGATAGATATAAGACACATACATATAGGTACAGATATAAGATACATACTTAGATATAGATATAAGACACATACATATAGGTACAGATATAACATACATAGATAGATAAGAAATAGATCACGATCCCACTTACCAGCTCAATAACAGAAAACGGTGCGAAGTTCCTCCCGACTCCAGAGCACGGAAACTATGTAGTAAGCGCGCAGTGTAAAAACCAGCTGTTGGTCCACCCACTGAGCTGAGCTCCGCTGAAGGCGCTTTGAGTACAGTTAATCCGGTAAAACTGGGAGCGAGCTACATAATTGTAAGAGCAGAGACTTTGCTCAACTTCCCACCAATCAGCACGTTAGGGGGCGGTACTCGAGAACAAGTCCGTCAGCCAAAGGGAGGGCCAATGGCAGATCTTTATGTTTAAGAAGCTGCCAGTCTTGGGAAGGAGGCGGCCATCTTTGAGTAAGGCAGATACATAGCCCGTTATAAAGAGGTTTTGTGTAGATATTGATAAGTGTACTGTGTAAGGCAATGAGAGGGTCTGACTGTAGCACACACAGACCTGGGTCATGTGCTGTAACTGCCTATGCGGCCTTCTGGATGGACACTGACTAGTAGCTGTAAAGTGGAACTGGACAGTGTACCCCCGGGCAGTGAAATCTCAGCTGTAGCGAAGGATTGGTGGGCTGGGGTGTCAGTAGGGGTAATCTACCCGGGGTTATCTGACCTTATGTATTCCCCGTGGTGAGAACGGACGGCAAACTGAAAGAGCAGTACAGACAGGACAGCAGTGGCACAGACAGGGCAGTAGTGGCACAGACAGGGCAGCATTGGCACAGACAGGGCAGTATTGGCACAGGCATCTCAGCAGTGGAACAGACAGCTCAGCATTGGCACAGACAGCTCAGTAGTGGCACACACAGCTCAGCAGTGGCACAGACAGCTCAGTATTGGCACAGACAGCTCAGTAGTGGCACAGACAGGGCAGGAGTGGTACAGTCAGGGCAGGAGTGGCACAGACAGGGCAGTAGTGGCACAGACAGCTCAGCATTGACACAGACAGGGCAGTATTGGCACAGGCATCTTAGCAGTGGAACAGACAGCTCAGTAGTGGCACAGACAGCTCAGCAGTGGCACAGACAGGGCAGGAGTGGAACAGACAGCTCAGCAGTGGCACAGACAGCTCAGAAGTGGCACAGTCAGGGTAGTAGTGGCACATACAGGGTAGTAGTGGCACAAACAGGGTTGTAGCAGCTCAGACAGGACAGCAACGGCACAGACAGTGCAGGAGCGGCACAGACAGGGCAGTAGCATCAGGGACCTGTTAGTCTGCACCACTGCCTTCTAGATTTGATATGAGACCCTTTTCTATATTTTGATTTTGGGATAGAAGAACTAGTATACACAATCAGTCTTAAACTTCTTAATTGCATATACATGATTTTTATTATCATTTTATTTTCATCAGTATAACGAGACCAGCGGCATCTCTCAAATCTTTATGTTTTGAGAGATATCCGCATTCAAAGTTCTCTCTCCTCTCTGCCCTGATGTTAGCGTTATAGCTGACAGCAGGGGAATCCGGTCCGTGAGTAAGCGGCGGCTCTGCAGCAGTGGCGAGATTGAGTTATAGAAACAGAAATCCTTCACTGGAATGGTTTGGTTTGCAAGCACACTTAGAAGACCATTTCAGGATTTCTGTTTCTATAACGTGATCTCAGGACTTCTGCAGAGCCGCCACCGGTCCTGGGACCAGATTCACCTGCTGTCAGCTAGAACGCTGATGTTAGGGGAGAGAGAAGGAGAGGGAACTTTGAATGTGGATATCTCTCAAAACTTAAAGATTTGAGAGATGCAGCTGGTCTCGTTTAATTCCGATTTTTAAGGGCTACAGGAGGGGGTAGTAAAAATTAAGTATTACTATTCCTTTAATCTCAACATGTCACTAGTACTCATCTATGGATACTAAAGCAGAGTGATAGGCAACTAAATTAATCGCAACTTCCACATATGTCACCCTCAATACTCCTTAAAGTGTTAGTAATGTCCAAAAAAAAAGTTTTTTGCATTTAGAAGAGCTTAAAAAGCTGAGCTAAATGCAAAAAAACGTATCTCTCAAACCACTATGGTTTAAGAGATACAGGAGTTTAAAGTTCGCTGTTTCCTACTGACAGCTGTAAAGCCGTCAGCAGGAGATCCGTGTCGGTCGACACAGAGGCGCTTGAGAAGTGCCGAGATCTCGTTACTTACAAGGAATCCCTGGTGTTCAAGCACACGTTTTAGACCATTCCAATGAAGGGATTCCTTGTAAGTAACGAGATCTCGGCACTTCTCAAGCGCCTCTGTGTCGACCGACACGGATCTCCTTCTGACAGCTTTACAGCCGTCAGTAGGAGAGATCAAACTTTAAACGCCTGTATCTCTTAAACCATAGCGGTTTGAGAGATACGTTTTTTTGCATTTAGCTCAGCTTTTTAAGCTCTTCTAAATGCAAAAAAACTTTTTTGGACATTACTGACACTTTAAGGGCTGCACGTTATGCTTTAATTTTCTACAATTAACCCCTTGGATCCTAGAGAGGACATCAGCACATTGCTTTGCTCTAGCACCCAGGAGGTTCAAATATAGATGGCTGGCCAAGTTGTTTAACCCTTTGAGTGCAATGCATTGCAGAGCAGATGTTATCCCAAACAGTTTGTTACAGAACTCGGCAGGTAGCTTGTTCCAAACACCTTGGAGAACTAACCACAGTTCTTCTGTGGATTTAGGCCCCTCAGTTGCTTGTTTCTCTTCATGTGATCCAAGATAGACTCCATGATGTTGTGATCAGGGCTGTGGGGGGGGTTATCATCACTTGCAGGACTCTTTGTTCTTCTTTACAATGAAGATAATTATTAATGGCTTTGGCTGTATGTTTGGGGTCCTTGTCAGGCTGCAGAATAAATTTAAGGCCAATCCGATGCCTCCCTGATGGTACTGCATGATGGATAAGTATCTGCCTGTACTTCTCAGCATTGAGGGGACCATTCATTCTGACCAAATCCCCAACTCCATGTGCAGAAATGTAGCCTCAGACTTGCAAGGAACCTCCACCATGCTTCACTGTTGCCTGCAGACACTCTTTCTCGTACACCAGCCCTTCAGCAAACAACCCACATATTAAATTGATCGTTAGCACCTGTTTTGTATAATTGTTTAGTCATACACTTATATATATATACTAGCAACATGGGACGGCGTTGCCCGTCATGTTATGACCATTGGGCGCACGTGTTTGAAATGCAGACACACTGATAAACACAGACATATGCAGCATACAGGCAGACACATACCATACATCCCAAGTGTCCCTCTTTAGGAGGGACAGTCCCTCTTTGAAGGCCAAATCCCTCTGTCCCTCTTTCCCACCCTGTTGTCCCTCTTTTTAGGAGGTCAGACTGTGTGCAGGGCCGGCTCCACCTATAGGCGAGGTAGGCGCCGGCCTAGGGCGCACACGTACTGGGGGCGCGGGCATGCAGCGGAGAAGAGCTGCGCCCACACACACCACGGCAGGAACCACAACACAGTCAGGTCTGTGTTGCTACAGCGCTCCCTCATCTGGTCGGATTTTTAGTAATGCAGAGCGCGCTGGGAGTCATGATCTCCCGCCGCGCTCTGCATTACTGAAGAGAAGACTGCGCGGGAGATACAGGTATGTGATGGGGGGCAAGTTGGAGCTGAGGGGGCATAGTGGAGCTGAGGGGGCAAGTTGGAGCAGATGTGGGGCAAAGTGGAGATGATGGGGGCAAGTTGGAGCTGTTAGAGGAAAGCTGGAGCTGAGGGGGCATAGTGGAGCTGGTGGGGGCAATTTGGAGATGATGGGGGCAAGTTGGAGCTGATGAGGGTCAAAGTGGAGCTGAGGGGGGGCAAGTTGGAGCTGAGGGGGGGCAAGTGGAGCTGAGGGGGGGCAAAGTGGAGCTGGTGGGGCAAGTTGGAGCGGATGGGGGCAAGTTGGAGCGGATGGGGGCAAGTTGGAGCTGCTGGGGGCATAGTGGAGCTGATAGTGGAAAGTTGGAGCTGAGAGGGCATAGTGGAGCTGGTGGGGGCAAGTTGGAGCGGATGGGGGCAAGTTGGAGTGGATGGGGGGCAAAGTGGAGCTGATGGGGGTAAGTTGGAGAGGATGGGGGCAAAGTGGAGCTGATGGGGGTAAGTTGGAGCTGAGGGGGCAAAGTGAAGCTGAGCAGGCAAAATGGAGCTGGTGGGGGCACGTTGGAGCTGATGGGGGCAAGTTGGAGTTGATAGGGGCAAAGTGGAGCTGGTGGGCCAACGTGAAGCTTATAAGGGGCAAGTTGGAGCTGGTGGGGGGCATCTCTTACAGGCATCTCCAGAACAGGGGCAGAGTGGTTCAGGGGGCAGAGAGAGGACAATCATGAAAAGAGGTTGGGTATAAGTAGGCAGGGTATAAAGGGGTGGGACACAAGGGGCGGAGCGAAATGGGCGGCAAAATTAGGTTTTGCCTAGGGTGGCAAAAATCCTTGCACCAGCCCTGACTGTGTGGTGTGTATTACTTTGCTGTACAGCAATAAACTTCAGTATATGTGTTTATACATTAGTCTGTGCAAATAAAATACTTTGGTCTTGAACTAAATCATTTATTCAGTTACATAAATAGTCAGTAATAGGTCATGAAATAACCTAAAAATTCTTACTAATGCCCCGCCCACCAGCCACGCCCCAACAATATCACCTAAAACTAAAGTGCCCCTCTTTGGCCCTGTGAAATGTTGGGAGGTATGCACATACACACAGTGAGCGGCAGAGACATGCAAAACACATGTACACACAGACACACTGGAGATGCACACATGGACACACATATGTAACAGAGATGTACACACACAGACACGCAACATATATGAGCAGAAACACATGTGCTCATGAGTTGTGTACCCCTCTGGCACTCAAAGGGTTAAGGTATAGAGAGGCATGTCAGAGTTAAATAGCAGTGGGAAGTGTGTTCATACCTGGGAACACTGACTTGTGAAGTCCCTAGTGGGGACTGATGAGGTGCTGATGTGGAGAGACAAATGGGGCAATCTGGGTTAAAAGTGGGTGGGGCTTAATCGCGAGTAGGGGGCGGGGCTTAACATAAATGTGAAAAAGTGTTAGTAATAGGCTGGGGAAGGAGGAGAAGTGGGAGGGGAATGCAAGTTTACAGTGTGAGGGGTTTGAACACACTCCATGAGGGGTAAAACTTGATACAGAACCCTGTGGCAGTCAGTGGGTTAAGTGTGAATCTGATGGCTGTCTGTCCTGTGTCTTGCATGGCAAATGATGACAGTGAAGAAGTAATTCAGCAATGAGGGCCTACCTTAACCCTTTGAGTGCCATTTTGTTCCCCTGGTGATGCAGCACCATTCAGTGGCTTTACTACAGGTCCTGCTGAGGCCACTGGGAGTCAAGGTGAGTGACTGTGTGTCAGCCATCTTTCTTCCTGGCAGTGTGTGTGTGGTGGTGCTGTGTGAGTGGGGCATGAGTGTGTAATACCTGTGAACTTTTACTTGTGGAGTCCCTCATGTGGTGCTGATGTGGAGAGAGCAATGGGGCAATGTGGGTTAAAAGGGGGCGGGGCTTAACATAAATATGGAAAAGTGTTAGTAATAGGCTGGGGAAGGAGGAGAAGTGGGAGAGAAATGCAAGTTTACAGTGTGAGGGGTTTGAACACACTCCCTGAGGGGTAAAACTTGATACACAACCCTGTGGCAGTCAGTGGGTTAAGTGTGAATCTGATGGCTGTCTGTCCTGTGTCTTGCATGGCAAATGATGACAGTGAAGAAATAATTGAGCAATGAGGACCTACCTTAACCCTTTGAGTGCCATTTTGTTCCTCTGGTGCTGCAGTACAGGTCCTGCTGAGGCCTCTGGGAGTCAGGGTGAGTGACTGTGTGTGTGTGTCAGCCATATGTATTTCTGGCTTTGTGGGTGTATGTGGTGCTGTGTGTGTGAGTGGGGGCATGTCTGTTTGGTGCTGTGTAAGTGGGGCATGTGTGTGTGTGTGTGGTGCTGTGTGAGTGGGGCATGTGTGTGTGTTTGTGTGGTGCTCTGTGAGTGGGGCATGTGTGTGTGTTTGTGTGGTGCTGTGTGAGTGGGGCATGTGTGTTTGTCTGTGGTGTAGGAGCAAGTGGCGGCCATATTGTTTTTTTCTGACTTTGATAGTGGTGGGCGGGCTGCATAGAGGGGGCGGGCCAACTCCCTGCATGACTGAATCACCCAATAGGAGTAGTAACTCCTGCTTTATGCCTCCCCTGGGTGTGTTTTGGCAGGCACAAAGTCTTCTTTTATATATATAGATATATACATATATATATATATATATATATATGTAAACACACACATATACATACTCCAAGGGAATTTGCTTAATTCTATAGTATTTGTAGCTCATATAGGTTTATTTTGAATATATACATTGTAGGTGGAGCTGTATAGGAGAAGGAGACGTCACAATGCTCAGCTGCCCAGCCTGAACCCTCACTCCACAAATTACAGATACTTAAAGGGACAGTAATACTTCATTTTAACTTTATTTTATTTTGTAGGCATTAAAAAAACATGAAAAATGATATAAGTCTTATCTCTCAAACCTTTATGGTTTGAGAGATATACACAAACAAAATTTCCCCTCCCACCCCTTTTACCTAGTGTAAGCCATCTCTTCTCAGATGTGGAATCCAGTCCATAGACCAGACAGATAACAGAAGGGGACAATCTTCTTCCTATGAGAACAATGAAAGCCCTGCCCCCTTGACAAGTTTTTCAGGTTTTTCCCTTATCTTAATTGAAGATTGTCCCTCTCTGCAGTCTACCTGGGCACCTCCCTTCTGATCTGGCTGAGCAGTGTTACATCAGTAAAAGGGGCGGGAGGGGGATATTTTGTCATTGAATTACTCTTGAACTACAACTCTGACAGAATTGAAATAACACTCTCCAAGGTCCAAATACTATGATGATTAATTAGAGCTGCTTTTATTATGAACCATTACTATCCCTTTAAAGGGATAGTAATGGCTGTTTTTAACAAAGTTTAATATTGTAGATATTAAAACTATTAATGCAATGAGGTAAATCCCATCTCTCAAACATGTATAGCTTGAGAGATATAAGCATCTAAAGTTCCCCCCTCCCGCCCCATCAGAGCTCTAGCTGACAGAAGCAGATCCTGGTCTCGGGACCAGCCAGCAGCTCTTCAGCAGAGCCGAAATAGTGTTATATAGAAAGATATACTTCATTGGAACGGTCTACAAAGTGTGCTTGCAAACCAGGCACACTTTGTAGACCATTCCAGTGAAGTATTTCTTTCTGGATAATGCTATTTCGGCTCTGCTGAAGAGCAACGGGCTGGTCCCGGGACCAGAATCTGCTTCTGTCAGCTTGAGTGCTGATGTCTGTGAAAGGGGCGGGAGGGAGGAACTTTAGAGGCTTATATTTCTCAATTTATACATGTTTGAGAAATGGGACATACCTCATTGCATTAATAGTTTTAATATCTACAACGAGTGTAAAAGCCTGTGTACACGGGCCAAGGTCCGGGTGATGTTAACCCTTTGAGTGGCAGAGGGGTATGCAGCGCATTTCTTTGCAATGTGTTGTGTACCCCTCTGCCACTCAAAGGGTTAAGAGGCCAGTCCTGCTCTGCATCCTGCCGCCGATGCAGTCATGCACTGTAGAGACCACCCGAAAGCACAGAATGCTCCCAGCACAGAACTCCCAGCATTCCGTGCTCCCACCATTCCGTGCTCCCAGCACAGAACTCCCACCATTCCATGCTCCCAGCACAGAACTCCCAGCATTCCGTGCTCCCAGCATTCCGTGCTCCCAGCATTCTGTTCTCCCAGCATTTTGTGCTCCCAGCATTCCGTGTGTTCAGGCAGTCTCTACTGCGCATGACGACTTCTGACAAACATTCTAGCGAATTATTATATAGGATATTAAACTTTGTTAAAAACAACCATTACTATCCCATTAATGTGATTTTATTGCCAATTGGAAGCCTTTTATCTGTTGTCTGGGTGTAGTGTTTTTCCCATCAGTCCCTCGAGCACCAGACCACAAGTGTTTTTCTTTTTATGTTTATTTTTAACCTCTTGAAGACCAGAGGGGGCGTGCAACAAAATGAAGCACAATGGGGGGAGATTCAGTAAGTGGTGATAAAAAGGTGAAGTGATACAGTAGAGATGACTTCTCCGGTGATATCTCTTCTCCAGTTCCTATGTTGTTCTGTGGAGTCGATGCACTAAGATTTCTTCAGCTTTGGAGAGCTTAGTGAAGAGACTCCATAGAATCAAATAGAAATTAGAGAAGATATCAACTGGAGAATTAATCTCCACTTTATCACCTCTTTATCACCACTTAGTGACCCCACCCCCATTGTGTTGCACACCCCTCTGGTCTGCAATGAGGTAATCATATGTTAGTAACAGAGCTGACTTATTAACAGAGAGCAACACTGAACTGAACGCATTGTCAACAAAAAGCTTTTGTCTAAGAATGTAATAGCAACAGTGCCACCTGGTAGCCAGGATCTGAAATTGCAGCTTGCTATTAATTATGGTTATAGTAATATGTTTGAATATATCTTAAATCACTGTTTTTTATTTATTAACTCTTTAAGGACCAGCCACAAGGCTGTCACTTAAGGACCACGGGGCATTTTTATTTTTTAAATGGAATCTGAGGTCCCCAAATGGTGTGCAGCCGTGCGGTGACACCTGAATTCTACGATGTACATATACGTCATGTGTCGATAACGCACGTTTTCCCCATGACATAGATGTATATCCTCGGTCCTTAAGGGGTTAATTAGACATCAGAACGGGTTAGTCCGAATTGAGGGGTGCAGCACCAGTAACACAGATTGGGGCAGTGGCGTAACTAGAAGCCACCGGGCCCTGGTGCAGGAACTGCTGCCGGGCCCGGGCCCCCTGCCCCATCTTCAAGTTGCCCCATGCGTACCTCCTACCTCCATCTCTCGCGCTGTTCTTAGTTATGCAGAGCGCTGGGAGATGATGTCATCTCCCAGCGCTCTGCATTACTAGAGCGCCGGGACAGCAGCTGAGCTGCTGTGGGCAGGGCTGTGGGCGAGTGGCGATGGGTTCGCAGGGGGCGGCCGGGCCCCTTGGAGTGCCGGGCCCGGTCGCAGGTGCGACCCCTATTGTTACGCCACTGGATTGGGGCTTAGCTACAAACAAAAACTAGAGTCATTTTAGACTTTCCCAGAGCCATAATATAGATCAGTCCCAATAACCAGAGCTGCAGCCAAATACCAGGGAAATAAACATAAAAAGAAATGTCATACCGGATCTGAAACGCGTTGGACACCTCATATATAGCACACAGTCCGTTTATATATCTTAGACTCTGTTTTCTATTTGTGCCTACCTATTATGCTTGTACTTTGGGATCTGTGCTGGTCAGACTTACTCTTACTAAAGGACGGGAGAGGATTGCATACTCCATACCTGCATTACTGTCTGATTGAAGAACACTGCACCGTAAGGAGGTACAGACAGGGGAGACTCATTCTGTGGAACCTTTGTATACCTACATTGGAAAGGAGACCCCTGCCCACTTTTCTTCAAAAGTCTGGTACCTTAGTGCACCTGCGACTGGACAGGAGAGGATACCCATACCTAGGAACCTCTTCCCAATTAGCTCCTGGAGTGGGCTCTTGTACCAACAAGGGGATGTCAATGATGCAATTCACATCATAAAGAGGCGGGGTTTAATCAGGGGGCAGGGTTTACTTGCCAATGTGTGAGGAAGTGGGCAGAACAGGATGGGAAGGAGGAAAAGTGGGTGGAAAATGGGAGGAACAGGGTGGGAAGGAGGAGACGTGGGAGGGAAATGGGAGGAACAGGGTGGGAAGGAGGAGAAGTGGGAGGAACAAGGTGGGAAGGAGGAGAAGTGGGCGGGAAATGGGAGGAACAGGGTGGGAAGGAGGAGATGTGGGAGGGAAATGGGAGGAACAGGGTGGGAAGGAGGAGATGTGGGAGGGAAATGGGAGGAACAGGGTGGGAAGGATGAGACGTGGGAGGAACAGGGTGGGAATGAGGAGAAGTGGACGGGAAGTGAGAGGAAAAGGGTGGGAAGGAGGAGATGTGGGAGGGAAATGGGAGGAACAGGGTGGGAAGGATGAGACGTGGGAGGGAAATGGGAGAAACAGGGTAGGAAGGAGGAGAAGTGGGAGGCAGTGGGAGGGAAGGAAGAGAAGTGGGAGGAACTGGTGGGAAGGAGGAGAAGTAGGAGGGATAGGGTGAGAAGGAGGGGAAGTGGGAGGAACAAGGTGAGAAGGAGGAGAAATGTGAAGAAAGTAGGAGGAACAGGGTGAGGAGGTGGAGGAGAAGTGGGAAGAACAGGGTGGGAAGGAGGAGAAGTGGAGAGGAGGAGACGTATGTGGGAAGTGGGAGGAACAGGGTAGGAAAGAGGAGAAGTGGTTGGGAAGTGGGAGGAACAGGGTGGGAAGGAGGAGGAGTGGACGGGAAGTGGAAGGAATAGGATGGAAGGAGGAGAAGTGGGAGGAACAGGGTGGGAAGGAGAAGTTGAAGGAACAGGGTGGGAAGGAGGAGAAGTTGGAGGAACAGGGTGGGAAGGAGGAGAAGTTGAAGGAACAGGGTGGGAAGGAGGGGAATTGAGAGGAACAGGGTGGGAAGGAGGAGAAGTGGGAGGAACAGGGTGGGAAGGAGAAGAAGATGGAGGAACAGGGTGGGAAGGAGGAGAAATAGGAGAAACAGGGTGGGAAAGAGAAGAAGTGGACGGGAAGTGGAAGGAACAGGGTGGGAAGGACAAGAAGTGGGAGGAACAGGGTGGGAAGGAGGAGAAGTGGGAGGGAAGTAGGAGGAACAGGGAGGGAAGGAGGAGAAGTGGGAGGAACAGGGAGGGAAGGAGGAGAAGTGGGAGGAACAGGGTGGGAAGGAGGAGAAGTGGGTGGGAAGTGGATAGAACAGGGTGGGAAGGAGGAGAAGTGGGAGGGAAGTAGGAGGAACAGGGTGAGAAGGAAGAGAAGTGGGAGGAACAGGGTGGGAAGGAGAAGTGGACGGGAAGTGGAAGGAACAGGGTGGGAAGGAGGAGAAGTGGGAGGAACAGGGTGGGAAGGAGGAGAAGTGGGAGGAACAGGGTGGGAAGGAGAAGTGGACGGGAAGTGGAAGGAACAGGGTGGGAAGGAGGAGAAGTGGGAGGAAGATGGAGAATCAACCTCTGTCACCAGAGACCTGGTAATTCAGTCTGAAAACCGTAGTCTCTGGGGCAGATGCGGGGAGTTCTCAGGAATGAGGACACCCTCACCCACCAGGATGATCTGATTGCTGGATACAGTAAACTAACACTGAGCATTTTGGCACACTTGTCTCTTTTTTTATATTTAGT
Organism: Rhinophrynus dorsalis; assembly: GCA_037306005.1. NCBI lineage: Eukaryota > Metazoa > Chordata > Amphibia > Anura > Rhinophrynidae > Rhinophrynus > Rhinophrynus dorsalis. Next base: position 250,905,967 of record CM074725.1, read on the forward strand.
AATATCGCTGTCTTTTTTGGCACTATTCATATATTTATTCCTTCTATCAAATTATTGTTATTATTTATATTATTATTAAATGTATTAATTATAGACTTGGAGCACTCTCCTTATTTTTTGTACTTTTAACCCTTTAACGCCCGGTAGTCCTGGGGTTTGCATAGACGTCATTCAGAAATCTGACACGTGTGAGCGTTTATGTGTACCGGGTCACCAAAAGAGAGGCTGAAACTGACCTGTCCTGTCTTGGAGCTGTAGTGATCACAAAACCCATGACTTACCAGGACTGTTACAAGTCCTTAACCCCTTAAGGACCAGTGGTCCTGGGATGTCTGGTCCTTTAAGGACCTATCACAATCTACCTTTGAGGCCTAGTGAGCCTGTGCTTCCTTCCTCTGTGGTGTGTCTACCAGCATCCTTGCGGCCACCTCTGCATTACTATGTCTGTTACAGGCAGTGGCTCGGACGCCTGTTTATGGGCCTATTCTGGGTGGCCTAATTGGGTCCCGCCTCCTTCTGCTTCTTTATAATCCTCCTTGGGGATAGGAGTCATTGCCCTTATGTGGTGTTCCTGCTCATTACTCTTTGCTCTCTGTTGTGACCCGTGTTTGCCTGAGAATCTCGCTCTGTGTATGACCCCGGCTTGTCTGACTATCCACATCAATTCTGACCTGTGGCTCTGGCTGACTACTCGCTCTGTGTATGACCCTGGCTTGTCTGACTACCCACATCGGTTCTGGCCTATAGCTCTGGCTGACTACTCGCTCTGTGTATGACCCCGGCTTGTCTGACTACCCACATCGGTTCTGGCCTGTAGCTCTGGCTGACTACTCGCTCTGTGTATGACCCCGGCTTGTCTGACTACCCACATCGGTTCTGACCTGTGGCTCTGGCTGACTACTCGCTCTGTGTATGACCTCTGGCTTGTCTGACTACCCACATCGGTTCTGACCTGTGGCTCTTGCTGACTACTCGCTCTGTGTATGACCCCGGCTTGTCTGACTACCTACATCAGTTCTGACCTGTGGCTCTGGCTGACTACACGCTCTGTGTATGACCCTGGCTTGCCTGACCAGTGGCCCAGGCTACTACCCGCTCAATGTAGCCTCCGGTTGCCTTCCCTGAGGGCCTGGTTACTTTCGCTCCTTGTAGTCCTCGGTTTGCCTGACCAGTGGCCCTGGCTTCTACTTGCTCAGCTTAATCTCCAGTTGTATGACCAGTGGCCTGGTTACTCTTGCTCCGTGTAGTCCCTGACTTGTCTGACCTGTGACTCTGGCTACCTACTCGCTCCCTACACTACCTGCTTGCCTGACCTGTAGTCTTGGTGCCTCCTGGCTCTGGTCTGCTCTTGCTCTCTGTTGCCTCCGTTCACAGACCAAGTGGTGACTTATACGTATTCTGCCATTCTTCTGTTGTCCCACTGGAGCCGCTTCCCTAGTCTCGAGATCTTGAGTAGTGCAGTGCACAGCACAGTGTGCAGCTCCGGAGGGAACTTGGATCCTATTTACATATGTCTGGGGTTGTGTGTGGGTTCTACCATTATTGTTGTTGTTATAAATCAAGGTGGTTATTTTTTATCTTTGTGTCTGTCCTTATTTGCCTGATTACCGTGACAGGACGAGATAGAAAAGTTTGACGTGCCGGCCCACGTGACTGATCACGTGCGCCGGCACGCCCATAGCCGGATCACAGGCAAGGCGCACAAGGAGCCTGCCTAGGGCCCGGCCAAATGAGGGGGGCCCGGAAAGCCTCATTCAACTTGAATGAGGCTTTCCGGGCCCCCCTCATTTGGCCGGGAGATTCAACCCCCTCGCCCGCAGCTTACCTGATCTCTCACTCATCTCGCCGCTCTAGTAATACAGAGCGCTGGGAGATGACATCATCTCCCAGCCTCTGCATTACTACAGCGGCGCCGGGAGCTTCAGTCAAAGAGATCTGTGCCGAAGGAGGCACAGATCTGTCAAGTAACACCGCTAGACCACCAGGGGAAATGTGAAGATGGGTCCATTGTGGTAGGGGAAATGTGGAGATGAAGGTGCAATGTGGAGGTGAAGTGGAGATGGGGGCATTGCGGAGATGAAGGGGGCATTGTGGAAGGGGCATTGCGGAGATGAAGGGGGCATTGTGGAAGGGGCATCGTGGAGATGGAGATGGAAGGGGCAGTGTGGAGATGAAGGGGCAGTGTGGAGATGGAAGGGGCATTGTGGAAGGGACATGGTGGAGATGAAGGGGGGCATTGTGGAGATGAAGGGGCAATTGTGGAAGGGGCAGTGTGGAGATGAAGGGGACATTGTGGAGATGAAGGGGGCATTGTGGAAGGGGCAGTGTGGAGATGAAGGGGCAGTGTGGAGATGAAGGGGGCATTGTGGAAGGGGCAGTGTGGAGATGAAGGGGCAGTGTGGAGATGGAGATGGAAGGGGCAGTGTGGAGATGAAGGGGCAGTGTGGAGATGGAAGGGGCATTGTGGAAGGGACATGGTGGAGATGAAGGGGAGCATTGTGGAGATGAAGGGGCAATTGTGGAAGGGGCAGTGTGGAGATGAAGGGGACATTGTGGAGATGAAGGGGGCATTGTGGAAGGGGCAGTGTGGAGATGAAGGGGCAGTGTGGAGATGAAGGGGGCATTGTGGAAGGGGCAGTGTGGAGATGAAGGGGCAGTGTGGAGATGGAAGGGGCATTGTGGAAGGGGCATGGTGGAGATGAAGGGGGGCATTGTGGAGATGAAGGGGCAATTGTGGAAGGGGCAGTGTGGAGATGAAGGGGACATTGTGGAGATGAAGGGGGCATTGTGGAAGGGGCAGTGTGGAGATGAAGGGGCAGTGTGGAGATGAAGGGGCAGTGTGGAAGGGGCATTGTGGAGATGAAGGGGGCATTGTGGAGATGAAGGGGCAGTGTGGAGATGAAGGGGGCATTGTGGAGATGAAGGGGGCATTGTGGAGATGAAGGGGCAGTGTGGAGATGAAGGGGGCATTGTGGAAGGGGCAGTGTGGAGATGAAGGGGACATTGTGGAGATGAAGGGGGCATTGTGGAAGGGGCAGTGTGGAGATGAAGGGGCAGTGTGGAGATGAAGGGGCAGTGTGGAAGGGGCATTGTGGAGATGAAGGGGGCATTGTGGAGATGAAGGGGCAGTGTGGAGATGAAGGGGGCATTGTGGAAGGGGCAATGTGGAGATGAAGGGGCAGTGTGGAAGGGGCAATGTGGAGATGAAGGGGCAGTGTGGAGATGAAGGGGCAGTGTGGAAGGGGCATCGTGGAGATGAAGGGGGCATTGTGGAAGGGGCAGTGTAGAGATTAAGGGGGGCATTGTGGAGATGAAGGGGGCATTGTGGAAGGGGCAATGTGGAGATGAAGGGGCAGTGTGGAGATGAAGGGGCAGTATGGAAGGGGCAATGTGGAGATGAAGGGGCAATGTGGAGATGAAGGGGCAGTGTGGAGATGAAGGGGGGCATTGTGGAGATGAAGGGGCAATATGGAGGTGGCCAGTGTGGGTGAGGGGGCCAATGTGGTTGGGGGTCCCATGGCAATTCTATGGGGCAGAAAAAGAGTGAAGAACAGACTAGAGGGGCAGAAAAAGAGTGGAGAACAGACTAGGGGGAAGGAAAATAGTGAAGAATAGACTGGGGGGGCAGAAAAGAGTGGAGAACAGACTAGGGACCAGAAAAAATAGTAGAGAACAGCCTAGAGGAAGGAAGAGAGTGGAGAACAGACTGGGGGGCAGAAAAAGAGTGGCAAACAGATTGAGGGCAGAAAAAGAGTGGAGAAATGACTAGGGGACAGGAAAAGAGTGGAGAACAGAGCAGGGGGCAGAAAAAGAGTGGAAAACAGATTAGGGGGTTAGAGAAAGAGGGAGAAACAGATTGGGGGCTTCCCCTCATTATGCCATTCCTCTTTCCTTTCTACCCTCCTTTTGCCCTTGCCATCATTAGCTGTGTGGTATCAGTGGGGTGGCCCCATTTTGATTGTAAGCTGTGTGGTATTACTGGCGTAGCCCCATTTCAATTGTAAGCTGTGTGGTATCACTGGTTTAGCCCCATTTCAATTGTAAACTGTGTGGTATCACTGGTTTAGCCCCATTTCAATTGTAAACTGTGTGGTATCACTGGTTTAGCCCCACTTCAATTGTAAGCTGTGTGGTATCACTAGTGTAGTCTGATTCAATTGTAAGATCTGTGGTGTCATTATAGGCAATGGGCAAATCAAGAAACTATTGTGGCAAGAGTGTGGGGAGGGGCAAACTGCCAGGGGGGCCCAATTTGGGATCCTGCCTAGGGCCCTATGGAGGCTTAATCCGGCTCTGGGCACGCCAAATGGGGGGGGGGTCCTGTCACATCAGTGGACTGGAATGGGTTAAATAAACACTGGATCCTCTATAGCAAGCTGAAGAGGTCTATCCGGGCCGGATTTACATTCCAGGCTCTCCCTCGACAAGACACTCTATGTGCCTTCAGCTCCTCCCATGGCCACACCCCACTCTTCACATGACCACACCCCCAGTCCCATTCACTGTTTCGTGGCACAGAATTACCTTCGGCCTATAGCAAGCAAGAACAAAAACATCTTTAACCCCTTAGTTGCTGGAGAGATCTCCAACACATTTCTCAGGAATTTGTTGATCTCTCTAGCATCCAGTGGGTTAAATAACAGCCTGTAAAGGGTTATATAACCTAGTGCAGGGACGCTGAGATTGGTATAGCCACACCCATAAATTAGAATGTGGGTGTGGCCAGCATAGGACCCACCCCTCAATATTAGGAGTTCTAGGCCTAACGGGAAATCCAGCCCCTGTGTCCTGTTATAAACTGACTGTACCTTAAGAGTTAAATCAACATTCCCCAAATCTCCATCGAGTTAACCCTTTTGGGTGCCAGAGGGGTGAGCACCGCTATGGCACTAAAAAGGTTGGATGGACTTTTAATCTCTACAGTTCCAGGGAGAAATGTTTATTAGAAACCTCTCCAGCATTTTAAATCCCCTTTTAACCCCTTGCATGCCAGAGTGGGTATCCAAGGTATTGCAAAGGGTTAAATCAATGATAATTTATATTTCCCCCGAATGGTGTGCTTGGTTTGCTCCAGAATATCAGATTTTTTTAGGATTAGATAGGTAAAGTCTACCCGTTTTGGGACGAACCAACTCCACTCTACGGACAAAATGTACATTCCTAAAAATCTCCAATAACCCTTTGAGTGCCAGAGACAATGCGTTAGATATCTCTCTGGCACTCAGAGGGTTAACTCTTTGAATCTGCAACTTCTTTGAGACCACCCCAGCATTCAGTGGGTTGTAACCCCATTTAAATCAACGTGGATGTTTATTTTGTCCCCTATGGTGCAGTTAGTTTGCCCCAAAATGACTCCACTCGCCCTTTATCACTGCTCCTTCGCTACAGAGACGAGTAACGGTATCGCTTTTATCAAGAGGAGAATTGGTACATGTGGGGTATTTCCATACTTACAACTTATTGAAGGAAACAATACTAAAATACTAACATACCAACGCTCTAATAGGAGAGTGCAGCAATCAGGACATGAAAGCCAGTCCCTCCTGACGCATTTCATGATGTGCTTTAACCCTCTGAGTGCCAGAGAGATATCACATTGACACCTCTGGCGCTCAAAGGGTTAAATGAAAGGGGGTAAATACAGAAAGTATTTGTGCACATCAATATTTTCATCCATTTTAATCCTTTACTCTGCGGCATTTTGCCTGCATATCACCACAATATTAAAAGGATAGTAATACTTCATTATTACTATCCCCCATGTTGTAGCCCATAAAATTCTGAATTCAACGATACCAGCGGCATCTCTCAAACCTTTATGGTTTGAGAGATATCCGCATTCAAAGTTCCCTCTTCTTCTCTCTCCCCTAATGTCAGCGTTATAGCTGACAGCAGGGGAATCCGGTCAGTGAGCAAGCGGCGGCTCTGCAGCAGTGCTGAGATCGCGTTATAGAAACAGAAATCCTTCACTAAAATGGTCTTCTATGTGTGCTTGGTTTGTGCTTGGTTTGCAAGCACATGTAGAAGACCATTTTAGTGAAGGATTTCTGTTTCTATAACGAGATCTCAGCTCTGCTGCAAATCCTCCTCTAGTCCCGGGACCAGATTCCCCTGCTGTCAGATAGAACGCTGATGTTAGGGGAGAGGGAACTTTGAAAGCGGATATCTCTCAAACCATAAAGGTTTGAGAGATGCCGCTGGTATTGTTGAATTCAGAATTTTAAGGACTACAACATGGGGGATAGTAATAATGAAGTATTACTATCCCTTTAAAGATGGGGATTTAGTTACATATAATGGCCATAGTATGCTAAACTTTCCACCACATCAACTTACCCCATTATTGGTATGTCTTAACCTTAAAACAGAATTATCACTCAAATGAAAGTGCCCCCCAAATAATTATTCATATAGTGATATGCATAACAATACTTGTATGATCCTGAATAGGTCCGTCATTATTGAGAAATCCATCTTGTTCAGAAACTGATGGGTAGGCTTCTTGCTGTAGCGACATCTTTGTGCTGTAGTCACTTCCTGTGCCTTAAGGTACACTGCAACTCCCCCTCACCATTCCTAGAGGAGACAGGGACGGACAGCGCAGAGGCACAGATGCCGAAGAGGCAAGATGTCTGCGCTGATGCCTGCCCGTCAGTCTCCGAACAAGATGGGTTTCTCAATAATGCCAGACTTATTCAAGATCATAGAAGTATTGTTATACGTACATATCACTATATGAATAATTATTTGGGGGCACTTTAACTTGAGTGAAAGTTCTGCTTTGATATGCTTTGACATATGAGCTGAATCTCTTCTGCTTTAGTCAATTAGTAACCTTAATTTACTTTATCCTGGACTGGAATTAATTGGAAGGGCCCACTTTCTATTTTCTGAATAAATAATAGTATAGATGTAATCTAGCAAACGCTAATAGTAGTTTCACTTACAGTATAAATCCAGCAGGTTCCTGATAAGACTATTATATCACTGATTGGTCGTTCAAGGACATCTAATCACATTAGAAGTTCACCTATGAGCCGTGGAATTTCTCCTTGTTGTAAGTCTTCCAGAAAGAATCTAGTCTTACTCTGCACAGTCAGTCTATACTATTCATTAAAGGGAAAGTGTTCCGTAGGAATCAGTAGCTCTTAACCTTTTCAGTGTGCAAGAGTGGTATGCAATGGTTTAAAAAAAAAACCCCCGCAAAGGTTGCCAAAAAAGAGTTACATTAACCCGGCTGAAAAGGCCTCACTTTTAAAACTTTGCATGCAAAACAGAGTGTGGCTGTGAGGGACTGGTGGTAAAGAGACAAAATGCACATAGAATGAAACCCTGGGTTGGCTAATTTTAAAAATATACACTTTTGGTGGTAGATTTGAAAGTGGAGACCTGCCAAACTGCTCCAAATAAGACATGGCACCAGGAAAGCAACCTGTCAGAATTCCATGTGTGAAAATTGAAAAACATGCATGTTCCAAAATTGTCCCAGTAGCTCCCCCAAACCCTGACAAACCTATACATATGGGGCATTGCTGTACTCAGAAGATGTAGCTGAACACTAATCAATTGATTTTTATAAGTTGCCAATTATTCCATGCTTGAAATCCAAAGCAACATTGAGTAGGTGTGTGAGAATCGCAGAATTTGTTTCATACCGCAGGTTTTGGGATGGATTGGTGGTAAAGTGGCTGCATGAAAAGCATCAAAATGCACCTCGAATGAAACCCTGGGTTGTCTACTTGTCAAAAATATACATTTTTTTGGGAATACATTTTAAAATGGTGCACCTTTACATAGCCCCAAACGAGACTTGACACCAGTGAAACAAGCCGTGAAAATCCCATATCTAAAAACAGAAAAGTGCATATTCAAAATTGGACCTGGTAGATCTCCCCAAACTGACAAACCTATGGATATGAGGCATTGCCATACAGCGGAAAACTAAACAATGCATTTTTTTAAAGTTTGCAAATATCCTGTGCATGAAATCTACAGCAACACTGAAATAAAAGTATGAAAACTGCAAAAAAAAAGTTACTACAATTTTGGTACAGATTTCTGGAGAAAAAGATGAATTAGAAAACCAAAATCCTGCTGACGAATTACTCTATGTTGTCTACTTTTCAGAAATATACTTTTGTGGGGCATTTTTGGGTTATGACACCATCAACTAAGCTATGAACCTCATAAGCCAAATTTTGAAAAATTATAGTTGTGAAGCAGTGGTGTTCATCTTGTAATATTTGCCCTGTAAATGTGAAAAAGATATTAAAGGGATAGTAATGGTTAATTTTAAGTTGATTTAATGTTGTAGACATTAAAAAACCATTAACATTGATGTAAGTCTTATCTCTCAAACCTTTATGGTTTGAGGGATATAACTTGCTAAAGTTACCTTTTCCTGGCTGTTTTACTCAAGTCTGCCATCTAGCTGACAGCTGCAGATTCCAGTCATTTGACCAGACACAGGCTCTTCAGCAGAGCTGAAATCACGCTATTTAGAAGTAAGTACTTCATTGGAACAGTCTACAAAGTGTGCTTGCAAGCCAGGCACACTTTGTAGAACATTCCAAATTAAGTATCTTTAGATATCGTTATATCGGCGCTGCTGAAGAGCCACATCTGGTCAAGCGACCAGAATCTGCTTCTGACAGCTTTACAGCTCGTCAAGCAGAAAGGGGAGGGACCAGAGAACTTTATTTTCCTATATCTCTCAAAACATAATGGTCTGAGAGATACGAACAAGTGCAAGTACTCTCTTTTAACTGTATATACCATATAGTTAATACTTTTTTCTGACATTACTATCCCTTTAAAATCCTAGGCATATGGAGTACTTCTAAATTCTGGACAAGTAAATTAATATAGTTAGTGGTAGTTTTTCAGATTAACTAATAGTGTACAAATCATAACAGGAAAACCTATGCAAATTTTTTTTATATTTTAATACAATTAATTGATGGGTTATCCATATGAATGTTGTATCAAAAGAAAGCCCTACTTGTGCTTAAAAAATGGTATATAAATTGTGTGGCTGTACTAAATTAATTAGAGGGAAAATATGGTTAAGCAATGACATACTAAAAAAGTCCAAAATTGCTCTCACCTCTAGCTTAAAAAAGTCCTTTCACTAAGGGGATAATTCAGGACACTTATGGAAAATAAAAACAATTTGCAGGGCTGTCATGTAATTAAATAACCTATGCAACATGTATTTTGTTATGTGTTCTGCAATAAAGGAGAGATCGAGCCACTTTATATCTGTAATATACTCCAAAAGGACAGTGCTATACCTTCCTATATGAAAAGAGGATATAATAACTATATTCTTTGTATAATATCAAACATATTTTATTCTAGAGTTGTTTAAATGATTTCCAAAATGTTGTATCTACCTCCAGTTCAGAACAATATATATCCTATAACATAAAATCCTAGAATGCGTCGCTCACTGTGTGCGTAACCGCACATGCGCAGTAGGGACTCGCAGAACGGGCTGATCTGGAGAGGAGAGCTCTGGAAGGCTGACAGCCTGTCTGTGCTCCCGGCTCTGGGGTAGCAGCGGAGGTGGCTGGGTGACAAACTGTCACCTAGCGCCTCCGCTCCGGAGCCGGGAGCACAGACAGGCTGTGAGCCATCCGGAGCTCTCCACTCTGGATCAGACCATGTATACAGGCTTTGTAACGTGTGTATATATATATATATATATATATACTAGCAACATGGGACGGCGTTGCCCGTCATGTTATGACCATTGGGCGCACGTGTTTGAAATGCAGACACACTGATAAACACAGACATATGCAGCATACAGGCAGACACATACCATACATCCCAAGTGTCCCTCTTTAGGAGGGACAGTCCCTCTTTGAAGGCCAAATCCCTCTGTCCCTCTTTCCCACCCTGTTGTCCCTCTTTTTAGGAGGTCAGACTGTGTGCAGGGCCGGCTCCACCTATAGGCGAGGTAGGCGCCGGCCTAGGGCGCACACGTACTGGGGGCGCGGGCATGCAGCGGAGAAGAGCTGCGCCCACACACACCACGGCAGGAACCACAACACAGTCAGGTCTGTGTTGCTACAGCGCTCCCTCATCTGGTCGGATCTTTAGTAATGCAGAGCGCGCTGGGAGTCATGATCTCCCGCCGCGCTCTGCATTACTGAAGAGAAGACTGCGCGGGAGATACAGGTATGTGATGGGGGGCAAGTTGGAGCTGAGGGGGCATAGTGGAGCTGAGGGGGCAAGTTGGAGCAGATGTGGGGCAAAGTGGAGATGATGGGGGCAAGTTGGAGCTGTTAGAGGAAAGCTGGAGCTGAGGGGGCATAGTGGAGCTGGTGGGGGCAATTTGGAGATGATGGGGGCAAGTTGGAGCTGATGAGGGTCAAAGTGGAGCTGAGGGGGGGCAAGTTGGAGCTGAGGGGGGGCAAGTGGAGCTGAGGGGGGGGCAAAGTGGAGCTGGTGGGGCAAGTTGGAGCGGATGGGGGCAAGTTGGAGCTGCTGGGGGCATAGTGGAGCTGATAGTGGAAAGTTGGAGCTGAGAGGGCATAGTGGAGCTGGTGGGGGCAAGTTGGAGCGGATGGGGGCAAGTTGGAGTGGATGGGGGGCAAAGTGGAGCTGATGGGGGTAAGTTGGAGAGGATGGGGGCAAAGTGGAGCTGATGGGGGTAAGTTGGAGCTGAGGGGGCAAAGTGAAGCTGAGCAGGCAAAATGGAGCTGGTGGGGGCACGTTGGAGCTGATGGGGGCAAGTTGGAGTTGATAGGGGCAAAGTGGAGCTGGTGGGCCAACGTGAAGCTTATAAGGGGCAAGTTGGAGCTGGTGGGGGGCATCTCTTACAGGCATCTCCAGAACAGGGGCAGAGTGGTTCAGGGGGCAGAGAGAGGACAATCATGAAAAGAGGTTGGGTATAAGTAGGCAGGGTATAAAGGGGTGGGACACAAGGGGCGGAGCGAAATGGGCGGCAAAATTAGGTTTTGCCTAGGGTGGCAAAAATCCTTGCACCAGCCCTGACTGTGTGGTGTGTATTACTTTGCTGTACAGCAATAAACTTCAGTATATGTGTTTATACATTAGTCTGTGCAAATAAAATACTTTGGTCTTGAACTAAATCATTTATTCAGTTACATAAATAGTCAGTAATAGGTCATGAAATAACCTAAAAATTCTTACTAATGCCCCGCCCACCAGCCACGCCCCAACAATATCACCTAAAACTAAAGTGCCCCTCTTTGGCCCTGTGAAATGTTGGGAGGTATGCACATACACACAGTGAGCGGCAGAGACATGCAAAACACATGTACACACAGACACACTGGAGATGCACACATGGACACACATATGTAACAGAGATGTACACACACAGACACGCAACATATATGAGCAGAAACACATGTGCTCATGAGTTGTGTACCCCTCTGGCACTCAAAGGGTTAAGGTATAGAGAGGCATGTCAGAGTTAAATAGCAGTGGGAAGTGTGTTCATACCTGGGAACACTGACTTGTGAAGTCCCTAGTGGGGACTGATGAGGTGCTGATGTGGAGAGACAAATGGGGCAATCTGGGTTAAAAGTGGGTGGGGCTTAATCGTGAGTAGGGGGCGGGGCTTAACATAAATGTGAAAAAGTGTTAGTAATAGGCTGGGGAAGGAGGAGAAGTGGGAGGGGAATGCAAGTTTACAGTGTGAGGGGTTTGAACACACTCCATGAGGGGTAAAACTTGATACAGAACCCTGTGGCAGTCAGTGGGTTAAGTGTGAATCTGATGGCTGTCTGTCCTGTGTCTTGCATGGCAAATGATGACAGTGAAGAAGTAATTCAGCAATGAGGGCCTACCTTAACCCTTTGAGTGCCATTTTGTTCCCCTGGTGATGCAGCACCATTCAGTGGCTTTACTACAGGTCCTGCTGAGGCCACTGGGAGTCAAGGTGAGTGACTGTGTGTCAGCCATCTTTCTTCCTGGCAGTGTGTGTGTGGTGGTGCTGTGTGAGTGGGGCATGAGTGTGTAATACCTGTGAACTTTTACTTGTGGAGTCCCTCATGTGGTGCTGATGTGGAGAGAGCAATGGGGCAATGTGGGTTAAAAGGGGGCGGGGCTTAACATAAATATGGAAAAGTGTTAGTAATAGGCTGGGGAAGGAGGAGAAGTGGGAGAGAAATGCAAGTTTACAGTGTGAGGGGTTTGAACACACTCCCTGAGGGGTAAAACTTGATACACAACCCTGTGGCAGTCAGTGGGTTAAGTGTGAATCTGATGGCTGTCTGTCCTGTGTCTTGCATGGCAAATGATGACAGTGAAGAAATAATTGAGCAATGAGGACCTACCTTAACCCTTTGAGTGCCATTTTGTTCCTCTGGTGCTGCAGTACAGGTCCTGCTGAGGCCTCTGGGAGTCAGGGTGAGTGACTGTGTGTGTGTGTCAGCCATATGTATTTCTGGCTTTGTGGGTGTATGTGGTGCTGTGTGTGTGAGTAGGGGCATGTCTGTTTGGTGCTGTGTAAGTGGGGCATGTGTGTGTGTGTGTGGTGCTGTGTGAGTGGGGCATGTGTGTGTGTTTGTGTGGTGCTCTGTGAGTGGGGCATGTGTGTGTGTTTGTGTGGTGCTGTGTGAGTGGGGCATGTGTGTTTGTCTGTGGTGTAGGAGCAAGTGGCGGCCATATTGTTTTTTTCTGACTTTGATAGTGGTGGGCGGGCTGCATAGAGGGGGCGGGCCAACTCCCTGCATGACTGAATCACCCAATAGGAGTAGTAACTCCTGCTTTATGCCTCCCCTGGGTGTGTTTTGGCAGGCACAAAGTCTTCTTTTATATATATAGATATATATATATATATATATATATATATATATATATATATAAAGTCAATCGGTATCTTCTCTTATTTTTAAACAAGATACATGCATTTTAATAAAGATACTCATGAATATCGAGAGACAGCGTATCCTGTCTATATAGGAGCACAAGATGAGTTCCCAGAGCAACAAGTCAGTCTGAAGCTACACTATGTCCAATTCACTCATCAACACAATCTAGCCCAGTGGTTCTCAATCTGTGCCCTCAGTGGCTACAAACAGGCCAGGATTTTAGAATTTCCTTTTAAGAGCACAGGTGAGTTAATCAATACGACTGAGCCTCTGATCAACACACTTGTGTTCTAGCAGGGAAATCCCTAAGTCCTGGCCTGTTAGTGGCTACTGAGGGCATGGGCTGAGAACCTCTGCTGTATAGTATACAGTCTGCATGTGTCTGTGTATAAGGACTGGCACTATACAGTATAGGAGGGATAGTCCATGTTTGAGACCCAAATCCCTCTGCTTCTCTATTTAGGAGATCACACTGTGTGGTGCATATACCAGTGTATCAGATTGCTCCACATCAGTAAAACACACAGTAATGTGGGTATAAACTTCTGTATTTATCTGTAAAATTAGTCTGTGTAAAAAAAATACTTTCATCTTCTTCTAAATCATTAACTTACACAAAGAGTAACTTAACCATTTCAGTGCCAGAGGGGATGCAATGCATTGCTTACCCCCTGGCACGCAAAGGGTTAAAAATTCTCTACAATGGTCTGGCACTGTATAGCAGTGGTTCTCAACCTGTGCCCTCAGTGGCTATTAACAGGCCAGGATTTTAGAATTTCCATTTAAGAGCACAGGTGAGTTAATCAATACGACTGAGCCTCTGATCAACACACTTGTGTTCTAGCAGGGAAATTCCTAAGACCTGGCCTGTTAGTGGGCACTAAGGGCATGGGAAGAGAACCTCTGATCTAGCCTGTAGATCAGTCACCGGTAATAAATCGGAGCACCACTCACCTGAGCCACACCCTATCTATATCAAATATATAGCAATACAAATGCTACTTAGTCTACAATAAAACCCACACTAGTATCCTATCTGTGCACTTCCCGGAAGACAATAAGAATTTGGTCTGGTAATAAATGGTCATAATAAATGGCATAAAACAAAAAATATACAATGCAAAAAAACAAGAGTGATCATCCAAAAAAACTAAAAAGATTATAATAAATGAGACTTCGGACTCTGAGCTATACCACACCAGGAGTGACAATCTATTGCTATACTATATAGGCAGACAAACTTTATCTCTCTCTCTTTAAAGAATACATTCCCAAAGCCTCAGGTTGCTATAGAATGTGCTGTACTGACTGAACACTAGATGCCGCTGTAGCTTCACAAAATTATGCCTATATGTTTTATTCCTTCAATGAGATGTCCATGTTGTCATGCCATTTGTATATATCAGTCTTGATTATTTATTTAAAGTGATTTTCTATCTGTCTACAAAGGAATTAATTCTTTCTGTGGCATATCAATTGTACATACGGAAAAAGGTGTGATAGAGAGGAAATAACTTCTCCAGTGAGATAAACTGTCCAGTTCCTATGTTATTCTATGGGAGATCTTCAGTTATAGACTACAGTGGAGATGTACTAAGGTGTGATAAAGAGGAGATAACTTCTCCAGTGAGATAAACTCTCCAGTTCCTATGTTATTCTATGGGAGAACTTTAGTTATATACTACAGGGGAGATGTACTAAGGTGTGATAAAGAGGAGATAACTTCTCCAGTTAGATAAACTCTCCAGTTCATATGTTATTCTATGGGAGATCTTTAGTTATAGACTACAGGGGAGATGTACTAAGGTGTGATAAAGAGGAGATAACTTCTCTCGTTAGATAAACTCTCCAGTTCCTATGTTATTCTATGGGAGATATTCAGTTATAGACTACACGGGGAGATGTTCTAAGGTGTGATAAAGAGGAGATAACTTCTCCCGTTAGATAAACTCTCCAGTTCCTATGTTATTATATGGGAGAACTTTAGTTATATACTACAGGGGAGATGTACTAAGGTGTGATATAGAGGATATAACTTCTCCAGTGAGATAAACTCTCCAGTTCCTATGTTATTCTATGGAAGATCTTTAGTTATAGACTACAGGGGAGATTTACTAAGGTGTGATAAAGAGGAGATAACTTCTCCTGTGTGATAAACTCTCCAGTTCCTATGTTATTCTATGGGAGAGATTTAGTTATAGACTACAGGAGATATGTACTAAGGTGTGATAAAGAGGATATAACTTCTCCAGTGAGATAAACGCTCCAGTTCCTATGTTATTCTATGGGAGAGATTTAGTTATAGACTACAGGAGAGATGTACTAAGGTGTGATAAAGAGGAGATAACTTCTCCAGTGAGATAAACTCTCCAGTTCCTATGTTATTCTATGTGAGATATTTAGTTATAGACTACAGGGGAAATGTACTAAGATGTGATAAAGAGGAGATAACTTCTCCAGTGAGATACACTCTCCAGTTCCTATGTTGTTCTATGGGAGATATTTAGTTATAGACTACAGGGGAGATGTACTAAGGTGTGATAAAGAGGAGATAACTTCTCCAGTGAGATAAACTCTCCAGTTCCTATGTTATTCTATGGGAGAGATTTAGTTATAGACTACAGGAGAGATGTACTAAGGTGTGATAAAGAGGAGATAACTTCTCCAGTGAGATAAACTCTCCAGTTCCTATGTTATTCTATGTGAGATATTTAGTTATAGACTACAGGGGAGATGTACTAAGATGTGATAAAGAGGAGATAACTTCTCCAGTGAGATACACTCTCCAGTTCCTATGTTGTTCTATGGGAGATATTTAGTTATAGACTACAGGGGAGATGTACTAAGGTGTGATAAAGAGGAGATAACTTCTCCAGTGAGATAAACTCTCCAGTTCCTATGTTATTCTATGGGAGAGATTTAGTTATAGACTACAGGAGAGATGTACTAAGGTGTGATAAAGAGGAGATAACTTCTCCAATGAGATAAACTCTCCAGTTCCTATGTTATTATATGGAAGAGATTTAGTTATAGACTACAGGGGAGATGTACTAAGGTGTGATAAAGAGGAGATAACTTCTCCAGTGAGATAAACTCTCCAGTTCCTATGTTATTCTATGGGAGATATTTAGTTATAGACTACAGGGGAGATGTACTAAGGTGTGATAAAGAGGAGATAACTTCTCCAGTGAGATAAACTCTCCAGTTCCTATGTTATTATATGGGAGAGATTTAGTTATAGACTACTGGGGGAGATGTACTAAGGTGTGATAAAGAGGAGATAACTTCTCCAGTGAGATAAACTCTCCAGTTCCTATGTTATTATATGGGAGAGATTTAGTTATAGACTACTGGGGGAGATGTACTAAGGTGTGATAAAGAGGAGATAACTTCTCCAGTGAGATAAACTCTCCAGTTCCTATGTTATTCTATGGGAGATCTTTAGTTATAGACTACAGGGGAGATGTACTAAGGTGTGATAAAGAGGAGATAACTTCTCCAGTGAGATAAACTCTCCAGTTCCTATGTTATTCTATGGGAGATCTTGAGTTATAGACTACAGGGGAGATGTACTAAGGTGTGATAAAGAGGAGATAACTTCTCCAGTGAGATAAACTCTCCAGTTCCTATGTTATTCTATGGGAGATCTTTAGTTATAGACTACAGGGGAGATGTACTAAGGTGTGATAAAGAGGAGATAACTTCTCCAGTGAGATAAACTCTCCAGTTCCTATGTTATTCTATGGGAGATCTTGAGTTATAGACTACAGGGGAGATGTACTAAGGTGTGATAAAGAGGAGATAACTTCTCCAGTGAGATAAACTCTCCAGTTCCTATGTTATTATATGGGAGAGATTTAGTTATAGACTACAGGGGAGATGTACTAAGGTGTGATAAAGAGGAGATAACTTCTCCAGTGAGATAAACTCTCCAGTTCCTATGTTATTCTATGGGAGAGATTTAGTTATAGACTACAGGGGAGATGTACTAAAGTGTGATAAAGAGGAGATAACTTCCCCAGTGAGATAAACTCTCCAGTTCCTATGTTATTCTATGGGAGAGATTTAGTTATACACTACAGGGGAGATATACTAAGGTGTGATAAAGAGAACCTATATGCCCCTTGAATTGAGCTCTGTGGATCTGTTTCTAGGGAGCTTTCTGTCAGTGATTGTGAAAGATAAAATAATGTGCGGCAGCGATAGTGATACCATGTAGAAAAGGGACAATATACAATAGGCAGCAAACAGAACACTCAGTGCTGCAGGGACAGTGTTACATTGTATCACTGCTTTGATGATTAACTGACAAGAGAACTCTGTGGAAACAGAGACCCATTGAGCTTACTGTGTGGGACATAGATGTGTAAAAGAATATGTAAGGATGGAGAAAAACATAGACATGTAGACAATTTGACTTTACATAGGATGCAATTACAGTTTATTTAAAGTCAAAATAAAGATTAATATCCCTGTAAGATACATTTAATCCTGTTGGCATAGTTCCCCTTTAAGGAAAAACATCATCACTGTTGATGTGCTTGCTGGTGCGTTATTGGATTTATAGACCGTCCTACGGGTATAAAAGTGAGAGGAAAGTGGATTGCAGACAAGATGTTTGCCTTTTTGTAGCACAAAGACAGAACATGCTATAACGCTATGCCCAAAGAGTCACGAATATAATCTATATATATATATAAAAGAGAAAGGCTCATTGCATAATTTATGTCTCCTCAGAAGACACACACATAGAAGAGAAAGGCTCATTACATAATCTATGTCTCCACAGGAGACACACACACACCCAGGGGTGGCAATAAGGAGGAGTTACTGCTCCCATTGGATAATTCAATGGGGGCGTCATTTTCACAGGAGTTGCAGTACTGCAGGGAGTTGGCTCGCCCCCACCCTCCAGCCCGCCCCCACTATCCAACTGAGGAAAAAAACAAAATGGCTGCCACTTGCTCCTACAGCACCCTAATACACACATGCTCCACTCACACAGCACCAAATAAACACACACACACACAGCACCAAACACACACAGCACCAAACACACACAGCATCAAACACACACACAGCACCAAACACACACACGGCACCAAACACACACACAGCATCAAACACACACACACACAGCACCAAACGCACACATAGCATCAAACACACACACAGCACCAAACACACACAGCATCAAACACACACACAGGCCTTTGGGAGTTATCTCGTTCTGACCACTATAAATCCTCCGCCTGGTCCATTCTGGTTTCTGAATCAAATCACAGAGATCCTGTGAGGCAATTGAATGGAGACAGGTTAGATCCTCAGTATGCTTTCCTGTCAGTGGACCCTGATAACAGAGCTCTGACATATTTAACATGTGAGTGTATATGTTGCTTGCTATCTATAAGTAACAACTGACAAAACTTACTACACTATTGTGGAATCTGTTCTTTCCTTTTCTCTTTTGTTTTATGATCCATTTGCTGCTGTGGTAGAACGAGTATATTTGAAGAGAGCAGCCTGAACTCATTTCCATCCCTGTATTGTCCATTGGAAGAATCTACTGTGTCTGGGGGCAGTTTACAATCTTCAGTTGCTTCCACTGTTGGTCCGGTGTAAGCCGTTTCCAACACAGTATATTTGTGAGTGTGGGGGGGGGCCAAGCCATAATATGACCCCCACGCCAGCCCATGCAGCCCCTTTGTTTATAAGGAGGGGATAATTGTAGGGGGGGGGTCAAGTGCCCCCCTTATCCCCCCTGCTGACACCCATGTCTGTCTATCTATCTATCTATATATCTATCTATCTATCTGTCTGTCTGTCTGTCTGTCTATCTATTTATCCATACCTGAGTCATCCCTAGTTGAGCATCACCTTTGTGCACACAGACACATACACGTACATGTGTGTATATGCTCTGTAGGATATTATCTTATTGAGGCTGCAATCTCTTTTAGCTCAAAAGTGCCATAGACACAGAGAAGGAATATCCTGAAGCACAAGGATTTGGACTATAGATAAGAACCAATCGGCTTGTTCATTCCACCCCTATTCCTGTCTAGGTAAAATACACAGTCTTACATAGTACTCATAGTAGAGGTCTTTCCTGGGCATTTCTGAATTATCTTAGTGTATTAGATCCAACCACCTCTGCTGGTAGGCTGTTCCATTCATCCACACCCTTTCAGTAAAGTAGTTGTTTTACACACACACACACACACACACACACACACTACTACTGAGTCTTGCACCCTCTCACTTTAAATCATGTCTTCTGCTCGTTTTCCTCTTTTTCCTGAAACATGCTTCCCCTTCCTTCTCCTTTATATGTTGGAGACCTCTCTAGTACTCAATGGGTTAAAAACTCAGTTTAATCCAATGGGAACTTCATTCGGTGTAGCTGTCTGCTCTGGATTTCCCTTAGTATGGAAACCTTCATGTTTACTTGTCAGTTACAATGTTACAACCTGTTCTTTATTACTAAAACAACTTGGGCCTTATTCATTAACCATTTGAGTGGAAGAGGGATAAGCAATGCATTGCCAAGCAATGCGTTATGTACCCCTCTGGCACTCAAAGGGTTAAGCTAAAGCAGTGCAATTCTGGAGCAAATCATCTGCATAATAGGAAGGGAGGTGTTTCACTGAAAATTTCCTCAGATTTACATTCATTTAACGTTTAACACTTTGAAAGCTAACAAGGTCTCCAATGCATTGTAAAGCAATTACCTGGAGACTTACAGCATTCATAGGGTTAAAATCCTAATTTAAATCAGTGGGAATGTTCATCACCCCCCCCCCCCCCGTGGAACAGTTGGATTACTCCAGAATTGCTCCATTCAGCTTGAAGAAAAAGGCATCTTGGGCAATTCTGAAGCTAGCCAAGGGCTCCCTAGTGGGGACAATATCAACTCCCCAAATTCCCATTCATCTAAATAGGGACGTTAACCCCTTGAATACAAGAGAGGTCTCCAACGCATTCCAAAGCAATGCTTTGGGGATTTATTTAACATTCAAAGGGTTAAAAAGCCTTTGGGTGCCAGGGGAGTTACAAAATTCCATTGGGAGTTTAAAATTTTCCCCTACGGTAAAGTTGGTTTGCTCCAAAATGGCTCCCCTTTAGCTTGAAGGATAAGGCACCTTGTGGCACATGTATCAACGTTTTGCTAAACGCTCACAACTTATCGGAATACAAACGTCTTTAATAGCGACTGTGAGACGTCCTTTTGTATCTGATATAAGGAATGTTAGTCATTACTCACAATCTACAAGTAAAACCCCATTTCACATTCTGACTTACAGGGACATATGAATCGGCATTTTGTTAAGAAATCACGAGGGCGAATGTATGGATTCACAAGGGCAGCCCCATGAACAGGGGTGATTCTAGGTTTTTGGGGGACTCTACGTGAAAAATGTACATGGGCCCTCCTTTTTCTTCTGTGTCAGTATTTCTAAAATGTCATTGTCATGTGATTTTGTTTACATGCTGCAGTGATACTGTATAAGTGCCGTTGGGCCCCATTACCAAGTGAGCGTGCCAAGTACCTGCTTAATTTTCTTATACTGTAGCACTACCGCTGCCCATGGGCATTAAAAAGGGACAGTAATGTTTCACAATAACAGCAGCTCCAATTAATCTTCATAGTATTTGGGCCATTGAGAGTGTTATTTCAATACTGTCACATACCTCCCAAGTGTCCTGCTTTAGGAGGGACAGTCCCTCTTTTAATCCCAAATCCCTCTGTCCCTCTTTCTCACCCTGATGTCCCTTTTTTTAGGAGATCAGACTGTGTGGTGCATATATAAGTGTATCACCCTGGTGTCCCTCTTTTTAGGGGATCAGACTGTGTGGTGTGTATATAAGTGTATCACCCTGGTGTCCCTGTGTTTAGGAGATCAGACTGTGTGGTGTGTATAGAAGTGTATCACCCTGGTGTCCCTGTGTTTAGGAGATCAGACCGTGTAGTGTGTATAGAAGTGTATCACCCTGGTGTCCCTGTGTTTAGGAGATCAGACTGTGTGGTGTGTATAGAAGTGTATCACCCTGGTGTCCCTGTGTTTAGGAGATCACACTGTGTGGTGTATATAAATGTATCACCCTGGTGTCCCTGTGTTTAGGAGTTCAGACTGTGTGTTGTATATATAAGTGTATCAGCCTGGTGTCCCTGTGTTTAGGAGATCAGACTGTGTGTTGTATATATAAGTGTATCAGCCTGGTGTCCCTGTGTTTAGGAGATCAGACTGTGTGGTGTGTATATAAGTGTATCACCCTGGTGTCCCTGTGTTTAGGAGATCAGACTGTGTGGTGTGTATAGAAGTATATCACCCTGGTGTCCCTGTGTTTAGGAGATCAGACTGTGTGTTGTATATATAAGTGTATCAGCCTGGTGTCCCTGTGTTTAGGAGATCAGACTGTGTGGTGTGTATATAAGTGTATCACCCTGGTGTCCCTGTGTTTAGGAGATCAGACTGTATGGTGTATATAAGTGTATCACCCTGGTGTCCCTGTGTTTAGGAGATCAGACTGTGTGGTGTGTGTATATAAGTGTATCACCCTGGTATCCCTGTGTTTAGGAGATCAGACTGTGTGGTGTGTATATAAGTGTATCACCCTGGTGTCCCTGTGTTTAGGAGATCAGATTGTGTGGTGTGTATATAAGTGTATCACATTGTTTGTTTAGACATCAGTACATGTGTTTAGAAATTAGTCCGTGAAAATAAAATACTTTGGTCTTTTTATAAGTCATTTATTAGTTTACACAAGGAGGTGTCAGTATGTCATGAAATAGCCTAAAAATGATTGGTAATGCCCCTCCCACCAGTCACACCCCCAGCGAAACCCCGTAAAATACAAGTGTCCCTCTTTGGCAATTTGAAATGTTGGGAGGTATGCTGTCAGAGTTGTAGTACAAGAGTAATTGAATGATAAAGTATCCCCCTCCCGTCCCTTTTACTGATGTAACACTGCTCACCTCAGAGCAGCAAGACTGCCCGGCTGGATCACAGAGAGGGACAATCTTCATTGATTATAAGGAAAAACCTGAAAAACCTGTCAATGGGGCAGGGTTTTCCTTTTGATCACAGTAAGAAGATTGTCCCTAGCTGTGACCTGTCCAGTCCCAGGACCAGATTCCACATCTGAGGGGAGGGGCTTACACTAGGTAAAAGGGGCAGGAGGGGGATACTTTATCATTCTATTACTCTTGTACTACAACTCTGACAGTATTGAAATAACACTCTCCATGACCCAAATACTATGAATACTATGCATTGGATACCCCTCTGACACTCAAAGGGTTAATACCAGCAAGCCTCATACCACCTTCCCCATAGATGCATGTGCATGGAAATGGGATTAAATCACTCTGTTTCCTCTATGACTTGTTTAATAAATATCAAAAATCAACACCCCGAACGTCTGTAGACTGCACCTTTGTCCTTCCCTTGACATAAGCTTTTTGGTGTAAGTGGCTTAGTAAATTGCCGTTAGGCTGGTGTAGGGACTGAATCGCACTTGTACATTATCCCTGGTAATCAGTAGTTTTTTGTGAATAAGACTACCTTGGCTTTTTTTTTTATTTTTAGATGCTAAATAGTTTTCTAAGTTGCCAATTTTCTCTGTTTCTTTCAATGTATTTTATCCATCAGTCTGTAACGGTCAGTACTGCGTTTTCTCGGAGGATGCGATCCGCTTTACTATTCGCTCGTTTTACATTTCCATCGGTAGTTATTTTTGGCTCTGGCACTCGACAGGTTAACCCTTTTGGCTCTGGCACTCAAAGGGTTAATAACTAGGCACAAATCCATCACAGTTACATTTGTTTGATTCTTGTGATTTATCCACTAAGGTCACGGTGGTTTGATAAAGTAGCGGTTAAACTCTATGAAACGCGTCACATTTTGATGAGCAAAAATATATTTGTGGATTCATGTTTTTATATATGCATCTGTTTTAACTGTGAAACACACAAATGCTGAATATGTATTTTTTAATTTTTTTTTTTTTGTATATTCAGCAGGGTTTGAAGTTTTATCTTCTTATTACTCTCTTTGGTTCCCCACTACGATTAACCCTGTGGATACTGGTAACAATCAGCCGAGACCTGAGAGTCTGCTACTTGAGCAGGCACAAGCATATTCTCCCTGCATGCTCAGTGCCGGATTTACATCTCAGGAGCCTGTAGGCACAGAAATCTGAAGCGCCCCCCCCATTGGCCATCTCCACTGGACACCTCCACAATTCTCCTAATCTCCACACTGCCCCCATCCTCTCCACAATGCTCCTATCCACCACATTGCCCCCATCATCTCCATATGGCCCTCACATTGCCCCCATCAGCTCCATATTGCCCTCACATTGCCCCCATCATCTCCATATTGCCCCCAACAGCTCCAAATTGTCCTCACATTGCCACCATCCTCTCCACATTGCCCTCACATTGCCCACCATCAGCTCCAACTTGCCCTCACATTGCCCCCACCATCTCCACATTGCCATCATCTCCATATTGCCCCCATCAGTTCCAACTTATCCTCACATTGCCCCCATCATCTCCACCATCATCTCCATATTGCCCCCCATCAGATCCATATTGCCCTCACATTGCCCCATCATTTCCATATTGCACCCCCCCCCACTGTCCGTTTTCTACCTCTTCCCTGGTGGTCCAGTGGTGTGGTAGGGGAGGTATGTGCCTCCTTCTGCACAGACCTGTAGCTGCTGGAGCTCCCGCGTGATCTTCTCTTCAGTAATGCAGAGCGCTGGGAGATGATGTCATGATGATGTCATCTCCCAGCACTCTGTATTACTAAAGAGCTGACGAGGGAGCGCAGCAGCTACAGGTCTGTGCCGAAGGAGGCACAGACTTCACCGGGCGGTGGGGGGTTAGTGCAGGCGGCAAGGCTACTTTAAAAAAAAAAAGGGGTCCCAATGACAGGCGCCCCTCTGTGGGGTGTGCCTGTAGGTAGATGCCTACTCTGCCTTATGGTAAATCCGCCCCTAAGCATACTATGCTGGTGTATTGGAGACACCGGTGACATCAGCTCTGTGATGTACTGTTATTGAATATTCCTGAATCAATGTCTACAGCTCTCTGAGTATCAAGTCTGTCTACGTGCACTGCCTTTTCTTTTACATTTGTAGCCTATTTTTTAATCGGTGACAGATCGATAAATACGTCTCCTTGTACTTTAGCACGAGTGTCTCTTTAATTTATCCATCCTAAGTACATGCCGCAGGATGCAGCTCCCCTGATCTCTACTTTTGTTGCTACGTTGTCCCCCCCCCCCTTTCTTTTTTCGGATCACTGGGCAAATGCATTTTCCTCTCTCGGCCAGTCCTGTGAAAAATGAAATGAAGTTCAGGAGGTCATTCAGCTTTCTGTTTCTTAAAACTTCCCTTGTAAAAAAAAAAAATACAGCCTAGGAATAGAGAATGAGACAAAAACCAAGCAGATCCTTCTGACAAGGGTCCCTGTTATGAGAACCAGGAACACGTGAAAAGACTCTGTTTATTTGTGTGTTGTTATTTTCAATGCAGCCATTTCTTTTTCTCGGAGGGAATAAGACACCCAGGGTGGTGTTCATCAGAGTATACAGGTGCAAATCGGGTGCAAACCAAATGCACCGCAGAGGATTTAAATGTAGTTTTAACCCCTTGAATGCTAGGGAGGTCTCCAATGCCTTTTGCAATGCACTGGGAAAAGCAAACCAAATTCTTGTTTGTATAGGAAAATGCATTAACCCTTACGGTGCCAGATGCGTACAGAACGCATTGCTTTGCAATGCGTTTCGTACCCATCTGGCACTGAAAGGGTTAACCCCATACCTCCCAACATTTCAAATTGCCAAAGAGGGACACTTGTGTTTTAGGGAGTGTTGCTGGGGGCGTGGCTGGTGGGCGGGGAATTGCCAAGACGTTTTAGGCTATTTCATTACCTGTTGAGACCTCCTTGTGTAACCTAAAAAATTACTTATAACGAGACCAAAGTATTTTATTTACACAGACTAATTTATAATCACATATACTGACGTTTAAACAAATAATAATGTGAGTTTTATTGCTGTAGAGCAATGTAATACCCTTATATACACACCACACAGTCTGATCTCCTAAACACAGAGACACCAGGGTGATACACTTATATACACACCACACAGTCTGATCTCCTAAACACAGGGACACCAGGGTGATACACTTCTATACACACCACACAGTCTGATCTCCTAAACAAAAGACACCAGGGTGATACACTTCTATACACACCACTCAGTCTGATCTCCTAAACAAAGGACACAAGGGTGATACACTTATATACACACCACACAGTCTGATCTCCTAAACACAGGGACACCAGGGTGATACACTTATATACACACCACACAGTCTGATCTCCTAAACACAGGGACACCAGGGTGATACACTTCTATACACACCACACAGTCTGATCTCCTAAACAGAGACACCAGGGTGATACACTTATATACACACCACACAGTCTGATCTCCTAAACACAGGGACACCAGGGAGATACACTTATATACACACCACACAGTCTGATCTCCTAAACACAGAGACACCAGGGTGATACACTTCTATACACACCACACAGTCTGATCTCCTAAACACAGGGACACCAGGGTGATACACTTATATACACACCACACAGTCTGATCTCCTAAACACAGAGACACCAGGGTGATACACTTATATACACATCACACAGTCTGATCTCCTAAACACAGGGACACCAGGGTGATACACTTATATACACACCACACAGTCTGATCTCCTAAACACAGAGACACCAGGGTGATACACTTATATACACATCACACAGTCTGATCTCCTAAACACAGGGACACCAGGGTGATACACTTCTATACACACCACTCAGTCTGATCTCCTAAACAAAGGACACCAGGGTGATACACTTATATACACACCACACAGTCTGATCTCCTAAACACAGAGACACCAGGGTGATACACTTATATACACACCACACAGTCTGATCTCCTAAACACAGGGACACCAGGGAGATACACTTATATACACACCACACAGTCTGATCTCCTAAACACAGAGACACCAGGGTGATACACTTCTATACACACCACACAGTCTGATCTCCTAAACACAGGGGCACCAGGGTGATACACTTCTATACACACCACACAGTCTGATCTCCTAAACTCAGGGACACCAGGGTGGGAAAGAGGGACAGAGGGATTTGGGTCTAAAAGAGGGACTGTCCCTCCTAAAGAGGGACACTTGGGAGGTATGTAACCCTCAGATTAGAAAGAGAGGTACTATGCCACGTTATAGATCGCTGGTAAAACCTCACCTGGAGTACTATGTACAGTTCCAGAGATCCTACTTCAGATGGACCTTAAAGGGATAGTAATACTTAAAGGGATAGTAATACTTAAGATGTAAAAAAAATATATGTTGTAGGGTTTATGTCCCCGAATAAAACAAGGGTACTCCCACTGCTGAGAGATATTTTATTAAAAAATTGTAAAAGGTCAAACTTGAATTTTTTAGGTGCAATATCGCAGTGGCCTGAAAATTGTACAGTGGCGCTGTTGCTACACCATCCTATGGAGATTTGTGGTCTACAGACCAGAGCTGTTCAAAGAAGAGTCAATAAAATACTGCACGGTCTTCATGACACGGGTGCCAGAATAGACTCAAAGAACTTAACATGTACAGCTTGGAAGAAAGGAGACAGAGTCGGGTATGATGGAAACATTTAACCCCTTAATGACCGCCACATCCGGCGCGTGGACCACAGAGTTTTTTTTTTTTTCTTTCACTGCATTCTGGAATGGCAGTGTGGCATGCAGCTGCGCTGCCATCCTGGATTTCCAGGACTTCACCGGCATGATGGTCCCGGCATGGGTCATTAAGGAGTTAAATATATTATGAGACTTAAAGGGGAACTATCACCCCAACTAAAGTCCACCCCACCTAATTAGGCATCTAGCGATAAGCTTAACAATCAAACTGTTATGTGGGATAAAGATGTGTTAGTCAGAAACCCTTCCTCAGCTGACACTGACGGCCAGGAAACAGCGCTCTAGAGGCATCTGCACGCCTGTACTGTCAGTCCCTACTGGTACCTTAAGGTACCATGCAACGCCTCCTAGAGCAGACGGGACTGACAGTGCAGTTGCACAGAAGTCTGTAAGCAAAGAGATCTGCATTGTTGCCTGGCCGTCCGTGTCGGCTGAGGAAAGATTTATGACTAACTCGGTCTTTATTCTGCATAACAGTTTGATTGTTAAGCTTTTCGCTAGATGCCTAATTAGGTGGGGTGGACTTTAGTTGGGGTGATAGTTCCCCTTTAATATAGTTCAGGAGGGAAGCATTATTCAGAAAAAGAGGAATACTACAACAAGAGGCTATGATCTATAGTTACTGGGTGGAAAATTCAGAAGTATTTTGTTTTAAGAACAACTTTACAGAAAGGTTGACACCTGGAACAGCATCCCAGCAGAGGTGGCAGGGATAAATACGGTTTGGAGAATTAATATGGGATGCAAATACGTCTATTCTGAGACGTATGCAAGATTGTGTATTTCATTAGATAGGGAAATGGGCAGACTGGACAGTCCAGATGGTTATTTTATGCCAACAACCCTTTGTGTGCAGAGGGGTACACAACTCGTAACCCTCTGGCACTCAAAGGGTTAGAATATTTGTTTTTATGTTAAAGGTTCCGTGTGGGCTGACTGCTGCACATTTTTGCAAAAACAAGAGAAGCCGCAGTTCCATATCCAAATCCATGTTTATAAAAACAACCTTTATTGTAGTACTTAGGTTAAAACTTTTTAAAGTACCTCCAAAAGATTTCACGTTTGTACATTATATGGGGAGACTTACAGTCATGGAGCTGCAAACCAGTTCATGTGACAATATAGCATCTCGCCAATCAACGCATTTCGCGTATTACATGCTTATAGTTATCGTGACTAAGCGTGTAATACGTGAAACGTGTTGAACGGCGAGATGCTACATTGTCACATCAACTGGTTTGTAGCTCCACAACTGTAAGTCTCTCCATATAGTGTGTGAACATGTGAAATTTTTTGGAGGTACTTTAAAAAGTTTTAAAGTGTTAGTAATGTCTATATTTAAAGCGGAACTACCATGTCGCAAAATATTTAGCTTAACTAATTCCCCTTCTGGCGAGTAGCTGCTTAGTAGCGCTAGTCACCAGAATTATTACCTGATTTAATAGATAAATGTTTTATTCCCCAGCGGTCAGTAGCACGGAGCGTGGACATCTTGCCAGAATGACGTCCGCGCACCTGCGCTGTCACTCCTAGCCGGCTCTAGGAGGTGTTGCTATTAGCCATTCGGTTCTGGCTGGGACTGACAGCACAAGCGTGCGGACGTCATTCTGGCAAGATGTCCACGCTCCGTGCTACTGACCGCTGGGGAATAAAACATTTATCTATTAAATCAGGTAATAATTCTGGGGACTAGCGCTACTAAGCAGCTAGTCACCAGAAGGGGAATTAGATAAGCTAAATATTTTGTGACATGGTAGTTCAGCTTTAACAAATGCTAATAATGCAGCTATTATAAAATGAAATTAAACAACCCCGGTACCATCTTGCAAACCTTTATGGTTTGAGGGATATAGAAAGCTAAAGTTCCCCCCTCCCTAGGGTGACCACGGGTCCCGGAATGTCCGGGACTGTCCCTTATTTCAGGGCTATGTCCCGCGTCCCGGGTCATCTCCAACCGGGACAATGAAGTGTCCCGGAATGAAGCCAAGCCGCCCTGGATGTCAGCCTGCAAGCGGTGTGTCACATCATGGACGCCGCGAAGGAGCGCTTGGTAGCATAAATTAGCACTCCCTCGCGGCGTCCATGATGTGACACACCGCTTGCAGGCTGACATCCAGGGCGGCAATGCAGCTGAGCCTGATCTCCTGGAGGCAAGCGCTCTAGTAATACAGAGCGCTGGGAGATGACATCATCTAGTAATACAGAGCGCTGGGAGATGACATCATCTAGTAATACAGAGCGCTGGGAGATGACATCATCTCCCAGCGCTCTGCATTACTGAGCACTGCACGCGGGAGCTTCAGCTCTGTGCCGGAGGAGGCACAGAGCACTTTCCACACCGCTAGACCACCAGGGACTCAAGGTAGGGCATGAAGGGGCAACTAGGGTGACCACGTCCCGGAATGGCAGAACGGAAATGTGGTCACCCTACCCCTCCCTCCGCTTTCCCTGACGTCAGCTGTAAGCTGACAGCAGGATATCCTGGTCTCAGGACAAGCAAGCGGCTCTTCAGCAGAGCCGAAATAGCAAAATGTAAAAAGAAATACTTCAGTGGAATGGTCTACAAAGTGTGCCTGCAAACCAGGCACACTTTGTGGACCGTTCCGATGAAGTATTTCATTTTACATTGCGCTATTTCGGCTCTGCTGAAGAGCCGCCTCAAAATGGCCGACTCGAATCTCCTGTTGTCAGCTTTACAGCTGACAGCAGGGAAAGTGGAGGAAGGTGGGAACTTTAGTTTTCTATATCTTTCAAACCATTAAGGTTTGATAGAAGGGACTGGGCTTGTTTAGTTTAAAGGAATAGTAATGTTTCATAATAAAAGCAGCTCTAATTAATCATCATAGTATTTGGACTTTGGAGAGTGTTATATCAGTTCTGTCAGAGTTGTAGTTCAAGAGTAATTCAATGACAAAATATCCCCCTCCCACCCCTTTTACTGATGTAACACTGCTCAGCCAGATCAGAAGGGAGGTGCCAGGTAGATTGCAGAGAGGGACAATCTTCAATTAAGATAAGGGAAAAACCTGAAAAACTTGCCAAGGGGGGCAGGGATTTCATTGTTCTTATAGGAAGAAGATTGTCCCCTGCTGTTATCTGTCTGGTCTATGGACTGCATTCCACATCTGAGAAGAGATGGCTTACACTAGGTAAAAGGGGCGGGAGGGGGGAACTTTGCTTGTGAATATCTCTCAAACCATAAAGGTTTGAGAGATAAGACTTATATCATTCTTCATGTTTTTTTAATGCCTACAAAATAAAAAAAGTTAAAACGAAGTATTACTATCCCTTTAATTTTATACTAGCTGCAATATTAGCGTTTCTTAAATATAGACATTACTAACACTTTAACCTATGTACTACAACAAAGGTTGTTTTAATAAACATGGATTTGGACATGGGAGTGCGGTTTGTCTTGTTTTTGCAAATGTGTGATTTTGGGCTGAGAGGGAAAGGTCTTTGAACGCACCCAAACCATAATTCCGTCTTGATTGTTGCAGCAAAACCACATGAAGACTGTTGGTTTGAAATAAGACCTTGCTCAAATTAACACGTTCTAGTAATTGGGCGTAACAGCTGCTGAACGCTGTGTGGTGTATGACTGACTGTAGCACCTCTACGTTAGAGCAAGCAGGGGTATACTGCACAAAATGTTAGACAGAAACTTAAGGGTTAATATTTCAAAAGTGTCAGGCTATGGTACTGGCAGACAGGGTGTAAATACAATTTCCTGGCAGAACTTATCTGTTAAAATGGAACCTAATAATTACCGGTACCCTTTTGAATTGTTGCGCACTATTGGGCGACAAACAAAAATGGTGCATTAAAAATGTTGTATTGGCCAAAAGGGCGCATTGAAAACGGCTCGTTACGAATGTTGCATGTTTTAAAATGTTGCATGGTTGAAATGGGGGGGCGTCATTCTGATGTTTCATGGTTCAAAATGTTGCATGACTGAAATGAGTGACGCTCCCATTGCTACCACTTACGCGGCTATAAATTAGTCACAAATGAGTTACAAGATGTGTGGGATAGACTGACTCAGTGGCATAACAGGCGACCGGGCCTGTCACTTCTGGGGCCCTGCCTCCCCTATGACCCCCCCTCCTGCCGCCTGCAACAAGCAACAAGCTGAGGTCTGTGTTTTCTTTGGCACAGACCTCTAGCTGCTGTGCTCCCTCTTATGCAGAGAGCTGGGAAATGACATCATCTCTCCTGGCGCTCTGCATTACTGAAGAGAGGACCGCACAGGAGCTCCAGCTGTATAGAGGTCTGTGCAGAAGGAGCCACAGACCACTCCTGGACATTGATGGACATTGGGGGGTCAATGTGGCAATGTGGAGGTGGAGATTGGGAGCAATGTGGAGGCAATGTGGAGATTGGGGACAATGTGGCAACAATGTGGAGATTAGGGGCAATGTGGAGGCAATGTGGAGACTGGGAACAATGTGGCAACAATGTGGAGATTAGGGGCAATGTGGTGGCAATGTGGAGATTGGGGGCAATGTGGAGCCAATGTGGAGATTAGGGGCAATGTGGTGGCAATGCGGAGATTGGGGACAATGTGGCGGCAATGTGGAGATTAGGGGCAATGTGGAGATTGGGGACAATGTGGTGGCAATGTGGAGATTGGGGGCAATGTGGAGGCAATGTGGAGATTAGGGGCAATGTGGAGATTGGGGACAATGTGGCAACAATGTGGAGATTAGGGGCAATGTGGAGGCAATGTGGAGACTGGGAACAATGTGGCAACAATGTGGAGATTAGGGGCAATGTGGTGGCAATGTGGAGATTGGGGGCAATGAGGAGGCAATGTGGAGATTAGGGGCAATGTGGAGATTGGGGACAATGTGGCAACAATGTGGAGATTAGGGGCAATGTGGAGATTGGGGACAAGGTGGCAGCAATGTGGAGATTAGGGGCAATGTGGAGACTGGGGACAAGGTGGCAGCAATGTGGAGATTAGGGGCAATGTGGTGGCAATGTGGAGATTGGGGACAATGTGGAGGCAATGTGAAGATTGGGGCCATGGTATTCAATATGGAGGTGGCTAGTGGAGGTGGCCAGTGGGGGTGGAGGGGTAATGTGGAGATGTTCAATGGGGGGGGCAATGTGGTCAGGTGGGGGCCATGGCAATTTTTGCACCAGGGCCCGGTGGCTTCTAGTTACGCCCCTGAACCGACAGTACCTTAAAGGGATAGTAATACTTAAAATGTAAAAAAAAATATGTTGTAGAGTTTATCCCCCTGAGTAAAACAAGAGTATTCCCACTGCTGAAAGGTGTTTCATTCAAAAGTTATTAATTTTCAAAGTTGAATTTTTTTAGGTGCAATATCACAGTGGCCTGAAATTGTACAGTGGCGCTGTTGCTACACCATCCTATGGAGATTTATGGTCAATTGACCAGAGCTGTCCATAGGATGGTGTAGCAACAGCGCCACTGTACAATTTCAGGCCACTGTGATATTGCACCTAAAAAATTCAACTTTGAAAATTAATAACTTTTGAATGAAACACCTTTCAGCAGTGGGAATACTCTTGTTTTACTCAGGGGGATAAACTCTACAACATATTTTTTTTTACATTTTAAGTATTACTATCCCTTTAAACTTCCAATTCAGATGCATGTACATCTTGTTTCATGGTGTTAACAATATAAGATGTACCAAGATACATAGTTACTCTATGCCACATAAGTGCTATGTATTCATTAGGAAGAATATTCAAAGAAATGTACAATGGCATGTGTGGATCTGAAAGTATGTATGTGCCATTGATTTTAAATTTGCCTTTTAACCCCATCTAGGTCACTGGGAAATTACAGTACTGTCTGATCTATAAGACTCCTACTGACACCCCCATTTCATCCATGCAACATTCGTAATGCACCATTTTCAATGCACCCTTTTGACCAGTGCAGAAATTTGAATGCACCCTTTTGTTTGGCACCCAACAGTGTGCAACATTTCAAAAGTGAACCGTAATCCTATATAATAATTGGCTAGGATGTTTATCACGATGCAGTCATGCACAATAGAGACTGTCCGAGTTCTGGCGGTCTCTACTGCGAATGATTGCATCACGTGAGTGAGGCGATGCAAGACTGCATCTCGTGGAGCAGTGAGGTCGCGACCACTTAACCCTTTGAGTGCCAGAGGGGTACGCAACGCATTGTGTACCCCTCTGGCACTCAAAGGGTTCATTTGTAAAACAAGGATATATATTGTAGGGATATTGTTCATAGGTAAAACCAGAAAAACCTAAACTTTTATCCAAGTTATAACAGATCAAGCAGTCAGGAAGTGTTGGAGCTGTTACTCTCACATTCTATGGGGAACTGTAGAATACAATACAGTAACTGCCTGGATACCAGTTGTACTGTAGATGAACTGTCTGGTCAGCAGTGGACACTTTTAATGTAGAAAAAATCCAACAGTTTAAAGGGATAGTAATACTTCGTTTTAACTTTATTTTATGTTGTAGGCATTAAAAAAACATGTAGAATGATATGTCTTATCTCTCAAACCTTTATGGTTTAAGAGATACTCACAAGCAAAGTGTCCCCCTCCCGCCCCTTTTACTGATGTAACACTTCTCAGCCAGGGCAAAAGGGAGCTGCCCAGGTAGACTGCAGAGAGGGACAATCTTCAATTAAGATAAGGGAAAAACCTGAAAAACTTGTCAAGGGGGGCAGGGCTTTCATTGTTCTCATAGGAAGAAGATTGTCCCCTGCTGTTATCTGTCTGGTCTATGGACTGCATTCCACATCTGAGAAGAGATGGCTTACACTAGGTAAAAGGGGTGGAAGGGGGGAACTTTGCTTGTGAATATCTCTTAAACCATAAAGGTTTGAGAGATAAGACTTATATCATTCTTCATGTTTTTTTAATGCCTACAAAATAAAATAAAGATAAAACAAAGTATTACTATCCCTTTAAAGGGGATCTCTCACCCCTATAAAAGTTAGGCTTCGTAGATAGAGTATATGGCTATAATGTTGAAAACGTTAGTATTTTTTTAAAAAATACGCTATTTGGGCTAAAACTATTGCTTACAGACTGTCCTGCACCCTACTTCAGCATACACTGGTCTTGACGCTCTGCCTCTGCTCCCTTCCCGCTACCCAGCCTCCTCCAATGACGGAGGCTTCTGTCTGTAAGCTAAATACATTTTGTAACATAAATACTGTTTCCAGCCTCTATTCCACCAAAGAGTGGGGCAATTTTATGGTTTATTAATATTAAATAATTAATAACACCTTCTAATAATATCTCCCCAATTACCCTAATTACTGTTACTGCAACCTCAGTATCAGCGTTATAAAGTTACCACCCTCGGCGTACAGGTATTATCCAAGCTACTTGTCCCAGTTCCTACAAAAGCAGAAGCTGCCAGTGGCAGCCTAATTCCTATTGGTTGGAAGGTAGGTGTGATGTCACAGCAGCCAATAGAATCACTGTACACTCAGATCTGTAAGTTTATAAAGGTGCATACAAGGGCTTAGCAGAACTTGAAGAAATTGGTTAAATAATAGTTAACAAAATACTAATATTTGATATTAAAGGAGCAGTAAACTTTTTTTTATGAAAAAATATATATTGTAGGGATTTTCCTATTGAGTAAAATAGGGGTACTCCCACTGCCGAGAGATTTATATTTCCAGAGTTATTACAGTTTAAACCCATGTTTTTTTACACTACCAGTGCCCTCTAGTGGTCAAATTCTTATTAGATTTTCCTGTTACATTCTAATGGAGAGGAAAGTCAGAAAGGTCAGAGACATACAGTTCTCCATAGAATGTGACAGAAACTGCTGAGTCACTTCCTGTCAGTTAGAACTATCAGGAAGTAAACACAGTAAATTCACTTCCTGTCAGCTAGAACTATCAGGAAGTAAACACAGTAAATTTACTTCCTGTCAGTTAGAACTATCAGGAAGTAAACACAGTAAATTCACTTCCTGTCAGTTAGAACTATCAGGAAGTAAACACAGTAAATTCACTTCCTGTCTGTTAGAACTATCAGGAAGTAAACACAGTAAATTCACTTCCTGATTATTTAAAATGCTATAATTTTTTAATAAAACACCTGACAGCGACGGGAGTGACCTTGTTTTATTCAGCAGGAAAAGCTCTATAAAATATGTGTTTTCATAAAAAAAAGTTTACTGCTCGTTTAAGCAGATAAGATCAAGTATTAACACAAAGTTGGATACATTTCTTTTTTGATTCGTAACATTGTTTTTGTTTGATTTCTCGTACTCCTCCTTCTCTCGCTGTCCTTGCTCAAACATGTTTTTTGTGTTTTTTTATTCTTTTGAAGAGGGGTTTAGGGTTTTAAATCTGTTCACCCAGCAGAACACTGTTGTTTTTTCGGCATGAGTGACCCCACTCAGGGGAGGCTGGAAATCAGAATCCAGGATGTGTATGTGACAACCCGACGCAAAGTCTCACGATGTCAAATTAAGAGGTAACTCCATTCTGCATGGCAAAGTGACTGGTGGGCAATTGTGTCCTTTCACTGTCAAGCGTTGCCACGTTTTCATTTGCAAACCAAGACCTCTGCTGTTGAGCCTACAGAAGCCATTCTTCTCAGGAGAAGACCATTGTGGAGATTATTCATTCAAGCTACGTGTGTGTCCCCAGCTAAGCTTTGCTGAATGTATTTCCAAATCATGTCATGTTGGGTGTCTCATGTCCGGCAGCACCCAGGACCTCTCCCCCATTGATGCAAGGCTTAACGCTTTGTATTCCATAGAGTAGGGACATGCAACTTTTTTCAATCCCATTCCACGTGAGCAGAAATCCATATGTGTGAGGGTCTCCTTAAAGGGATAGTAGTACTTTGTTTTATCTTTATTTTATTTTGTAGGCATTAAAAAACATGAAGAATGATATAAGCCTTATCTCTCAAACCTTTATGGTTTGAGAGATAGTCACAAGCAAAGTTTCCCCTCCCGTCCCTTTTACCTAGTGTAAGCCATCTCTTCTCAGATGTGGAATCCAGTCCATAGACCAGACAGATAACAGCAGGGGACAATCTTCTTCCTATGAGAACTATGAAAGCCCTGCCCCCTTTGACAAGTTTTTCAGGTTTTTCCCTTATCTTAATTGAAGATTGTCCCTCTCTGCAGTCTATCTGGGCACCTCCCTTCTGATCTGACTGAGCGGTGTTACATCAGTAAAAGGGGAGGGAGGGGGATACTTTATCATTGAATTACTCTTGTACTACAACTCTGACAGAATTGAAATAACACTCTCCAAAGTCCAAATACTATGATGATTAATTAGAGCTGCTTTTATTATGAAACGTTACTATCCCTTTAAAGCGGAACTATCATCAACCTTATATTGAGCCCCAAATCCTAAATTCAGTAGCGTTATGCATACACGTACTTGTATTTTCAAGAATAATTGCGGCATTAGTTTAAAATAGAACCGGTTCGGCAGATAGCAGCGGGAAACAGCGCAGACATCTTGCAGCGAACGCATCTCTGAATCTGCGCTATCCGCCCCCTTCTCCTCCACAACTGGTGAGTTGAATGCCTGGTTACCTTAAAGGGATAGTAATACTTGCAAATTACTAATCCCCATATTGTAGCTTTGTTACTTATTGCCCCCAGTGTCATCTCTCAGACCCTTATGGTTTGAGAGATGATAGCGCTCAAAGTTCCCCCCTCCCTCCCCCTTCCCTGACTGAACGCTGACTGCAGGGATATCCGGTATTACTTGCATCAGGCGGCTCTGCAGCATTGCCGGCATCACATTTATAAAAAATAAATCTTCACTAAAACGGTCTTCTACGTGTGCTTGCAAACCAATCACATTCCAAGCACACGTAGAAGACCGTTTCAGTGAAAGATTTCTTTTTTATAAACGAGATCTCGGCTCAGCTGCAGAGCCACCTGATGCACATAAGACTGTCGTACGACAGCTTCCCCTGCAGTCAGCGTTCAGTCAGGGAAGGGGGAGGGAGGGGGGAACTTTGAGCGCTATCATCTCTCAAACCATAAGGGTTTGAGAGATGACACTGGGGGCAATAAGTTTCTTTTTATCAAAGCTACAATATGGGGATTAGTAGTTTGCAAGTATTACTGTCCCTTTAAGGCACAGGAAGGGACTGACAGCGCAGGCGCAGAGAGCGCCTACTGCAAGATCCCTTCCGCTGTCTGCCTAAAAAGTTGTAGTTTTCACTAATGTCACAATTATTCTTGAAAATACAAGTACGTAAATGCATATTGCTTTTAAAATTAGGATTTGGGGCTCAATATAAGGTTGATGATAGTTCCGCTTTAATCCTTTGAATGTCAGAGGGGTACCCCTCTGGCACTCAAGCATGTACCCCTCCAGCACTCAAAGGGTTAAAGGAGAATTGACTGCCCCTAGTAATAACACCCTTTGACTTTCCTATGGGCAGAAAATACAAATGGCCCTTATGAATTTTGCATCTTCAAAAAAGTTCTGGACGTTATCTCCATGGATGCGGGCATGGCAGTTGAAGAGTGCAAAAGTCTACTTAACCCTTTAAGGCATTGCACACCTCTCTGCTCTTTTAAGAGTTAAGATTTCCATGTGAAGTGTGGGTGGAGTTTGTGTCCTCTGGTTCTGCCATGAAATTTCATGTCTGCCTCCATGGATATGACATCTAGAGGTGATGGAAGATGTTACCTCTTGAACCAAGGAGTGAGGGGAAAACCCATAGGGTTATTTGGGTCTATAGTAAGGTAAGTAACGGATATAATTAGAAGAGGTACGTTTCCTTTTTTACCTTTTTATTGATAAATATGGGGAATTAGTTCCTGGTAGGTAGTAAACAAATGTTTAATCAATCAACTTTATTTGTACAAACGTACAGTGCTAGACTTACTTTTAGGAATTAAACAGTCTTGATTGTCATTGACAATACAGGTATTTAACTTTTCGAGTGCCAGAGAGGTACTTGTTGCAATGTGTTGAAAAACGCTTTGGCAATCAAAGAGTTACTGCACTGAACAGTTCTTGGGAAGGGGGTAACAGTCCCACAGCGGTAGAGGTGGGTAGGTGGTTAGGCCCTGTTGGTGTACACGTTCAAGGTAAAAAGGTCAAACGTTTAAAATAACATTACAAACTAAAAATAAGTTCTGGCTAACGCGTTTCATAGATAAATCCGCTTTCTCAAAGCCATTAAACAGTACTTTATATATACATGGAGCGTCTCTGGTGTACTCGGTCACAGTGGGACATGGAGATTTACAGGAAGGTCTGAGAAGGATGTCATCCAAGCAGGCATCGGTGTCATGTAAACCTCAGGAAGTGGTGACCTCAGCGGTGATTAGAAGTCAGCTCAATAACTTATTTTATCTGGTATCATATGAGAGAGTTTGGACAATACTCCACTATAGTCCACCTTCAGATCAATACACCATTAATGGATGGAGCGTTTCCTTGCTGGTCTCATGGAATAATCTACCGGTCTTATTGAGCCCTGTGTGGAACACAGGGGTGTGGAAGGCTTTGTGAATCAATCTGTTGCACACCCCTCTGATCCTGAAAGGGTTAATACTCTGCTAGTGTTATGTAATAGTACATTGCCCTGCAATGCCTTTTGTTAGGATCAGTATGATATGCTTTAGGATATTTCCTCTCTGTGAAAGGCACTAGTGAGCTAAAAGAGACTGCACTCTGGGTAGGATACTTATCCTATAGAGCCTCATCAATTCGAGGGCAGACTCGTTCCTAGTTGAGCTTCTCTGACTAGCACTTTTGCATATGCAAATAGCCCTTGGGACTAGTCACCCTAAGGGTAACAGGGTAATCCAGACGTGCATCCCTTGCTCACAGTGCCTAGAGAGATCAGCTGCACCTCACTGATGAGGCCCAACAAGGCCGAAACGTACGTCTGGGGTTGGCTGCCTCTCTTGTTCAGAGAGGCTATGCCTGGCATTTCGTGGCTGGACTGCTTTTTGGTAGGATCAGTATGATGTGCTTTAGGATATTTCCTCTCTGTGAAAGGCACTAGTGAGCTAAAAGAGACTGCACCCTGGGTAGGATACTTATCCTATAGAGCCTCATCAATTCGAGGGCAGGCTCGTTCCTAGTTGAGCATCTCTGACTATCTCTTAGTGTTTGCCTTTGAATATATATATTTGCATATTAAATGTAACTGTCCCTTTAAATGTGAATTTTAACCCATTGAAAGCTAGAGAGATCTCCAACGCTGCCATGTCATGTGATGCCAGGTGTTAAAGATGCAGGAACAACTCCTAATAATGACCCCCCCACCACACACACACACACGCACACACTTGCTTTACTATTACCATAACATTCTAAGAATCTTCCCATTGTTCCTTTGTTCAAGAGATAACATCATCAATCAGTCCTGATGTCATGATCATGAAAGTGGACATGACAGTTGCTGGCAGAGTGGAGCAGCCTAATTAACCCTGTAAGGACCAGAGAGGTGTCCAAGATTAAAGGGATAGTAATACTTGAAAATAAGTTTATTTTATATTGTAGCACTTAAAAAAACTTGAAAAATGATATAAGTCGTATCTCCCAAACCTTTATGGTTTGGGAGATATTCAGAAGTAAAGTTTCCCCTGGAGTGACGTCATTGCTCCACCCTTCAGATTTGGAATCCGGTCCCAGGACCGGTTGTGCCTCTCCAGAAGTGCTGAGATCATGATCTTTAAAAAGAATTTCTTAATTGGAATGGTCTACAAAGTGTGCTTTCAAGCCAGGCACACTTTGTACACAGTTCCAATGAAGTAGTTATTTTCAAAGATCGTGATCTCGGCACTGCTAAAGAGCTGCCGGTTGCTCTGTGGATCGAATTCCAAATCTGTCCACTAGATGGCAGACTTGGCTGAAACAGCCAGGAAAAGAGAACTTTACTATATTTTACATATGAATATCTCCCAAACCATAAAGGTTTGGGAGATAAGACTTATATCATCTTTCATG
The DNA here is from genome assembly GCA_037306005.1 of Rhinophrynus dorsalis. Classification (NCBI taxonomy): domain Eukaryota; kingdom Metazoa; phylum Chordata; class Amphibia; order Anura; family Rhinophrynidae; genus Rhinophrynus; species Rhinophrynus dorsalis. Next base: position 250,945,566 of record CM074725.1, read on the forward strand.
GTTTTTTAAGGGCTACAATATAAAATAAACTTATTTTCAAGTATTACTATGCCTTTAAGATTACCATGTGCAGTGGGCGGAGTTTGTGTCACTTGGTCCTGCCAGCAGCGCTTATTTCCGCCTCAATGGATCTGACATCCAGGAATGATTGAAGATGTTATCTCTTGATCAAAGGCACAAGAGCAAAATTCCTAGGGGCCATTGGTAGTTTCTAGCCATGATAAGGTAAGTGGTGGATTATTATTATGAATTGTTACTTCTCCTCTATCTCTATACACTAAAAATTGTGCAGAGAAAATCACTGTAAAACGATTCCGCTTTCCTGCGGATGCCGGATGGGAAGAATTAGGCCACTGCTTGCTTAAATGAGAATGTTTATGTTATAGAGCTTTTCTTGCTGACTAAAACAAGGTCATTTCCACCGCCGTCAGATGTTTTATTCAAAAGTAATAACAGTTCATATAATCGGGAAGTGAATTACAGTGTGATTACTTCCTGAAAGTTCTAGCTGACAGGAAGTGGCTCAGCAGTTTCTAGCACATTCTATAGAGAACTGTTTGTGACTTTCCTCTCAAATAGCATGTATCAGAATAAATAATTGTACTCTGACCACTAGAGGGCACTGGTAATATAAAATACAAGATTGTAATCTTTAACAACTCTGGAAATATGCATCTCTCAGCAATGGTAGTACTTTATTTTAAGCAGTGGGAAAAGCCCAACGATATATTTTTTCATAACAAAATGTTACTGCTCCTTTAACGTCAAAGCATTAGCAGAGTGCATGCACAGGTATGCACTAAAGAGACTGGGCATTCCCAGATGTGCAAGACGATGGTTTTAGAATAATGTGTAAGCCAGCATTAGTCAACCTGATGCCCTCCAGTCGTTGAGGATGACAATTCCCATCGGTCAGGATGATGGAAGTTGTCATTCTCAACAGCTGGGGGGCCACAGGTTATCCAACCTAAGTGTAAGTCCAGGAACTGAGCTCAGCCGGATTCGTACTTCACCTCATTGTCTCTCTACATTCCAGTGTTTTTGTGATTGAGCCTTTGTAAAAGTTCTTTGTTTGGAGAGTAAAGTTTTGCATTATGACGCTCTCCTATTTCCCATTCTATGAGGCCGGATTTGGGGAGATTTATGAGACGCGCTTCTCTCCAGTTTGCATTTATAAGCTGAATAGAAAACACTTCCAAACTTTCCGGGTGAAAAATCCTATTGCACTATTTCAGTTCTTTCTTACAGGAGAGCTGGGTCCATTCTTTGGGGGTTTGACTCCTAAATCCCTGTTTTCTAAGCCGCTAAATCAGCTGTGAGGCGAACATCACGGCCCTGGACTCTGAAAAGGCCTCAGAGAATCCTCGTATTTACTATTATCAAGGGGAGAGAATATATCTTTTTACTGGAGGTAAAAAGACTGACAATTTAAAGGAAAGGACAAAAAAAAACTAGGAGGAAGAAATACAAACCAGAGATAAAATGAATCTGATGTACTAAGAGGAGTAATTCTGGAAAAATCTACTGCACTATTGGGTAGAAATAACATTTCCATTGATTTAATTGATTCTTTTAACCCTTCAGACCCTATAGTGGCCAGAAAAGCTTTGCTTTGCAATGAGTGAAACACCTTTCTAGTATGCGATGGGTTAAACGCCTCAAATAACACTTTAAGTGCCAAAGGGGTACACAATGCATTGCTTTGCAATGTGTTGCTTTCCCCTCTGTCACTCAAAGGGTTAAACCAATTGGATAGTTCATTTTATGTGTGGTGCAGTGGGTTTGAGATAAAGGACAGGTGTATGCTCAGTGCCTCGCTGATACAAGGAGAGGGAAGATGTGGACACTTCCTTCTTCCTGTCTCCTAGTGCAGGATTCTCAGCACTCACTTACTCTGCATCAGTGATACAAGGGGAGGAGATTTATGGACACTTCCTTCTTCCTGTCCCCTAGTGCAGGATTCTCAGCACTCACTCACTCTGCATCAGTGATACAAGGGGAGGAGATTTATGGACACTTCCTTCTTCCTGTCTCCTAGTGCAGGATTTTCAGCACTCACTCACTCTGCATCAGTGATACAAGGGGAGGAGAGATATGGACACTTCCTTCTTCCCATCTCCTAGTGCAGGATTCTCAGCACTCACAAGGGGAGGAGAGATATGGACACTTCCTTCTTCCCGTCTCCTAGTGCACTGTGCTCACTGACACTACACCAGTGATAAAAAGGGAGGAGATTTATGGACACTTCCTTCTTCCTGTCCCCTAGTGCAGGATTCTCAGCACTCACTCACTCTGCATCAGTGATACAAGGGGAGGAGAGATATGGATACTTACTTCTTCCCATCTCCTAGTGCAGGATTCTCAGCACTCACAAGGGTAGGAGAGATATGGACACTTCCTTCTTCCCGTCTCCTAGTGCACTGTGCTCACTGACACTACACCAGTGATAAAAAGGGAGGAGATTTATGGACACTTCCTTCTTCCTGTCCCCTAGTGCAGGATTCTCAACATTCACTCACTCTGCATCAGTGATACAAGGGGAGGAGATTTATGGACACTTACTTCTTCCTGTATCCTAGTGCAGGATTCTCAGCTCTCACTCACTCTGCATCAGTGATACAAGGGGAGGAGACATATGAACACTTCCTTCTTCCCGTCTCCTAGTGCAGGATTCTCAGCACTCACACATACTACATCAGTGATTACCTTGTGCCTAATGCAGCTTGCCCAGCTGATGCCCTGGATAACAGGGGAAGATGCCTAATGTGTTATGCTGGGTTTATTTGGAAAATAAGTAGTTAACTAAAGGTGATATTTGCATTTAACCTACTGCTGATGTAATACTATATTTCCATGCTGGGGGTAGGGAATGGAGTATTGTCTGATGCCATGTAATGGTGTAGTGTGCTGCTGGTGATATGTAATGGTGTAGTGTGCTGCTGGTGACATGTAATGCTGTAGTGTGCTGCTGGTGACATGTACTGCTGTAGTATGCTGCTGGTGATATGTAATGCTGTAGTGTGCTGCTGGTGATATGTAATGGTGTAGTGTACTGCTGGTGATATGTAATGCTGTAGTGTGCTGCTGGTGATATGTAATGCTGTAGTGTGCTGCTGGTGATATGTAATGGTGTAGTGTGCTGCTGGTGATATGTAATGCTGTAGTGTGCTGCTGGTGATATGTAATGGTATAGTGTGCTGCTGGTGATATGTAATTCTGTAGTGTGCTGCTGGTGATATGTAATGGTGTAGTGTGCTGCTGGTGACATGTAATGCTGTAGTGTGCTGCTGGTGATATGTAATGCTGTAGTGTGCTGCTGGTGATATGTAATGCTGTAGTGTGCTGCTGGTGACATGTAATGGTGTAGTGTACTGCTGGTGATATGTAATTCTGTAGTGTGCTGCTGGTGATATGTAATGGTGTAGTGTGCTGCTGGTGACATGTAATGGTGTAGTGTGCTGCTGGTGACATGTAATGCTGTAGTGTGCTGCTGGTGACATGTAATGGTGTAGTGTGCTGCTGGTGACATGTAATGCTGTAGTGTGCTGCTGGTGACATGTAATGGTGTAGTGTGCTGCTGGTAGCATATAATAATGTGTAGTCCTGCTGGTCTCACTCCATACCAGGTGATAAAGGTACCAATCTCACTGAAAATCAGCCCAGCTCCATGTTAAGAGACTAATCCAGCCCAATCTAGATGCTGAATCCCAATGATAAATGGGAAAGTTATAAAATACATAAAGTACACCCCACCAAAAGCTTTCACCCCCTCTCTTTTGTATCAGTAAAGTACAACATAGGAAAACGTACTTATTTAAAACAGTACCGGTACTGGGTACCCTTGACTACCTTCATATAAAAAGCCTTGAGTGGAAGCATGGATGAAGACAAGAGGTTTTGCGTCCCCTGGACAGTGTGACGATTACAGGACATCTCAGTATATGGACTCAGTAGGACACGGGGTGATGGGTAAAATCCCCTGACCCCAGGGCCGGCCCTTACATGGGTCCCGGTGGGTCCATGGACCCAGACGGCATTCTGACAGGGGAGGCAATTTGCCTCCCCAAGGCATGCTATTTCGTGCGCGGTGTCTCCCCACTGCCCGCACTGATGACAGCTGGGACACCGTGTAGAGCATGCTGGGGTTTTCTTCCTCTGTTCTGTTTAAAACTGGTGCCCAAACTGAAGAAGAAAATCCCAGCATGCACCACGCGGCATCTCCACATGTGACACGGTCCCAGCTGTCATCAGTGCGGGCAGGGGGGAGACTGAGTAAAAAGCAGGAGAAGAGAGAGGGGAAAAAGAGGCACAAGGGGTGAAAAAAGGTAAGGGGCAAGAAAGAGGTACAAGGGGTGTAAAAAGGTAAGGGGCGAGAAAGAGGTACAAGGGATGTAAAAAGGTAAGGGGCGAGAAAGAGGTACAAGGGGTGTAATCTTACAGTTCTATGTGGTTTTAGGGGCAGGAGAAGGGTTAGTATAATTAAGGATGTGGCGTGTTTTGGTGGGCGTGGTTTTGGTGAGCGGAGGGGCCGGCCCTGCCTGACCCTGAATGCGTGGAACTGAGCACGATGAGTCAGTGAGCAGAACGCGATGGAAATAACAGGGAGTGAATCCTGATTCATCGCTCATCAGAACTTCCAGCACCAGATACATAGTAACAATTACATTAATGACTCGTTCCGTCACAACATTCCATTACACAATTAGGATTCCATTATAAACCCAGGGCCCCACTGTACACATGTAAAGTTCTGGGACAAACCAATATTACAATAGGGGACCAATAAAAATGACCAAACATCCCTGGAATGGAAATATAAATATATATATATACTTTAACCCCTTGAAAGTTAGAGATATTTCCATTGCATTGTGAAGTAATACTTTGGACACCTCTAGCATTCAAGGGGGTTAACATGCCTTTAAATCCTTTGAGTGCCAGAGGGGTACGCAAAGCAATGCGCTGAGCACCCCTCTGGCACTCGAAGGGTTAAAATCAGTGGGAATTTTTATTTGTGCCCTATATTACCCCAGAATTGCTCGACATTTACTATGGGCCATATGCATAAATTCTAAATGCAACAATTTTGGAACAAACCAACTGTAATATGGGGGGGGCCTACTGATAAACCCTTTGATGGACTGAGGGGTATCCAACAGTGCCACTTGCAGCCGGTCGCGGGGCAGTCAGACACAGTCCATCGGAGCGTCCAGCTCTGTATCGGCCGCGGCGTGGGCAGTTTCTCCTGCGCATGACTGCGTCGTTACAAGCTTTCTAGAGAATTATTATATAGGACATATTGTTGGGTTTATCCTCCTGAGTAAAACAAGGGGACCTCCACTGCTGAGAAGTGCTTTATTCGAAAGTTATTACAGCTCAAACTTAACTTTTTTAGGTGCAATATCACAGTGGCCTGATATGTTACAGTGGCGCTGTTGCTACACCACCCTATGGAGGTTTATGGTCAACTGACCAGAGCTGTCTATAGGATGGTGTAGCCACAGTTCTACTGCAACATATCAGGCCATTGACATACTGCACCTAAAAAGTTTAAGCTTCAGAAATTTGGGATTAAAACATTACTTAGCACTGGGAGTTCCCAATCCCTTGTTTTACTCAAGAGTATAAACCCTACGATACATAATTTTTTTGCATCTTAAATGTTACTGTCCCTTTAAGGAGCTAGAGACGTTTCCAGCGCAATGCAGAAGAAGGTTAACCCCCCCCCCACACACACACACACACACACACACACCTCTTGGCTCTATAATGCATCATTCTTGCAGTCTGGTTGTTACACTGCACAAGTAAATCTGTCCTGAGGAGAGACAATGAGGTTAAAGGGTTAGTAATGCCAGTATTTCAGTTGATTCAATATTGTAGATGTTAAAAAAATAAAGTCCCATCTCTCAAACCTTTACGGATTGTGAGATACTCACAGCTAAAGTCCCCCCCACTTCAGTGGCGACTCTAGGAATTATATTAATGGGGAGCACACCTGGGGCCAGTAGAAAAAATGGAGGGCCCCCTTTGACATTGTTTGTTAAAGGGATAGTTATAATTATTACTAATCCCTATAGTAAAGGCCTATTAAAAATAAATGTATTGCCCCCAGTGTCATCTCTCAAACCTTTATGGTTTGAGAGATAATCGCTAGTGTTGAGCGAGCGTGCTCGGCCGATGCTCGGATCGGCTCGAGCATCGCTCTGCTCTGCACATGGCGGTACTCGTACGAGTACCGCCATGTGCTCGCCCGACATGCTCGGGTGAAGAGGATCTGTGCCGGAAGAGGCACAGATCCGAAGACGCTCCGCTGGACCACCAGGGAATGGAGGTACGGGGGCATTGCGGAGATGAAGGGGGCATTGCGGAGATGAAGGGGGACATTATGGAAGAGGGGCATAGACTCTATGCCCCTCTTCCACAATGTCCCCCTTCATCTCCGCTATGCCCGTCTTCCACAATGTGCCCCTTCATCTCCGCTATGCCCCTCTTCCACAATGTCCCCCTTCATCTCCTATGCCATAGAGGAGATGAAGGGGGACATTGTGGAAGAGGGGCATAGCGGAGATGAAGGGGGACATTGTGGAAGAGGGGCATAGAGTCTATGCCCCTCTTCCACAATGTCCCCCTTCATCTCCGCTATGCCCCTCTTCCACAATGTCCCCCTTCATCTCCGCTATGGCATAGGAGATGAAGGGGGACATTGTGGAAGAGGGGCATAGCGGAGATGAAGGGGGACATTGACCAGGCACCCTCCGCTCATCAGAGCAGGGGGTGTCTGGTTTAATGCTCGAGTGCTCCCATTCATTTGAATGGGGCTCGGGTGCTCGGCCGAGCACTCGAGCATCAGGGGGTGCTCGGTCAGAGCACCCGAGCACCCGAGCATCGGGGTGCTCGCTCATCTTTAATAATCGCTCCTAAAGTTGCCCTCTCCCTCCCCCGAAGTCAGTGTTCTAGCTGACTGAAGGGAAATCTTTCACAAGTGATGCACATTTGTGGCAAACCTCCTTAAAGGGATAGTAATACTTCGTTTTAACTTTATTTTATTTTGTAGGCATTAAAAAACATGAAGAATTATATAAGTCTTATCTCTCAAACCTTTATGGTTTGAGAGATATTCACAAGCAAAGTTTCCCCTCCCCCCTTTTACCTAGTGTAAGCCATCTCTTCTCAGATGTGGAATGCAGTCCATAGACCAGACAACAGGAGGGGACAATCTTCTTCCTATGAAAACAATGAAAGCCCTGCCTCCCTTGACAAGCTTTTCAGGTTTTTCCCTTATCTTAATTGAAGATTGTCCCTTTCTGCAGTCTATCTGGGCACTTCCCTTCTGATCTGGTTGAACAGGGGGGGATATTTTATTTGTGAATATCTCTTAAACCATAAAGGTCTGAGAGATAAGACTTATATCATTCTTCATGTTTTTTTAATGCCTACAAAATAAAATAAAGTTAAAACGAAGTATTACTATCCCTTTAAATTCCCTCACCTACATAAGAACAAATTCCTGTTCTCCATAAGATTTAAGGTGCCGGTACACTCAACACAAATGGTTCACTTCATAAAACAAGTGAACTGAGAGACTATATTTGCATATAAAATGTAATCACTACATAAAATGTCAGTCAACTGAATAAAAAGAAGATAACCACACTGTTGTAGTCTCTAATCCACCACATTATGATTATATATATATATATATATCCTATATAATAATTCGCTAAAACGTGTGTAATGACACAGTCATGCGCAGTAGAGACTTCCAGCTCTGTATCAGCCTCGGCGCGGGCAGTCTCTACTGTGCGTGACTGCCCCGCAACCAGCTGGCAGTGGCACTGTAGTCTGTGTAACGGGCACTTCAACTAGTAGATAAGATAAATGACAACTCTGGTCTGTCTTCCAAACACCCTTTGTGCACTGTGATTCTTTTCAAGAAAACAGCAGCATTGGATATGTAACTCACAATGGCCATGTATCAAAAACCTCCTCTGATAGTGGGAACAGTCCATCTTTTCCCCACTTGACGTCAGCTGCCTCTTGCTCCCAGCCTCCCGCTCACTGACGGACAGAATTGAAGGAGCAAGCGCGGCTGCATTCCATGACATTACCGGCAAATCTGCACACAGACTCACCGGGATCCAGGGAGGGGGGAGCTTAACACTTTGAGTGCTGGAGGGGTGTTTAATGCAGGGCTGAAAAATGTGTTGAATATCCCTCTAGCACTCAAAGGATTAGGAAGAAAACAGTGAAGCAGTGCACTATATTGTAGGGAGCCCCCAAGAATCAAACATAATATAATGGACAGAAGTTTCTGGGGCACCCAAATCCCGCATCGCGGGCCCTCTGCTACACCTCTGATGCAGTTGCTGCATAAAGTGAAGTGCTCTGTCTCGGCACTTATGCATTCGGGCTGCCCAAATGAATAGAACCCGAATGAAAAAACGCAGCGAGGGAGCACTTATTATCAGGAGGTGAAGAAAATTGGGGGGGGCACATGGGGGGCACAGTAGAATGTAGGGACCACCCTGCCCCCCCCCCCCAGTGACGCCACTGCTCTCCTTCTCCTGACGTCAGCACTCTACAGGAGATCCCGGTCCTGGGATCAGCCGACAACTCTTCAGCAGAGCCGAAATAGCAATATTTAAAAAGAACTACTTCATTAGAACGGTTTACAGTGTGTGACTGGTTTGCAAGCACACTGTGTAGACCGTACCAATGATGTAATTATCTTTAAATATCACTCTTGTGGCTCTGCTGAAGAGCCGTCTCGAGTCGGCTGAAACGGATCTCCTTCTGTCAGGTTTACAGCTGACATGAGGGAGGGGGGAACCTTAGCAGCGAATATAATAATAATAATAATCCTTTATTTATATAGCGCACACAGATTCCGCAGCGCTTTACACTCATATCTCTCAAATTGTAAAGGTTTGAGAGATAGGATTTTCTCCAGATACCTTCTTTTTTAACATCTACAATATTGAGTCATCTGAAATACGGGCGTTAGTGACCCTTTAACCCTTTGAGTGCCAGAGGGGGTATGCAAGGCATTGCATACCCCTTTGGCGCTTAAAAGGTTAATGTATGGACTAGCTGGTGCAGACCCCATTGACTTGGCCTCTAACACCAGCGGCTGTGCTTCGGGGCCTGCGCTACTGCGTGTAGGCGCTGCAGTGTACACTGCGGACAATCTCCGCCATCATTTGGACTTCAATACCAGAAAGACCCGTACCCCAGATCCGTGGCATGTGCAGGGAAATGGTGCACACTCACCCCATTGACTCTACACACTGATTACTACATTGAGTTAACCCCTTAAGTACCAGATGGGTATGCAACGCAATTCATTGCAAACCCCTCTGGTCCTTAACCCCTTAAGTAGATGGATTTAGAATTGTAAGCCTCCTAACTACATCCAAATATTGCTACTTTGTGTTTATCCCACTGCAAAACCTCAGTGGAACATACACGTGTGATACTTAAAGCGATAGTAATGTTTCAAAACAAAATCAGCTCCAATTAATCTTCATAGTATTTGGGCCATGGATAGTGATATTTTAATACTGTCAGAGATGTAGTACAAGAGTAATTGAATGATAAAGTATCCCCCTCCTGCCCCTTTTACTGATGTAACACTGCTCACCTCAGAGCAGCAAGACTGTCCGGATGGATCACAGAGAGGGACAATCTTCAGCGATAATAAGGAAAAACCTGTCAAGGGGGCAGGGTTTTCCTTATGATCACAGTAAGAAGATTGTCCCTTGCTCTTACCTGTCCAGTCAAGTGACCAGATTCCACATCTGAGGGGAGGTGACTTACACTAGGTAAAAGGGACGGGAGGGGGATACTTTATCATTCAATTACTCTTGTACTACAACTCTGACAGTATTGAAATAACACTCTCCATGGCCCAAATACTATGAAGATTCATTGGAGCTGCTTTTATTTGGAAACATTGCTATCCTTTTAATTAGACCCTATTGTTCCAATCGCCTCATCAAAACTAGAACCACGATGTGCAAAGCAGTAAGATAATCCTTTATTATGTGCAACCAACCACATAAAAGATGGTACCAACCAAATACAGGAGAACAATAAAATATTATTGAATAACTACCACATGCAATGATGACAGTACTTATTAGCAATACCATTTATTATCAAATAACTTGACTACTTAATAGCGATTCAGTATTCGTGTTTTTATATATTGCTATTGGTCACTCTGGCCTGTGTTGTGGTGTCAGTATTAGTGCCTAATTTTTGGATAACTTCTATACTTTTTAGTCTTAGAGGTTTTTTTTTTTTTTTTTTAATCTGGGCAGCTGTTTTGCACTTTTCTCACCCTGCTCTCCTTCATTACATCACCATGTAAAATGTTTTTCTTTAACAAAAAGTTATTGCAGTTCAAAATGTAAATCTTTTATTTACAGTATCTCAATAGCCTGTAATTGTACAGTGGCGCTGATGCAACACCATCCTATGGACAGCTCTGGTCAGCTGACCATAAATCTCCATAGTGAAGATAAATGGTGTAGCAACAGCACGACTGTAACGTTTCAGGCCAGTGTGATACTGCTCCAAAAATTACATTTTGAGCTACATATATCTATCTATCTATCTATCTATCTATCTATCTATCTATCTATCTATCTATCTATCTCTCTATCTCTCTATCTATATCTATCATAGGGCAGCACAGTGGCTCAGTGGTTAGCACTGTTGCCTTGCAGTGCTGGGGTCCTGGGTTCAAATCCCACCGAGGGCAACATCTGTAATGAGTTTGTATGTTCTCACTGTGTTTGCGTGGGTTTCCTCCCACACTCCAAAAACATACTGATAGGTGAATTTAGATTGTGAGCCTCAATGGGGACAGAGACCAATATGAGTGTAAAGCGCTGCGTAATCTGTGTGCACTATATAAATAAAGGATTATTATTATTTATTAAACATAGAGCGGAGAAAATGGTGTAACATGGCATCATATTCCTGCAAACGGGCCTGGTATATGGCATTTTGACATTGCAAGATGGCAGTGTGTGCACCAATATACACATAAACAATCATACCCCTGGGGGCAGCCGCTGGTGTTGGAGCATAACGCCAAAGGAGCCTCGGCGGTGGATTGTAAATTCACCCTATCTTCTCTCACTGATCAGTTAGCGATAACAGCACAAGGGTGATTTCTGCACAATTAACCCCCCAAACTCATTGGTTTTTCCCTAAGCAGGCGTAATAAACATACAGTAACGTGTGGGAGTAGTTAAAATATACAGAAATCTCTTCCAAGTCTATTTTGCAACCATCCCACCACACGTGCAACATTGACTGAGAAAACACTGTCTTGTAGGTGGTAAATGTGCGGTCCTAACGGAATGGCGCAGATAAAAAGCAGAGAGAGCCATGAAAACAAGGTAGGAGATATTAAAGAAGAAAATCCATTTTGATCCTTGCTCGATTGGCAGCAATGTCCCTTTTCACCTCATTAGTCACAATTATTCACACTGCAGTTGTAGCAAAATATAATAGAAGTCATGGGACATTAAGGAACAAAGCCCCCTCCCGCAGCAAGTTTCTTCTGAACACAATAGAGATGGGCACTGGTGCAGGTAATCCCGGCTCTCTAAGGTGCGCTTCAATTCCAGAGAGCGGGACTATGCTCTGATGAGCGTGCGCAGGGGCCTTAATATGAAACACATTTCAGTAATCCCAAGCCAGGTGCTCAATGCCGACAGGTTCTAACAGGCCCCAAATATTTTATTGCTAAGCTTCCACACAGAAAGCAAATCTCATTAACCCTTTGAGCGCTTGAGACGTTTCCAAAACTTTTCTAGCTTCAGGGGGTAAACCTGAAACCGTTTAATAAGTTAAGTTGTTAATTCTCTTTTAGAATGAACTACCTCTATGGTGCATTGTCAATTTGTAGTGTAATTCGTTTTTGAAAAATTCACCTTTATTTATTGTTGGCCTGAGAATTGGGTTGGGAACCACTGGTCTAGACAAAGCATGGCCTGCTTCTTTATCTATATACCTAACTGCTGTGTGATGGACTCCTACCTAGGTAAGTGCTTCTGTTACACACTGTAATTATACAGATATACACCTGACTGCTGTATGATGGACTCCTACCTAGGTAAGCGCTTCTGTTACACGCAGTAATTATATAGATGCACCTGACTGCTGTGTGATGGACTCCTACCTAGGTAAGTGCTTCTGTTACACGCAGTAATTATATAGATACACCTGACTGCTGTGTGATGGACTCCTACCTAGGTAAGTGCTTCTGTTACACGCGGTAATTATATAGATACACCTGACTGCTGTGTGATGGACTCCTACCTAGGTAAGTGCTTCTGTTACACACGGTAATTATATAGATACACCTGACTGCTGTGTGATGGACTCCTACCTAGGTAAGTGCTTCTGTTACACACGGTAATTATATAGATACACCTGACCGCTGTGTGATGGACTCCTACCTAGGTAAGTGCTTCTATTACACACAGTAATTATATAGATACACCTGATTGCTGTATGATTGACTCCTACCTAGGTAAGTCCTTCTGTTACACACAGTAATTATATAGATACACCTGACTGCTGTCTGATGGACTCCTACCTAGGTAAGTGCTTCTGTTACACACAGTAATTATATAGATACACCTGACTGCTGTGTGATGGACTCCTACCTAGGTAAGTGCTTCTGTTACACACACTATTTATATAGATATATACCTGACTGTCGTATGATGGACTCCTACCTAGGTAAGTGCTTCTGTTACACACAGTAATTATATAGATACACCTGACTGCTGTGTGATGGACTCCTACCTAGGTAAGTGCTTCTGTTACACACAGTAATTATATAGATATATACCTGACTGTCATATGATGGACTCCTACCTAGGTAAGTGCTTCTGTTACACACAGTAATTATATAGATACACCTGACTGCTGTATGATGGACTCCTACCTAGGTAAGTGCTTCTGTCACACACAGTAATTATATAGATACGCCTGACTGCTGTATGATGGACTCCTACCTAGATAAGTGCTTCTGTCACACACAGTAATTATATAGATATATACCTGACTGTCGTATGATGGACTCCTACCTAAGTAAGTGCATCATCAGTCTTCTCTGATCAACCACATAAAAAAATGGATTCCTTGCTGAGAAACTGGGAATGTTGGGAACCCCCAGTGAGGCCTCCTGTGAGTGATTATGCCTTTTATTGAACGTAAAGATTAGTATATATGGGGCATGACACACGAGAAGCCTCCTCCTAATTATCTTATCAGATATCACTTCTTATACACTATAACATTCTACAGTTCTGATATCACTTCTTATACACTATAACATTCTACAGTTCTGTGATATCACTTCTTATACAGTATAACATTCTACAGTTCTGATATATCACTTCTTATACACTATAACATTCTACAGTTCTGATATCACTTCTTATACACTATAACATTCTACAGTTCTGATATCACTTCTTATACACTATAACATTCTACAGATATGTGATATCACTTCTTATATACTATAACATTCTACAGTTCTGTGATATCACTTATTATACACTATAACATGATACAGTTCTGTGATATCACTTCTTATACACTATAACATGATACAGTTCTGTGATATCACTTATTATACACTATAACATGATACAGTTCTGTGATATCACTTCTTATATACTATAACATTATACAGTTCTGATATCACTTCTTATACACTATACCATTCTACAGTTCTGATATCACTTCTTATACACTATAACATTCTACAGTTCTGTGATATCACTTCTTATACACTATAACATTCTACAGTTCTGTGATATCACTTCTTATACACTATAACATTATACGGTTCTGATATCACTTCTTATACACTATACCATTCTACAGTTCTGATATCACTTCTTATACACTATAACATGATACAGTTCTGTGATATCACTTCTTATACACTATAACATTATACAGTTCTGTGATATCACTTCTTATACACTATAACATTCTACAGTTCTGATATCACTGCTTATACACTATAACATTCTACAGATCTGTGATATCACTTCTTATACACTATAACATTCTACAGTTCTGATATCACTTCTTATACACTATAACATTCTACAGTTCTGTGATATCACTTCTTATACACTATAACATTCTACAGTTCTGATATCACTTCTTATACACTATAACATTCTACAGTTCTGATATATCACTTCTTATACACTATAACATTCTACAGTTCTGATATACCACTTCTTATACACTATAACATTCTACAGATCTGTGATATCACTTCTTATACACTATAACATTCTACAGTTCTGTGATATCACTTCTTATACACTATAACATTCTACAGTTCTGATATCACTTCTTATACACTATAACATTCTACAGTTCTGTGATATCACTTCTTATTCACTATAACATTCTACAGTTCTGAGATATCACTTCTTATACACTATAACATTCTACAGTTCTGTGATATCACTTCTTATACACTATAACATTCTACAGTTCTGATATATCACTTCTTATACACTATAACATGATACAGTTCTGTGATATCACTTCTTATACACTATAATATTCTGCAGATCTGTGATATCACTTCTTATACACTATAACATTCTATAATTCTGAGACATCATGTTCAGGGTGATGTTAACCTTTTCAGTGCCAGAGGGGTACGCACTGCATTGCTTCGCAATGCGTTGTGTACCCCTCTGGTACTTAAAGGGTTAAGAGGCCGGTCCTGCTCTACCTCCTGCCGCCGATGCAGTCGTGCACAGTAGAGACTGCCCGAAACCACAGAATGGTCCCAGCACAGAACTCCCAGCATTCTGTGCGTTCTGGCAGTCTCTACTGCGCATGATGGCTTCTGACAAACATCCTAGTGAATTATTATATAGGATAACAAGGCTGTCCACGTCCAATCCTCAAGGGCCACCAACAGGCCAGGACTTAAGGATTTCCCTGATTATGCACAGGTGAGTTAATCGGTGGCTCATTCATTTTGATTGACCAACCTGTGCTTAATCAGGGAGATCCTTACATCCTGGCCTTTTGTGATACTTGAGGACTGAACTTGGACAGCCCTGCACTATAACATTATACAGTTGTAAGATATTACTTCATATATGCTATTTCATGTTACAGTGCTGAGATATCACTTCTTACACACTCACAAGACAAACAAGACTTCTGCCTTTCTGGTAGAAATGTCACTAATTTGGACACTGCATATGCAGTAAATTGGTGTAAATCATATAGTAAGAAACACTGGACTTTGTCACCCTGAGAATTTGGCCCTTTACCCTGAGACTTAAGTTCCAAGTCTCCCTGATTTCTGAATCATTCAGGTTGTCATGAAAATATAGGTCTCACAAGGCAGTCCACAGCAAATATCTTATGATTCCTTTGTGTACGTAAATCAGCCGACAGGCCATCAGTCCACTTAACAGCTGATTCTGTTTGTTGTGCTGAAAACTGAGCAAGTCCTCCCCTCCTAATCACTGAGCAAGTGGGGAAGCAGAGAGAATGCCCTCAAGCTTTAGGGTTGTCAGACTGCTGGTGATGTGTAAGGGAGGCCATCCCATACCTCCCAAGTGTCCCTCTTTAGGAAATATTAGGGCTAAATACCTCCCATGTTTACCTCTTTAGGAGGGACAGTCCCTATGTAAGACCTAAATCCCTCTGTCCCACCCAGGTGTCCTTGTGTTTAGGAAAACAGACTGTGTGGTGTGTATAGAAGTGTATCACCCTGGTGTCCTTGTGTTTAGGAGATCAGACTGTGTGGTGTGTATATAAGTGTAACACCCTGGTGTCCCTGTGTTTAGGAGATCAGACTGTGTGGTGTGTATAGAAGTGTATTACCCTGGTGTTCCTGTGTTTAGGAGATCAGACTGTGTGGTGTGTATATAAGTGTATCACCCTGGTGTTCCTGTGTTTAGGAGATCAGACTGTGTGGTGTGTATAGAAGTGTATCACCCTGGTGTTCCTGTGTTTAGGAGATCAGACTGTGTGGTGTGTATAGAAGTGTATCACCCTGGTGTTCCTGTGTTTAGGAGATCAGACTGTGTGGTGTGTATAGAAGTGTATCACCCTGGTGTCCCTGTGTTTAGTAGATCAAACTGTGTGGTGTGTATATAAGTGTATCACCCTGGTGTCCCTGTGTTTAGGAGATCAGACTGTGTGGTGTGTATATAAGTGTATCACCCTGGTGTCCCTGTGTTTAGGAGATCAGACTGTGTAGTGTGTGTATATAAGTGTATCACCCTGGTGTCCATGTGTTGAGGAGATCAGACTGTGTGGTGTGTATATAAGTGTATCACCCCGGTGTCCCTGTGTTTAGGAGATCAGACTGTGTGATGTGTATATAAGTGTATCACCCTTGTGTCCCTGTGTTTAGGAGATCAGACTGTGTGATGTGTATATATGTGTATCACATTGCTCCACAGTAATACAACTCACATTAATGTTTGTGTAATTGTCAGTATATATGTGTGTATAAATCAATCTGTGTAAATAAAATACTTTGGTCTTGTTCTAAATCATTTATTCAGTTACACAGGTGTCAATCGGTCATGAAATAACCTAAGAATTGTAAGCAATGCCCTGCCCACCCGCCACACCCCCAGAAACACCAACAAAAACTCAAGTGTCCCTATCTGACCACGTTTGGCGGTATGCTCAAACAGTGAGAGTTCCTTGGTATGTATATTTGGGTATTGCGGAGCAGGGGCTAAAAATTCTCCTCTTTTTAAAGAGGGACAAGTGTAGAGGGATTTTTAGGGCATTCTGTTCCCCTACCTTGTTTCCTGTTATGTACTAATAATATGCAGAAGAAATCAAATTAAAATTAGGGGAGGGATTCAGGACTTGCTCTCGTTAAAGTTAACGATAGCAGAGTATGCGTGTGAGGGTGTTCACTAATCCGATTATAGACGCATCTTCTTACCCTGAAATGCTGACTCGTGATTTTTATTCCAGTGTCCCAGGGCAGAAAATGGACTATGGGGGCAGATTTGGCCATTTTTCTAGAACAGTGATTCACAGCCCCGGTCCTCAGGGGAAGTCAATGGGTCACATTTTCAGGACATCTCTAATTAAGCGCACGTAATTTAATTGCAATGACCGAGTCACTGATTATACAACTTTGATCAAATAGGGTTATCCAAAAAAACGTCAGTTTTGGCAGGCACCGAGGACTAACGCCAACCCAACTGAAAGATAGGGGACAAATATAGAGTTTCATTGGTTTAAAGGGATAGTAATACTTCGTTTTAACTTTATTTTATTTTGTAGGCATTAAAAAAACATGAAGAACGATATAAGTCTTATCTCTCAAACCTTTATGGTTTAAGAGATATTCACAAGCAAAGTGTCCCCCTCCCGCCCCTTTTACTGATGTCACACTGTTCAGCCAAAGCAGAAGGGAGGTGCCCAGGTAGACTGCAGAGAGGGACAATCTTCAATTAAGATAAGGGAAAAACCTGAAAAGCTTGTCAAGGGGGCAGGGCTTTCATTGTTCTCATAGGAAGAAGATTGTCCCCTTCTGTTATCTGTCTGGTCTATGGACTGCATTCCACATCTGAGAAGAGATGGCTTACACTAGGTAAAAGGGGCGGGAGGGGAAACTTTGCTTGTGAATATCTCATAAACCATAAAGGTTTGAGAGACAAGACTTATATCGTTCTTCATGTTTCTTTAATGCCTACAAAATAAAATAAACATAAAACGAAGTATTACTATCCCTTTAACCCTTTGAGTCCCAGAGGGGTACTCAACGCATTGCACTCAAAGGGTTTAAATGGGACTTTTAGCCTCCTGAATCCTAGAGAGGTCCCCAACACATTGCGGGGGTTATGGGGGTTCTAAGCAATCCTATAGTGGAGCTAGCTTACTTCAAAATTACTCCTCTTTTGTTTAGTACATCAGCCTCACACTGATGATGAGTTAAAGGTGAAGTAACACGTCTTGGTAACCTCTCCCTCAAATTTACCTTAATATGATCAAAAAATCCTAATGGCCCTTATTCATTTTGCTCTTTGTTCAAGAGAGATTATCTTCAATCAGTCCTGGAAGCCGTGGCCACGAAGGTGGGCAGACAGGTTACTATCAGGAGGTTAGTTCTCCTTTAAGAAAACATAATCTTAATAGAAAACACCTGTGTAGATGTTTGCGTGTGCAAGGAGTGAATGCCGCAGGTGTGAAGATCACTTGCATTACATCACGTACCTGTATATTAGGATTTCTCTTGCCTTTAAGGAATAGTAATGGTAAAAACATAAGCTGTTTGTCTTATATATGACAAAAAAACATGTTGTAACAATCACAGATATTTATGTACATGTTTCTACACAGTGATAAAGATTAAAGGAACACTAATGTCACAATATAAATTAATCATTGATTATTCTTCATCTTTTTTAATAATGCTCTGTTCCTTGCAATCTGTCCATATCTGTATAGCTTTATCGTAATTATACTTTAAAGTTTCCCCCTCTCGCCCCTTTTCCCAATGTCACTCTTCTTCCTTCAAATGAGAAAGGAATACAGTACATACACACTCAATACGCACACAAGTACAACACATACAATACACATATGCAATACATATGCACAACACAAACACATGAAGGTCTGTTGTACTGCTGGTGATGTGTAAGGGATCCCACACCTCCCAACATTCCTCCCAACATTCCATATCTCCCAACATTCCTCCCAACATTACATACCTCCCAACATTCCTCCCAACATTTCATACCTCCCAACATTCATTTCATATCTCCCAACATTACATACCTCCCAACATTTCATACCTCCCAACATTCCTCCCAACATTTCATATCTCCCAACATTCATTTCATATCTCCCAACATTACATACCTCCCAACATTCCATATCTCCCAACATTCCTCCCAACATTTCACACCTCCCAACATTCCTCCCAACATTTCATTCCTCCCAACATTCATTTCATATCTCCCAACATTCCTCCCAACATTACATACCTCCCAACATTCCATATCTCCCAACATTCCTCCCAACATTTCATACCTCCCAACATTACATATCTCCTAACATTCCTCTCAACATTTCATACCTCCCAACATTACATACCTCCCAACATTCTTCCCAACATTTCATTCCTCCCAACATTTTATATCTCCCAACATTCCTCCCAACATTTCATACCTCCCAGCGTTCCATATCTCCCAACACTCCTCCCAACATTCCATATCTCCCAACATTCCTCCCAACATTCCATATCTCCCAACATTCTTCCCAACATTTCATACCGCCCAACATTACATACCTCCCAACATTCCTCCCAACATTTCATACCTCCCAGCGTTCCATATCTCCCAACACTCCTCCCAACATTCCATATCTCCCAACATTCCTCCCAACATTTCATACCGCCCAACATTACATACCTCCCAACATTCCTCCCAACATTTCATACATCCCAGCGTTCCATATCTCCCAACACTCCTCCCAACATTCCATATCTCCTAACATTCCTCCCAACATTCCATATCTCCCAACATTCCTCCCAACATTTCATACCGCC
This sequence comes from Rhinophrynus dorsalis, assembly GCA_037306005.1. NCBI lineage: Eukaryota > Metazoa > Chordata > Amphibia > Anura > Rhinophrynidae > Rhinophrynus > Rhinophrynus dorsalis. The sequence goes on from CM074725.1 coordinate 250,965,181, forward strand.
CAACAATGGCCAAAGAGGGACACTTTTATTTTAGTAGGTGTTCCTGGGGGTGGGGGTGGGGCTGGTGGGCGGGGCATTACTGAGAATCTGTAGGTTATGCCACGAGCTACTGACACCTCTTTCTGTAACTGAATAAATGATTTAGGGCAAGATCAGCGCATTTTACATACACAGCCTAATTTATAAACAAATATATTGAAGTTTACACAAACATTAATGTGAGTTTTATTGCTGTGTAGCAATGTGATATACTTATATATACACCACACAGTCTGATCTCCTAAACACAGGGACACCAGGGTGATACACTTATATACACACCACACAGTCTGATCTCCTAAACACAGGGACACCAGGGTGATACACTTCTATACACACCACACAGTCTGATCTCCTAAACACAGGGACACCAGGGTGGGAAAGAGGGACAGAGGGATTTGTGTCCCAAGAGGGACTGTCCCTCCTAAAGAGGGACACTTGGGAGGTACAGACCCCTAATATGGCCTAAAGAGTGACACTTGGGAGGTATGGACCCCTAATATGGCCTAAAGAGAGATACTTGGAAGGTATGGATCCCTAATGTCTCCTAAAGAGGGACACTTGGGAGGTACAGACCCCCTAATATGGCCTAAAGAGAGACACTTGGAAGGTATGGGTCCCTAATATCTCTTAAAGAAGGACACTTCGGAGGTATAGGATTCCCTCCCTTACACATCGGCAGCAGTTTGAGAACCCTGAAGTCTAAGTGCATTCTCTCTGCTTCCCCAGTTGTTCACTGAAAGGATATGCTCAGTCTTCAGCACCACGAACAGGATCAGCTGTTAACAGGGTTGCCACCCAGCCGGTATTTTACTGGCAGGCCGGTAAAAAATTGGCTTCTGTCCAATGTTAAGTCTATGGAGGGAATGCCATGGACAGTATTTTTTTTAAAAAAGGTGGCAAACCTAGCTGTTAAGTGGACTGACAGCCTATCAGCTGATTCATGTAAACAAAGGAATCACAAGACACTCTCTGTGGACTGCCTTGGGAGTCCTGTGTTTTCAGGACAGCCTGAATGATAAAGAAGTCACAGGAACTGGAATTCCAGAATTGGGGCACACAAAACACCCCTGTATTCGAACCCTGTACACGGCACCCTGGATACCGCACTGCTGGATGCAGAAAGTTTCAGCACTCTCCCAAAGTTCACCCTCCCCCCCCTTGTGCTGACGTCAGCTTTCAAACTTACAGACGGAGATCACAGTCCATAGACTGTCCTGCGGCTCTTCAGCAGAGCCGTGATCACGGTAGTTACAAAGAAATACTTCATTTGAATAGTCTACTACGTGTGCCTGGTTTGCAAGCACAAGGGGTGGGGGGAAAAGGAACTTTGCAGACTTATATCTCCCAAACCATAAAGGTCTGGGAGATCGAAAATGGCACAATTAATGTATTTTTAAAATATCTATTGAATTACATTTAAAAGTTTTCAAGTATTACTATCACTTTAAAAAATTATAGTGATGAAGCTCCATAGAATAACACAGGAACTGGAGAAGTGATATCACTGGAGAAGTTATCTCCACTCTATCACCTCTTTATCACCGTTTAGTGCATCTCTCCCTTGGTCTTGGATGGCAAATCCATCTAAAGTCAAAACACATGGAGGAGATGCACTAAGGAGTGATAAAGAGGAGGTAAAGTGGAGATAACTTCTCCAGTGATATAACATCTCCATTTCCTATTTTATTCTATGGAGCCTAATCACTATGATTTCTCAAGTGGGAGAGATCTTATTGCATTGACTCCATAAAATAACATAGGAATTGGAGAAGTGATATCGCTGAAGAAGTTATCTCCACTCTATCACCTCTTTATCACCGTTTAGTGCAACTCTCCCTTGGTCTTGGATTGCAAATCCATCTAAAGTCAAAACACATGGAGGAGATGCACTAAGGAGTGATAAAGAGGAGGTAAAGTGGAGATAACTTCTCCAGTGATATAACATCTCCATTTCCTATTTTATTCTATGGAGCCTAATCACTATAATTTCTCAAGTGGGAGAGATCTTATTGCATTGACTCCATAAAATAACATAGGAATTGGAGAAGTGATATCGCTGAAGAAGTTATCTCCACTTTATCACCACTTAGTACATCCCCCACTCTGTGTTTCAGGAAGATGAAAATGTACCCATCCATGGACATAAAGATATGGATGCAGGAGCGTAACTACAGGGAGTGCAGTGGTTGCAGTTATATCGGGGCACAGGATCCAAGGGGGTGCCCCATCTGCCCCAGGGTTCAATCATTTATAGTCATGCATCTGTGAAAATATGTTTACACCATGTCTCTCAAATGCCTAGTTACTCCACTGCATGGACGGCATCCCCCCTTGCAATACACTTCAGGCTCCTCAGTGCAGAAGGATTCCATCCAGCTGCCCGTGTAACATCTCACAAAAAAAATAAAATAAACATGCCAAACCCCTCATCCCACATCCATGAAAACACGACAATCTCGTGAGCCCACTCCCCTCACCTTTCTTCTGAAGCTCTGGGGGTCACTCCCCTCTTTAACAAGGAACAACGAGAAATCCCTGTTAAGCTCAAGGCAGCACTTAAATCTCTTCAATTTTTCTTTTTTTTATTTAAGCTTTTCCCTGGAATTCCATTAAAAGCCTTTATTAAAATGCTAATTCGCAGGCGATGGAGACAAAGGCTTTGTCAACGCAATACCAAGGGTCTCTAAAGAGGAGATTTAAGCACCGGACTCTTGACCACAGTATTTGGAAGGGTTTAGTGGATTCATACTTAATATCTTGGCCTGGTAATGTCCCATAATCCAGTGCTTTTCAATTCAGATCAGTGAAGGCTTTTCTAGACTTGGATGCTTCTTCAAGAATCTCAAACCCTCGACTTTAAATATATTAAAAATATATATTATTGTCCCTCTTGGAAGCTGAAGAGGCCTCCACGCAATGCATTGGAGACATCTCTAGAATTTTAGGAGGTTAATAAAATAATTAAAATAATAGTTATCCTCCCCACCCTGTTAAAACTGGCCCCAGATAAACAGGTCCCTGAAAATTCATAAGGCTTTGGGTCCTCCAAGAGATTTCCCTAACAAAAGATTTGTAATTGGCCCCTGCAGCTGTCATCAGACCTCTGATTATTTATAAGGGGATTTGAGGCCGAGAGAAGCTGGGCTCGCTTTGCCATCTTTGTAGTGTTTCTCAGTCCTGGGAAGTTCCTAGAAAGCTGCTGGGTTTTCCAATGAATAGGCAGCTGTCTATCAAGGCTATGCCGAACTTGACCCTTTATCTCCCCTGTATACACAGAAAACAGAAGCCTCTTTTATTAGTTTAAAGTGAAACTATCATTACAATTTTTATAATCCTATTTACCCTTAAACACAGCTTTAATTAGTGCAGTGGCGTTTGCTGTTCCATACGTGTCACAGTTTGCTGTAAAATTCTATGTTTGTGACTGCTGCGTTCTTGATTGATTTGCTCTCATTTACTATTCCTATCTCCCCCAGGCATCTACAGAAATCTCTAAGGCAGTAATTGTCTATTTCGGTCTTCAGGACTCACCAACAGACTCAGGGCTCGATTCTGTTACCAGCGCTAAAATATAAACAGGCGCTGTGTTTTTTTTAAGTCGGGTTTTGTTATCCTATTACCCGACTTGTGAAAGCAAAATCAGCGGTAACTATACTTACCGCCAGTCTAAAAAAAGCCCATAGGAAACAACTAAAAGCAACGTGCAATTGGTATCCTATTACCCACGCTCAGTAGTAGCGCCTGTTTTGTGGTTACATTTAAGTTGGAAATTCTGTGTGTTGAGGTGTAGAGGCCACAACGACAGTTTCAAAACCAGCGTTGTTCAAACAAAAGCAGTGTAGAATACAGTATACAGCACATAAATCCGACATAGAGTGCCCCTTTGACATATTAACCCCCCCTGTTAACCCTTTGAGTGCCAGAGGGGTATACAACACATTGCTCTGCAAAGTGTTGCGTACCTCTCTGGCACTCAAAGGGTTAAAAGTCGACTACAGTGATTTTCTTTCACCACAATAATTTGACAAATATTGTTCATATTCGACAATTTAACCCTTCCCCTTCCAAATGCAATATTTGTACATTATTCTTTAAATTAATGAGGTGAAAGAAAATCACTGTAGTCGACTTTTAAAAGGGGGGGTTAATATGTCGAAGGGGGACACTCTATGTCGGATTTTGTTATGTGGGGAACATATCTAACACTGAACTTGATCTTTCTGTCGTGAAAAATACTCCTATTTCCTTGGACTTTGACATTTTGCGCATTTTTTGTAGGCGGTAGTCGGATAAAAGCAGACAGCGCCAATTTTGTTAATACTCTGAAAAGTGCTGTCTACGCCAGTTTTGTTTTACCGTGGTTGTACAACGGAATACCGACGTAACACATTTGCAAAATTCACGCTACTTGTTTTTGTAACGCCGGTTTTAGCGCTAGTAATAGTATCAAGCCCTCGGTGCAGTTTTTAGTTTATTTCTGCTTAACCTCTTAGTGACAGACCGTGTGCGCACGCGGCCGTCACTTAACGCCCCGCTAACATTTTTTTATTTTTTGCCATATGATTCTGGAGTCCCAGAACGGCGTGCAGCCGCGCGGGGACCTGGATTTCCGGGACGTACATGTACGTCCTCTGTCACTAAGTGACATTCTCTCGGAACGTACATGTACGTCCATTGTCGAGAAGGGGTTAATCACAGGTGAGTAAAAAGTGGCTCAGCTGCTGTTATTGATCCATCTGTGCTGAATTAGGGAAATCATAAAACGTGACCTGTTGGAGAGCCTGATGTAAGAACCACTGAGTCTAAGGGCAAGTTGATCAAAAAGTAGTGATACCTGACGTTGTCTTTAACCCCATAAGGACCGGGAAAATCAGAGGTGGATTTGACTTAAGGACCGGAGCAATTCTGACCTTTTTGACTATGTCTTTGTTCAACAGTGTTTTCCCTCTTAGGCTTTTATTCCACCCCCATAAATTATATACTGTTTTTTTACAAACAAATAGGGCTTTCCTTTGATACCCCACTTATATGGATAACCCACCATTTACATTATTAAAATTAAAGAAAAAGGTAAAAAAAAATGTAAAAAAAACATCATTTTTGTTTTTTCTCTTGGGATCAATTGGGCGCAAAGGGTTAAATATTTATGGAGACTGCATGAAAGGTATGACTAGTCAGTCATACCTACAAAATGTGCAGTTTAAAGTGGCCACTGTCCCCCCTGGGTGAAAATCCCCATGTCCCTTTTTCCCACACTATTTTCCCACTTTTTTGTTCATTACATTTGGCGGTGTGTGTAAGTGTATTACATGACTCCACAACAGTCACACTTACAATTTTGTTTCTTGAGATGTTTTTTTTTTTTTTAAATAAAATATTTTATTTGTAAAAAAAAAAGTGTGTTGTTTTTATTTAAAAAAAAAAAAAAAAGTGTATTTCGCAGGTCAGAAATTGACCTGCATTTAGCTATCCTCCTGTACCAGCAGTGAAGGGGTTAACACCCCCAGCTGCTGTATTTTGTATTTCCACTAGGTGTCTCCTCTCTGCTTCTGTGTCCCTTACTTTGATGTAAGGGACGCATTAGCAGAGAGGAGACACTAGAGGCAGTGAGTAGCACTGCCTCATTCACAGATTTAGAATGCCGGTACATGTGATCGCTGACGCAGCGATCACATGACCCGGCACTACCGACAGAGGCTGAGACTGAGCGGTCCGGTACTGGACCGCTCAGTCTCAGCCTGGATTGAATGGTAGCAGCGTGCACGGCGGCGCGCTGCTACCATTTAACTCTTGACGTACCAGGATCGTCACTGGTCCTTAAAGCAAATTTATCCTTGACGGTCCTGGTACGTCAAGGGTCGTTAAGGGGTTAATCAGAATAAAAAGGTTCTTAAGCACGGTCCGTCCATTCTCACACATATTACTGTCATTTTTTGCATCCAATTTCAACCATCTCTGTCAAAGCGAAAAGCACAGAAGTGAGTGTTTTTTAATCTACTGTCTTATTGTAAGGTGTATTCAGAAAAAAATATTTTAGCCGTCCATACCTCTGAACATTTCAAATGGCCAAAGAGGGACACTTGTGTTTAAGGGGTGTGGCTGATGCTGTGACTGGTGGGCTGGGCATTATCAAGAATGTTTAGGTTATTTTATGACCTACAAACACCTCTTTGTGTAACTAAATAAATGATTTTGAACAAGACCAAAGTATTTTATTTACACAGTCTAATTTATACACATATATACTGAAGTTTAAATAAACATTGCTGTGGAGCAATGTGATACATTTATATACACACCACACAGTCTGATCTCCTAAACACAAGGACACCAGGGTGATACACTTATATACACACCACACAGTCTGATCTCCTAAACACAGGGACACCAGGGTGATACACCTATATACACACCACACAGTCTGATCTCCTAAACACAGGAATGCCAGGGTGATACACTTCTATACACACATCACAGTCTGATCTCCTAAACACACAGGGACACCAGGGTGATACACTTATACACACACCACACAGTGTGATCTCCTAAACACAGGGGCACCAGGGTGATACACTTCTATATACACCACACAGTCTGATCTCCTAGACACAGGGACACCAGGATGATACACTTCTATATACACCACACAGTCTGATCTCCTAAACACAGGGACACCAGGGTGATACACTTATACACACACCACACAGTCTGATCTCCTAAACACAGGGACACCAGGGTGATACACTTATATACACACCACACGGTCTGATCTCCTAAACACAGGGACACCAGAGTGATACACTTATATACACACCACACAGTCTGATCTTCTAAACACAGGGACACTGTGGTGATACACTTCTATACATACCACACAGTCTGATTTCCTAAACACAGGGACACCAGGGTGATACACTTATATATACACCACACAGTCTGATCTCATAAACACAGAGACACCGGGGTGATACACTTCTATACACACCACACAGTCTGATCTCCTAAACACAGGGACACCAGGGTGATACACTTATATACATACCACACAGTCTGATCTCCTAAACACAGGGACACCAGGGTGATACACTTATATACACACCGCACAGTCTGATCTCCTACACATAGGGACACCAGGGTGATATAATTCTATACACACCACACAGTCTGATCTCCTAAACACAGGGACACCAGGGTGATACAATTATATACACACCACACAGTCTGATCTCATAAACACAGAGACACCGGGGTGATACACTTCTATACACACCACACAGTCTGATCTCCTAAACACAGGGACACCAGAGTGATACACTTATATACACACCACACAACCTGATCTCCTAAACACAGGGACACCAGGGTGATACACTTATATACACACCACACAGTCTGATCTCCTAAACACAAGGACACCAGGGTGATACACTTCTATACACACCACACAGTCTGATCTCCTAAACACAGGGACACCAGGGTGATACACTTCTATACACACCACACAGCCTGATCTCCTAAACACAGGGACACCAGGGTTATACACTTATATATACACCACACAGTCTGATCTCCTAAACACAGGGACACCAGGGTGATACACTTCTATACACACCACACAGCCTGATCTCCTAAACACAGGGACACCAGGGTGATACACTTCTATACACACCGCACAGCCTGACCTCCTAAACACAAGGACACCAGGGTGATACACTTCTATACACACCACACAGCCTGATCTCCTAAACACAGGGACACCAGGGTTATACACTTCTATACACACCACACAGCCTGATCTCCTAAACACAGGGACACCAGGGTGATACACTTATATACATACACCACACAGTCTGATCTCCTAAACACAGGTACACCAGGGTGATACACTTATATACACACCACACAGTCTGATCTCCTAAACACAGGTACACCAGGGTGATACACTTCTATACACACCACACAGCCTGATCTCCTAAACACAGGGACACCAGGGTGATACACTTCTATACACACCACACAGACTGATCTCCTAAACACAGGGACACCAGAGTGGGAAAGAGGGACAGAGGGGTTTGGGTCTCAAAGAGGGACTGTCCCACCTATAGAGGGACACTTGGGAGGTATGGATCCCTAATATCTCCTACAGAGGGACACTTGGGAGGTGTGGACACCTAATATCTACTAAAGAGGGACACTTGGGAGGTATGGAGCCATAATATCTCCTAAAGAGGGACACTTGGAAGGTATGGACCCCTAATATCTCCTAAAGAGGGACACTTGGGAGGTACAGACCCCTAATATCTCCTAAAGTGGGACACTTGGGAGGTACGGACCCCTAATATCTCCTAAAGAGGCACACTTTGGAGGTATTGACCCCTAAAATCTCCTAAAAAGGGACACTTGGAGGTATGGACTCTTCATTTCTCCTAAAGAGGGTCACTTGGGAGGTATGTACCCTAATATATCCTAAAGAAGGACACTTGGCAGGTATGAAATACCCATAACTATTGCACCCACCCTGATCCAAAAATGCAATTTCTAGTTGTAATAATTTTATAATGAAGCAAATGCAGTACCCTTGTTTTCCTTGGAAGCTATATTTTGTCATAAATGTTAAGCCTTTGAGTGCAAAGCAATGAGTTGTGTATCCCTCTGACACCGAAAGGGTTATATGCATTGCAAATAATTGTGTTGGAGACCTCTTTTTCATGTAAGGGGTTAAAAAGTGTACTTCTCAAATCCATTTCTGACATTTTCTACATGAACTCTGCACCAAATCTTCCTACAATACTATTGATTTTTCGGAAATGGTCTCTTTCCTGCCTGTAATATTCTCTTCCTGAAAGAACAGGATACACACGGGTCAATGTTAAGAGAATTTGAAAATACAAAAGTAGATGTGACTACTGTGCATTACTTTTACTTATAAGCAGACCTCCCAACATTTCAAATGAACAAAAAGGGACACTTGTGTTTTAGGGAGTGTGGCTGGGGGTGTGGCTGGTGGGCGGGGCATTACAGATCATTTTTAGATTATTTCATGATCTACTGAAAGCATAGAAAGCATGTCTAAATTTAAGAAAAGAATAGCTCACAGCGCTAACTCACCATAATACATACATATAATTAATAAAGTGTAAATAAGAATTATGTCATGAATGTATAGAGAGTAGCAGAGAATGAAAGAAATTTAAAAAAATGTTGAGTTTCAGTGTGGTAATCAATGGATTACAAAGCAATGTGCTGCATACTCCCTGGCACTCAAAGGGTTAAAGATAGGCAAGCAATGCAGTAAAGATGGGAAAGCTTTCAGGGTACTGGGCTGTATAGGAAGAAGCATTAGCATCAGGAAGAGAGAGGTTTTAAAGGGATAGTAATACTTAAAATGTAAAAAAAAATATGTTGAAGGGTTTATCCCCCTGAGTAAAACAAGAGTACTCCCACTGCTGAAAGGTGTTTCATTCAAAAGTTATTAATTTTCAAAGTTTAATTTTTTAGGTGCAATATCACAGTGGCCTGAAATTGTACAGTGGCGCTGTTGCTACACCATCCTATGGAGATTTATGGTCCCAGGACCAGAGCTGTCCATAGGATCATGTAGCAACAGCGCCAAGAGGGGTCAGTAGATCGGTGCCCCGAACGTCCTTTATGTGGTCGTTAACTGCAATCCACCCCTAGGACCTTCTCTGGTCCTTAATGGGTTAAAAACATTGTTTAGCTATATATAAAGTTTAATGTACCATTTTTTATCTATTTTCTTATTAATTTTTAGTTATTTATATTTTGGTTCAACTTTGGTTCAACTTTGAGTTGAAAAATCCTCTCCAGGACATACTTAAATCACATGAGGCTGGATTCTAGTGCAGGTGATAAATGTTAACACCTGTTTTAGCAAACATTTTCCTATTGAAGTCTATGGGGAAAACTGGAGATAAAAGTAGTGATATAATTAGCACCTGTAATAGAATCTAGCCCTTGATATCTTAATGTATTCTTCCTGTAAAACAAATAAATCCTATATAATAATTCGCTAAATCGTTGGTTGCAAAAATCCATGTTGCGGCCTTTTGCTTGTCGCAACGCTAAATAATTGTTGAGGGTTAGTTGTAGCTGGAATTGGCTTCTCTTAGTGTTATGGTTGATGGGGTTGGGGTTGAAAGGGCTGATGTAGCTAAGGTTGGAGTGGCTAGGGGTTGGAGTGGTTAGGGGTTGGTGTAGCTAGGGTTGGAGTGGCAGGGGGTTAGAGTGGTTAGGGGTTGGTGTAGCTAGGGTTGGAGTGGCTGGGGGTTGCTGGAGTTAGGGTTGGTGTGGCTAGGGATTGGTATATCTAGGGTTTAGGTGGCTGTGGGATGGTATAGCTAGGGTTGGAGAGGCTAAGGGTTGGTGTAGCTAGGGATGGAGTGGCTAGGGGTTGGTGTAACTAGTGCCTGGATTTGCTAGGGGTTGGTGTAGCTAGGATTGGAGTGGCTAGGTGTCGGTGTAGCTAGGATTGCAGTGGCTATGTCGCTAAATGCTCTATCTAATGAGCATTACTTTTCTATATGTGGTAGATCCAGTTTAAGTTGTCTTGAAAGCTTGCATTCTAAAGCTGCTCACGTAATAAAGGTATCTCTTTTTATTCTACCAGTGTCATATAAAGGTATCTCTTTTTTCTCTACCAGTGTCCTGTTCAAAACAATGCAGAGTTCCTAAGCTAGATAACAATCTAGTACAGGACAGGGGCATTTCTGGAGGGGAAGGCTAAGGGGGCTGAACCCCCAAATATAGGTATGAGCAGTCCCAGATGTTGTGGTCCAGTGGGTAATGCTTGACTGAAGTTCGGCTTTAATTAATTTAACAATGTAATGCTGCTGCTCTGGAATGTCCCCCCTAAAAATACAAAACAAGAAGCAAGGTATGGACTGCATTACCCAGTACCTTGCATGTTGCAAACGCACTGCAGCCATTAAGAGAGGAGCGTTTTGACAGGATACTCGCTCTCTCACTGGCTGTTGAGTGCATGTGATGTGGCGCTTTTGTGCATGGAGAGATCAGATCAGGGCCGGCCCTTACATGGGTCCCGGTGGGGCCATGGACCCAGGCGTGTCATGGTTCGTACTGTTTGTTAAAGAACACTCAGACAGTTAGGTAAGGTTAAAAGCTTTATTGAAAATAATGCACAACAGCCCCACTCAGGTCCAGATAAGGGGCGTACCATGTACTTTCCAGATCTGACGCAGGTCAGGGCGAAAATACACACACAGTAGTAGTAGGCACAATAAGTGTGATGATCTTGGACTTGAAGGCGAATTCTAGCAAGGTTCAGGAACAATAATATCCTCGACAGTCCCACACCGCAATAGGTGACACTGGCGATGGGTAACTGAAGGGCAATTCCCTAGTGGACTAGGGATAACGAAGGCAGCATGGATAGTGTACAGGCAGACACTAGGCCCTAGACTTCTAGGGTTAACAGAGGCAACACTGGCAAGACACTGGCAGAGAACTGACCCTAGGATATTAGGGTAAATAGAGGCAACACGAACAGGACTCTAGCAGTGACTGGACCCTAGAACGCTAGGGTTAATTGAGGCAACACAGACAGTACTCTGGCAACGGCTTGACCCTAGAACACTAGGGTTAACAGAGGCAAGACAGAATGGACTCTGGCAGCAACTTGACCCTAGCACGGTAGGGTTAACAGAGGCAACACGGCTGTGGCGCTGGTTGTGACTGAACCCTAGAACGCTAGGGTTAATGGAGGCAATCCAGACAGGGTTCTGGCAGTGACGGGACCCTAGCACACTAGGATTAACGGAGGCAACAGACAACAGATGCTGGCAATATAACGACCCTAAGCCAATAGGGTGAACTGAGGCAATGCGGGCAAAAGTGTGGTACAGACTAGACCCAGATATTATAGGGTTACCGGAGGCAAAACAAACACTGGTGAGTGCAGGGACTCCCACAGGCTCCAGGAGACTATAGGAGCGCTAAGCGAGTGGGAGAGAGATAGGTACGTAATGTAAATGGTCCGCAACCGGTGTCTCCCTTATCGGTACACGGAGGGAATAAACCAGTCCCATGAGCGACGGAACTAGAAGCACAACCAGGTCGGCACACACGGACTTACAGCCAGTCAGGAGAACCACCAGACACTAGCCCAGACAGATTGGTGATAACGGATCATCAGCCAGTCCTAGTCAGTAATGTAATCAGACACTCAGCCAAGCCAGTTCAGTACATAAGGAGTTAGTCAGCCAGTCCTAGTCAGTAATGTAATCAGACACTCAGCCAAGCCAGTTCGGTACATAAGGAGTTAGTCAGCCAGTCCTAGTCGGTAATGGAATCAGATACTCAGCCATGCCAGTTCGGTACACAAGGAGTTAGTCAGCCAGTCCAAGGTCAGCAACAGAATCGGATCACAGGAGCGTCAGGCACTAAGCGTAGTCAGGCGAGCTGGGTCATACGTGGAAACAGGAAACAAGAGCTACTAGTCGCTAGATACGGGTACACCATGAAAGGGCACAGGTATAGTGACAGGAGGGCATATATAAAGACAAACCCAGGGAGGAGTCATAGCGCAGGACCAATAATAATGCAGCTAGGGTAAACCTGGAAGTAACAATATCGCTAGGCAGAATCACGGCACTGTGATAAGGCGGCACTCTGACAGGGGAGGCATGTTATTTTACGCGCAGCGTCTCCCCACTGCCCGCTCTGATGACGGCTGGGACCGTGTCACACGCAGAGATGCTGTGTGGAGCATGCCGGGGTTTCCTTCCTCTGTTGGGAGGCCAGTGCAAGCTTAAAACTGGTGCCCAGCCTGACGAAGAAAATCCCAGCATGCACCACACTGCATCTCCGCATGGAGAAGAGCCAGACAAGCAGAGAAGAGAGGGAGTGAGCCAGATGGAGAAGAGAAACAGGCAAGGGGGGAGGAGAAAGAGGCACAAGGGGTGAAAAGAGAGGCACAAGGGGTGAAAAGAGGGGAAAAGGGAGGCACAAGGGGTGAAAAAGAGGCACATGGGATGAAAAGAGGGGAAAAGAGAGGCACAAGGGGTGAAAAGAGGGTAAAAGAGGCACAAGGGGTGAAAAAGAGGCACAAAGGGTGAAAAGACGGAAAAAGAGAGGCACAAGGGGTGAAAAGAGGGTAAAAGAGGCACAATGGGTGAAAAGAGGGTAAAAGAGGCACAAGGGGTGAAAAAGAGGCACAAAGGGTGAAAAGAGGGGAAAAGAGAGGCACAAGGGTTGAAAAAAGAGGCACAAGGGGTGAAAAGAGGGGAGAAAAGAGGCACAAGAGGTGTGAAAAGGCAAGGGGGGAGAAAGGTACAAGGGGTGTAAAAAAAAACAACAAAACTACAGCTCTATGTGGTTTTAGGGGCAGGAGAGGGGTTAATATAATTAAGGATGTGGAGTGTTTTGGTGGGCGTGGTTTTGGTGTGCGGAGGGGGGGCAGCATTTCATCCTTGGACCCAGGCGGCACAATGTCTTGGGCCGGCCCTGGATGAGATGATCACGGAGCAGAGAGTGTCCTCACTGCAGGACCTGGAAGCAGGATGGGGCATGCAGAACCGTGAGGAGAGGAGGTCTGATTTCAGCCTGAGCCCACAGCACTGTCTCACCAAGTCAAGTGAAGTATGACTATGATCATGGTATTGGCAAGTTCAACTCCTGTTTCTTCACATCATCATCCATCTGAGTCTGACTACTGTACAGAGTGACACAACAATACAATACCCAAATGGGTGTGAGTACAATCATACAATATAATGTACAATATGGTGGCTATCATTTATCACCCGTGTAAAGGCCAATGGTCTAATCACTCTTTTTGTTGGTTACCCTCTAACACATATGTGCTTAGTATGTGGAGGATCTTCTCTACGCACACACTCATTATTTGGAAGCTTGAGCAGCAGCTTCCCCTTCCACTGGAATGCTGAGTGCTCAGTCACGTCTGAGTGAGTTCCAGAATGACAAAGGAAAAGAACTAATGGTGCAGTGTTATGTACATTACAATGGATTCATCCTCATTAGAGGGTAAGTGCACCACTAGTTCTTTGTCATTCTGGAACTCACTCAGATGTGACTGAGCACTCAGCATTCCAATAGAAGGGGAAGCTACTGCTCAAGCTTCCAAATAATGAGTGTGTGTGAGTACAGAAGATCCTCCACATCTCCAACAAGACACTACTAAACACGTGTGACAGGGTAACCAACAAAAATAATGATTAGACAACTGGCCTTTAGAGGTGATAACTAATAAATCCCATATTGTACAATATAATGTACAATCTAGGGGTTATCATTTATCACCTCTCTAAAGGTCAGTCGTCTAGTCACTCTTTTTGTTGGTTACCCCTGATACACTTGTGCTTAGTGGTGGCTTGCTGGGGATGTGGATGATTATTCTGTACTGTCGCTTACCGATCGAGACTCGGCTCCGTGTCCCGGTGCATCTTCTGGGTTCCGGCGCATGCGCGGTTCTCCCCTCTATACGTCGGGTAGCCGCGCATGCGCAGTCTTCGGTGCAGTGTCTCATGTGGATGACGGGGGCCCACAGTGACGCAAATCCTACTCGCTCTGCCTATATAAACGGCCTTTTCATCCCCTTCAGTGCTCTTTTACTGAGTTCACTCCTTTGTGCTTTTTTTCATCTCTGTCTTCCGTTTTTTTGAGGTTTGTGCCGTTGTTCCGCCTGCCCTTGACCTCTGGCTTGTCTCCGTTTGCGCCGTTGTGCCGCCTGCCCTTGACCTCTGGCTTGTCTCCGGTTTCGTCGTCTTGCCGCCTGTCCTGACCTCTGGCTTGTCTCCGGTTTCGTCGTCTTGCCGCCTGTCCTGACCTCGGTTCGTCCCTCACTCCGTCTGTGTCTTCTCGTTTTGGCTTTGGCTTTTCCTGGTAGCTGGCTTGTTCTCCATCGCTGTTTTAGCCTGCTCTCCTATTTATATTATTCTTAGCTGCTTGCTACCCTTTCTGGGTCTATCTTACTCACAGAGAATGACCAAGGAAAAGAACTAATGGTGCACCTACCTGCTAGTTCTCCAACAATCCTGTATTACCTCACCGATAATTATATGGCTTAATATATTCACCCTCATTACATAACTGGCATGTTAGGCATGTAACTCAACTCTAGTCTGAGCCAGCACTTTAAAATTATGACTCATAATTCTAAAGTGCTACCTCAGACCAGAGTTCAGTTGTATGCCCAACATGCCAGTTATGTAATGAGGGTGAATACATTAAGCCATATAATTATCTATTGCTAGTGACAGCTGAACCCTGTCCACAGAGAGCTACATTTATATTCCCTCTGAAACAGGTGGGTCTTCTAAGCAGAAACTTGTTCTATAGTTACATCCACATTCAGTTGGATTGGGTGGTATGTGTGCTGGTTCCCATTGGCCACGGGTGCTGCAGAGTACCTGACTCTAAGATATAGCATAAATCTCAGTGGTCGTAGTTCTCCAACTGCTTGAGTGCCAGTCTTTGGGTAGCCCAATATTAAAGTATTGTGATTTGCTACAACAATGTGAGTTAAACATATTTATAACATTTGTACATAAAGATACTACATAAATTTAAGTGTGTATGTGTGTGTGTGCACATGTGGTTATTGTCCATACCTCCCAAGTGTCCCTCTTTAGGAAGGACAGCCCCTCTTTTAGACCCAAATCCCTCTGTCCCTCTTTCCCACCCTGGTGTCCCTCTTTTTAGGAAATCAGACTGTGTGGTGTGTATAGAAGTGTGTCACCCTGGTGTCCCTGTGTTTAGGAGATCAGACTGTGTGGTGTGTATAGAAGTGTATCACCCTGATGTCCCTCTTTTTAGGAAATCAGACTGTGTGGCGTGTATATAAGTGTATCACCCTGATGTCCCTGTGTTTAGGAGATCAGACTGTGTGATTAGGGTGACCACGGGTCCCGGAACGTCCGGGACTGTCCCTTATTTCAGGGACATGTCCCGCGTCCCGGGTCCCCTTCAACCGGGACAATGAAGTGTCCCGGAATGAAGCCAAGCCGCCCTGAATGTCAGCCTGCAAGCGGTGTGTCACATCATGGACGCCGCTTGCAGGCTGACATCCAGGGCGGCAATTCAACTTACCTGATCTGGAGGCAAGCGCTCTAGTAATACAGAGCGCTGGGAGATGACATCATCTCCCAGCGCTCTGCATTACTGAGCACAGCGCGTGGGAGCTTCAGCTCTGTGCCGGAGGAGGCACAGAGCACTTTGCGCTCCGCACTCCGCTAGACCACCAGGGACTCAAGGTAAGGCAATAGGGTGACCACGTCCCGGAATGGCAGAAGGGAAATGTGGTCACCCTATGTGTGATGTGTATATAAGTGTATCACCCTGGTGTCCCTGTGTTTAGGAGATCAGACTGTGTGATGTGTATATAAGTGTATCACCCTGGTGTCCCTGTGTTTAGGAGATCAGACTGTGTGGTGTGTATAGAAGTGTATCACCCTGGTGTCCCTGTGTTTAGAAGATCAGACTGTGTGGTGTGTATATAAGTGTATCACCCTGGTGTCCCTGTGTTTAGGAGACCAGACTGTGTGGTGTGTATATAAGTGTATCACCCTGGTGTCCCTGTGTTTAGGAGATCAGACTATGTGATGTGTATATAAGTGTATCACCCTGATATCCCTGTGTTTAGGAGATCAGGCTGTGTGGTGTGTATATAAGTGTATCACCCTGGTGTCCCTGTGTTTAGGAGATCAGACTGTGTGGTGTGTATATAAGTGTATCACCCTAGTGTCACTGTGTTTAGGAGATCAGACGGTGTGGTGTGTATAGAAGTGTATCACTCTCGTGTCTGTGTGTAGGAGATCAGACTGTATGGAGTATATATAAGTGTATCACCCTGGCGTCCCTGTGTTTAGGAGATCAGACTGTGTGGTGTGTATATAAGTGTATCACCCTGGTGTCCCTGTGTTTAGGAGATCAGACTGTGTGGTGTGTATAGAAGTGTATCACCCTGGTGTCCCTGTGTTTAAGAGATCAGACTGTGTAGTGTGTGTATATAAGTGTATCACTCTGGTGTCCCTATGTTTAGGAGATCACCCTGATGTCCCTCTTTTTTAGATCAGACTGTGTAGTGTGTATATAAATGCATTCCATTGCGCCACAGCAATAAAACTCACATCAATGTTTGTTTAAACTTCAGCAAATAAGTTTATACATTACTATGTGTAACTAAAATACTTTGATTTTGCTCTGTTATTTATTCAGTTACACAAAGAGGTGTCAATAGCACATTACCTAAAAATTATTTGTAATGCCACCACCACAAAAACACCCCCTAAAATACAATTCCCTCTTTGGCCATTTGAAGCATCTTGCGCTATGTAACCCTATGAGTGCCAAAGTGGTACCCAACACACTGTAAATGAATGCATTAATCATCCCTCTGGCTCTCAAAAGATTAAACTATTATTATAAATAAAAATGTTGCCACCAAATAACAAAGTACTGAAACCTGAGTATTAGTAAAACTTTACTGATAAGGCTGCTACAATTCTACTTTCTGCCCTGCACCCCTATCCCTGACCATGCCCTAAGCTCTCCAATCAAACGCTCGCTCTCTTTAACCACGCCTTCAACTATACCATCTTGCTGTTTGTCCCGCCCCCATATTTTTGATAACTTTGCTCCGAAAAGTCTTATGTCCTCCGCTGCGTTTTGTCCCCTCCCCTATATTATTAATAATAACGCACTGATCCATCTTATCCCCGCCTCCCACCTCTATGTCCCGCCTTGTCTTCCTCCTAAAGATCTCTCTGAACCGCCCTATCCCCGCCCACTGCTTGATGCCGCGCCTCCTATTGTGTTCTTCCCTACTATGCATTGAAGGTCCTTACCCCGCCCCCTGCTCTCTGCGCAGCCCCTTTCCTTACATCTTATGATTCTGCCTGCGCCTCCCGGGTCTAATTTCCGCCTCCTGCTCCGCCCTATACCCGCCCCCAGATCTTAGTCCAGCCTCTTGTCTCTGTAGTCCTGGCGGCTGTGACTCCACCCCCTGCCCTGTGGCTTCGCGCTGATCGCTAATGATCCAGATCGGGATCCGTAGCGGCAGCAGGAAGAAGGGAAGTGCCAGGGGGAGGAGGCCGCGCCCGGAGAGAAGGGAGCGAGAGAGACACAGCGAGGGGCCGGGGAGAGCAGGAGGGAGAACCGGAGGTGAGATACTCACTGGCACCGTGTAACAGTAGTGTGTGTGAGTGTGGGGACACGGACTGGGTGCGACTCACCATTCACCTTATATACACACACTGTCAGTTATAGCTATCTGTACAGTGTGCACTCATTTATATCTGTATAGTGTACACGGTCATGTATATCTATCTACATATCTGTATAGTGTACATACTGTCATTTATATCTATATATCTGTATAGTGTACATACTGTCATTTATATCTGTATAGTGTACACTATCATGTATATCTATATATCTGTATAGTGTACACTGTCATGTATATCTATATATCTGTACAGTGTACACTCATTTATATCTATATATCTGTACAGTGTACACTCATTTATATCTATATATCTGTATAGTGTACACTCATTTATATCTATATATCTGTACAGTGTACACTGTCATGTATATCTATATATCTGTATAGTGTACACTCATTTATATCTATATATCTGTACAGTGTACACTGACATTTATATCTATATATCTGTATAGTGTACACTCATTTATATCTATATATCTGTATAGTGTACACTGTCATGTTTATCTATATATCTGTATAGTGTACACTGACATGTATATCTATATATCTGTACAGTGTACACTGTCATGTATATCTATATATCTGTACAGTGTACACTGTCATGTATATCTATATATCTGTACAGTGTACACTGTCATGTATATCTATATATCTGTATAGTGTACACTCATTTATATCTATATATCTGTATAGTGTACACTGTCATGTATATCTATATATCTGTATAGTGTACACTGTCATGTATATCTATATATCTGTACAGTGTACACTGACATTTATATCTATATATCTGTATAGTGTACACTGTCATGTATATCTATATATCTGTATAGTGTACACTGTCATGTATATATATCTGTACAGTGTACACTGTCATGTATATCTATATATCTGTATAGTGTACACTGTCATGTATATCTATATATCTGTATAGTGTACACTCATTTATATCTATATATCTGTACAGTGTACACTGACATGTATATCTATATATCTGTATAGTGTACACTGACATGTATATCTATATATCTGTATAGTGTACACTGACATGTATATCTATATATCTGTATAGTGTACACTGTCATGTATATCTATATATCTGTATAGTGTACACTGTCATGTATATCTATATATCTGTATAGTGTACACTGTCATGTATATCTATATATCTGTATAGTGTACACTGTCATGTATATCTATATATCTGTATAGTGTACACTGTCATGTATATCTATATATCTGTATAGTGTACACTGACATGTATATCTATATATCTGTATAGTGTACACTCATTTATATCTATATATCTGTATAGTGTACACTCATTTATATCTATATATCTGTATAGTGTACACTGTCATGTATATCTATATATCTGTATAGTGTACACTCATTTATATCTATATATCTGTATAGTGTACACTGACATGTATATCTATATATCTGTACAGTGTACACTGTCATGTATATCTATATATCTGTATAGTGTACACTGTCATGTATATCTATATATCTGTATAGTGTACACTGTCATGTATATCTATATATCTGTATAGTGTACACTGTCATGTATATCTATATATCTGTATAGTGTACACTGACATGTATATCTATATATCTGTATAGTGTACACTGTCATGTATATCTATATATCTGTATAGTGTACACTGTCATGTATATCTATATATCTGTATAGTGTACATACTGTCATATATATCTATATATCTGTATAGTGTACACTCATTTATATCTATATATCTGTATAGTGTACACTCATTTATATCTATATATCTGTATAGTGTACACTGTCATTTATATCTATATATCTGTATAGTGTACACTCATTTATATCTATATATCTGTATAGTGTACACTGTCATGTATATCTATATATCTGTATAGTGTACACTCATTTATATCTATATATCTGTACAGTGTACACTGTCATTTATATCTATATATCTGTATAGTGTACACTCATTTATATCTATATATCTGTATAGTGTACACTCATTTATATCTATATATCTGTACAGTGTACACTGTCATTTATATCTATATATCTGTATAGTGTACACTCATTTATATCTATATATCTGTACAGTGTACACTGTCATGTATATCTATATATCTGTACAGTGTACACTGTCATGTATATCTATATATCTGTATAGTGTACACTGTCATGTATATCTATATATCTGTATAGTGTACACTGTCATGTATATCTATATATCTGTATAGTGTACACTGACATGTATATCTATATATCTGTATAGTGTACACTGACATTTATATCTATATATCTGTATAGTGTACACTCATTTATATCTATATATCTGTATAGTGTACACTTATTTATATCTATATATCTGTATAGTGTACACTGTCATTTATATCTATATATCTGTATAGTGTACACTCATTTATATCTATATATCTGTACAGTGTACACTGTCATGTATATCTATATATCTGTACAGTGTACACTGTCATGTATATCTATATATCTGTATAGTGTACACTGTCATGTATATCTATATATCTGTATAGTGTACACTGTCATGTATATCTATATATCTGTATAGTGTACACTGTCATGTATATCTATATATCTGTATAGTGTACACTGACATGTATATCTATATATCTGTATAGTGTACACTGTCATGTATATCTATATATCTGTATAGTGTACACTGTCATGTATATCTATATATCTGTATAGTGTACATACTGTCATGTATATCTATATATCTGTATAGTGTACACTGTCATGTATATCTATATATCTGTACAGTGTACACTGTCATGTATATCTATATATCTGTATAGTGTACACTGACATTTATATCTATATATATCTGTATAGTGTACACTGACATGTATATCTATATATCTGTATAGTGTACACTGTCATGTATATCTATATATCTGTATAGTGTACACTGTCATTTATATCTATATATCTGTACAGTGTACACTGTCATGTATATCTATATATCTGTATAGTGTACACTGTCATGTATATCTATATATCTGTATAGTGTACACTGTCATTTATATCTATATATCTGTACAGTGTACACTGTCATGTATATCTATATATCTGTACAGTGTACACTGTCATGTATATCTATATATCTGTATAGTGTACACTGACATGTATATCTATATATCTGTACAGTGTACACTGACATGTATATCTATATATCTGTATAGTGTACACTGTCATGTATATCTATATATCTGTATAGTGTACACTGTCATGTATATCTATATATCTGTACAGTGTACACTGTCATGTATATCTATATATCTGTATAGTGTACACTGTCATGTATATCTATATATCTGTACAGTGTACACTGTCATGTATATCTATATATCTGTATAGTGTACACTGTCATGTATATCTATATATCTGTATAGTGTACACTGTCATGTATATCTATATATCTGTATAGTGTACACTGTCATGTATATCTATATATCTGTATAGTGTACACTGACATTTATATCTATATATCTGTATAGTGTACACTGTCATGTATATCTATCTGTGTAGTGTACACTGTCATGTATATCTATATATCTGTACAGTGTACACTGTCATGTATATCTATATATCTGTATAGTGTACACTGACATGTATATCTATATATCTGTATAGTGTACACTGACATGTATATCTATATATCTGTATAGTGTACACTGACATGTATATCTATATATCTGTATAGTGTACACACTGTCATGTATATCTATATATCTGTATAGTGTACACTGTCATGTATATCTATATATCTGTATAGTGTACACTGACATGTATATCTATATATCTGTATAGTGTACACTGTCATGTATATCTATATATCTGTATAGTGTACACTGTCATGTATATCTATATATCTGTATAGTGTACACTGTCATGTATATCTATATATCTGTATAGTGTACACTGACATTTATATCTATATATCTGTATAGTGTACACTGTCATGTATATCTATCTGTGTAGTGTACACTGTCATGTATATCTGTACAGTGTACACTGTCATGTATATCTGTCTGTACAGTGTACACTGACATTTATCTATCTATCTATCTATCTATCTATCTATCTATCTATATATCTGTATAGTGTCCACTGTCATTTATATGTATCTATTATAGTATCCTCTGTCATATATATATATATAATATATATATGTAGTACACACTGTTATATCTATCTATCTAGTGTACAGTGTCATTTATATCTATATATGTAGTAAACACTGTTATTTATATCTATGGTGTACACTGTCTTTTATCATTGTCATATAATACATATAAATGACAGCATGTACTATAGATCTGTTATATGATCTTGTAATAACAGCAAGTACTATAGATATGACATTGTGCACAAGATATATAGGTAGATATACACAATATATATATATATATATATATATATATATATATATATATATATATATATATATATATATAGCATGTACTATAGAGATATTATATGATAGCTACAAATTACAGTGTACCCTATAGCTAGTTATAAATGAGCGTACCCTATATAGATATGACGGTGCACACTATAGATAGATCTATCTATAGTACATGCTGTCATTTATATCTATCGATCTATAGTGTACACTGTCATTTATATATATATCTATAGTGTACATGCATTTATATCTATCTATAGTGTACACTGTCATTTGTAGCCATCTATCATAATATAGCTACAGTACATGCTGTCATATATATATAATCCTGTACACTGTCCTATCTATCTATATATCTCATATCTATCGATCACAGTCATATATCTATAGTACACACTGTCATTTATATATAAACTAGTTGAACAGCCCGTTACACGGGCCACAGTGCCACTGCCACCCGGTCGCGGGGCAGTCATGCGCAGTGGAGACTGCCCGCGCCACGGCTGATACAGAGCTGGACGCTCCTTCGGAGTGCCCAGCTCTGTATCAGCTGCGGCGCAGGCAGTCTCTACTGCGCATGACTGCAGCACGCACAGCAGTGTCTACTGCGCATGTAGCGGCGTTACACACGAATTAGCGAATTATTATATAGGATATATATATATGTACAGTGTACACTGTCATTGGTCTATCATATAATATATCTGTAGTACATGCTGTCATATATGTGTGTGTGTGTGTGTTTATAGTGTGTGCACTGTTGTCTATCTATCGTACACTGTGCGCACACACACACACACACACACACACACACACACACACACACACACACACACACACACACACACACACACACACACACACACACACGCGCGCGCACACACACTTAAGCTATATATCTCAAACCCACTACGATACATGCAACAAATAAAATTTCCTGGGAAGTTGTATGTTACTTTTAACCTCTTGAATGCTAGAAGTCTCTAATGCATTGTTTTGCAAAGTGTTGGAGACCTCTTTTGCATTGAAGGGGTTAAAAGCCACAGTTAATTCAGTGATATTTTTTTACGCTGCAGTTGGTTTTCCAGGGAATTCCTCCTGTTTTGTGTTTGTGAGTACAGTGCAACATCTCCTGTGTAATCTACTTCTATACCCTGATTCACTGTATGCTCTTTATTGCTTAGTATTATCTTGTGTTTATATATCAACAACCCTATCTAGAGAAACATCGTGTTTAGCAAATAACTACAAGTTAACAGAACAAACAAACATGAAAATAATTCACACTGATAACTATATGCAAACAAAGCGCTAGAAAAGTCATACATGATCAGCGTGTAATTACATGAACATGCACAGAAAGCGTGTGGAAACGTTATGAAGATTTCATATGATGTGTGTTTCCTTGAGAAATAAAAACAGGAGGATACAGATAATAAGTAATCCTGTAGAACCCATCATTATGGTTACAGTCAGATCTATGTAGTGAAGAAATTCTTCAGCAGAGCCCATCATTATGGTTGCAGTCAGAACAATGTAGTAAAG
Organism: Rhinophrynus dorsalis; assembly: GCA_037306005.1. Classification (NCBI taxonomy): domain Eukaryota; kingdom Metazoa; phylum Chordata; class Amphibia; order Anura; family Rhinophrynidae; genus Rhinophrynus; species Rhinophrynus dorsalis. The sequence goes on from CM074725.1 coordinate 250,989,442, forward strand.
AAATTCTTCAGCAGAACTCATCATTATGGTTACAGTCAGAGCAGTGTAGTGAAGAAATTCTTCAGCAGAACTCATCATTATGGTTACAGTCAGAGCAATGTAGTGAAGAAATTCTTCAGCAGAACCCATCATTTTGGTTACAGTAAGAGCGAGGAATGTAGTAAAGAAATTCTTCAGTAGAACTCATCATTATGGTTATAGTCAGAGCAATGTAGTGAAGAAATTCTTCAGCAGAACCCATCATTATGGTTACAGTAAGAGCTATGTAGTGAAGAAATTCTTCAGCAGAGCCCATCATTAGGGTTACAGTCAGAGCAGCGTAGACAAGATATTCTTCAGCAGAACCTATCATTAAGGTTACACTCAGAGCACTGAGCCATGCAGGCAAGGTGTCAGTTATTTGATGGATATAAGAAACATACACAACACTGTTGTCCAGTTTCCTTATTGGGGCTGCATTCTGTATAAAACCAACTGCACTATATGAATAAATAAATTACCTAAAACTCAGTTGATTTAAAATGGGACTTTTAACCCACTGAATCCTAGATAGGCCTATGGTACATTGCTTTGCAATGCACTGGAGCCCTCTTTAGCATTGAAGGGTAAAAATACCTCTTCCAAATTAATGCAAATTTTCATTTGTCCTCTCCTTTGCAGTTGGTTTGCCCCACAATTGCTCCTTTTTGTTTTGTGAATGTGGCCCTTAGTAAACGGAAGACTACCCAAAACAGATGCCTTTAATTGACTTGTTCCGCACTGGCATTCAATAGCATGGTGATACATCCGAGTTGGGGGTCTGTTTTCTAACCCAGAATTGGGTGTTTGAGTGTATAGTGGAGCTTCACAATGCAAGTAGGTCATCACGTCTTTACCCGTGGCAGTCGGCCTCCTAAAAGGGGAATTGTACGATTGTAGTTCCTCTTTACGTACTCTGAATAATAGCTCACATGTCCCGTTCCTCTTCTGATGTCTGTAATGTTCCCTTAGTCTTAAATATTGTATTGGAATATTTGTGTCCTATTGAATTTGTTCCGAAAAACCCATTTATTAAGAGGGATGTGACTCCTAAATGGAAAAAAACATTTTTTCTGAAAGTTGACATGTCAGTCTAAGATACTGTAAATTAAGCTAACTTTAACCCTTTGAATGCCAGAAGGGTATACTCATCTGGTACTCAAAAGGTTGAAGATCATTAAAAACATCCTATATGTTGTGATAGTAATTTGCGTGTTATATAAATTGTTTTAGAGCAAGGTACCTTTATTTGATCCTGGCACAGTCTGGCACTTTATGATAATTAGTTACTGTGCTGGACCATTATTACTACTCACTGTGCTATAAGTGAATCTAGGTAGACATCACACATTGGGAGCATGTCTAATAGCACAGCGAGGGTTACGTTTCACCTGGAACATAGCTCATTAACATGGAATTGGCATAAAGTGCAACTCTATGGCACCAACACATATAGATTCATTTCTCAAGAGCTATTCATGCCACACGGAAATGGCCAGTACAATGGATACACAGATTGTAATTCTCTGTAGTGCAAACTGCAGTAGACCTGTTACTTTGATTTTTTTTTTTTTTTTTTTTCCTTACATAGACACAAACTTTATTCAGATTTGTCACGTACCAGGACTGTCACGCCAGTCTGGATGTGCAGAACAGATGACGGTCCTGGGACCTCATAGTATTCTGTGATGACAGGATGGCTGCACGCCGCTCTGTTATCCCAGAATTGATTGTGAAGAAAAAAAAAAGTGTGGTGGTCTTTAATGGCTGACCACTCCTGGATTGGGCGGTAGTAAAGGGATTAACCAAAAGTCCAGCAGATTGATAGTTTAGGAAATCGTCACATTTTTATTTCTGGAGAAAGTGAAAGTCTCCTGGTGCAGCACAGAGCTTAATTTACAAATGAAGAATCACTAAAATGCATAATTAGCATATGAAACATCAATGGTACTGCACGGTTACCTCAGATGGCATATGGTAACAATTATGAATATCTCCTTAACTGTACATTTGCTCGTAGTTCTGAAAATGAAACACAGGCAGTTTTAACCCTTTGGGTGCCAGACTGTACGGAATGCATTGCTTTCCATGCCCCTTTGGCACTCGGAGGGTTAATGAAGTTTTCAGTTAGGCAAACTTGAATCAATGTTGACAGGTCCACTTTAAATAGGATCTATCACCTTGAATTTTCTTTACGTATTTGAAAACTTAATTCAAAACTGCCTATATGTCATGTTAACCAAAATTCATTCATACTTTTTATTTCTGGGAACAATGATAGTGAACATTTCCTGGTACTGCAGAGTTTCTTTAGCATATGAAATGTAATTTAATCCTTCATTCTCATTTGACACAATGCTAAAAAGATTAATCGGCATATGCTAACAAGTATGAATATGTCCTTACCTACTGTGCTTTTGCTGGTCTTTTTGACCAGCAAATAGTAATAATGGTGGACATCAATGGCTTTTCCTCAAACAGGGTGGATTTATGACAATGTGGGCGACTGCTGGTTAGTTACTGAGTTAAAGGGATAGTAATACTTCATTTTATCTTCATGTTTTTTTAATGCCTACAAAATAAAATAAACACTATAAGTCTTATTTATCAAACCTTTATGGTTTGAGAGAGATTCACAAGTAAAGTTTCCCCTCCTGCCCCTTTTACCTAGTGTAAGCCATCTCTTCTCAGATGTGGAATCCAGTCCATAGACCAGAGAGATAACAGAAGGGGGCAATCTTCTTCCCATGAGAACAATGAAATCCCTACCTCCCTTGACTAGTTTTTCAGCTTTTTCCCTTATCTTAATTGAAGGTTGTCCCTCTCTGCAGTCTACCTGGGCACCTCCCTTCTGCTCTGGCTGAACAGTGTTACATCTGTAGTATATCTTAGTTGAATCATATTTTCCCTCTAATTCATTTTGCACTTCCACGTAAATTACATAAAATGTTTAAAGCATAAGTAGGGCTTTCTTTTAATGCCATATTTATATGTATTACCCATCGTTTGAGAATATAAAAAATCGACAAAAAAGCACAACGTTTTATTTTATTATAGGTTTTACTGTAATATTTGTTGATGTATTTTTTATTTTTATGAAACGGGAACTGGTTACAAAATAAGAACATTAGTTCATACCTCCTAAGTGTCCCTTTTTAGATGATATGCAAATCCCTAGGCCCCTCTTTCTCACCTTGGTGTCCCTCTTTTTAGATCACACTGTGTGGTATGTATAAGCGTATGACATTGTTCCACAACGATAAAACTGTCTGTAAATAAAATACTTTGGTCTTGTTCTAAATCATTTGTTTAGTTATACAGAGGCGTCAATAGGTCATGCAGTTGGTTTAAAAATGGTCTACCCACCAGTCCTGCAACCAATAACATCACCTAAAACAAAAGTGCCCCCCTTCCTTTAGCCTTGAGAAGCATTTTGAGGTATGTTCTCTGCCTCTCTCTCTCTCTCTCTCTCTCTCTCTCTCTCTCTCTCATGAACACAGTGATTAGGAGAGAGGCAGAGAACAGTGACAAAGGTAATGTTTATACACATTGTTGTTGCCATGTGTCTTCACTTGCATATGTGATTGCTGCAGCAGCGATCACGTGTGGAACCACTGGGAAATGGCTGGAACGGACTGTTCTGGTCCTGGAGAAGTCGGCAACAGCCTCCCCAACATGATCACAGATCTACGGGAGAAGCGATGTGATCCTTAACACATAACGTGCCAGGACTGTTTTTGTTCCTCAGAATATGGATATATCTATCTGTCTTTTTTTTTTTTTTTTTTTTTTGTAGGCCCTGGTATGTTGTTCTTCATTAAAGGGGAACTATCATCCCAACTGTCGCCGCTGTCCTGCACTTAAGGACAAGTAACGGTCCTGGTACGTCATGGAATTCAGGGGTCCCTGCTTCACTCAGGGGACCCCTGAATCGGATGCCCCCCCCCCCCCCAAAAAAAAAATGCTCCCTGGTCTTTAACTGCCAGCCTCATGGCCGGCCCTTAAGGGGTTAAGTGAAGTCCACCTCAGATTTTCCTTGTCCTTAAGTGGTTAAAAAGAATGACTTCATTGCTAAAGTCTACAAAGTGTTCCTGGTTTGCAAGCACACTTTGTAGAACATTCCCATGAAGTAGTTATTTTTAAATAACGTGATTTCCTCCTCAAGTCGCCCAACTCGAATCTCCTGCTGTCAGCTTTAGACCTGACAGCAGGAGAGATGGAACTTTAGCGGCAAATATCTCTCAAACCATAAAGGTTTGAGAGAGAGGATTTAAACATCTACAAAACAAACAATTTTTTATGGGATATTAATGTGCCTTTAAAGACACAACACAAAAAAGGAATGAGAGGAGAGCTGCATGATTATCCACTCACTGTACATAGATCAGGATGTAATGGATATCAGATACTTAACTCAATTTGCCTTCCTCTGATTCAGCAGGGGTGTTTTGGGCCTGGGCTGGACTTGATGAACGCATATCTTTTTTTTTTCAGCTTCATCAACTATGTTACAAAATATCCATCCGGCTCCAAAAAATTTTTAGGGCTAGCAGGGGTTCGTGATGTTGGTTCTCCCTGCAAAAAAACCCATATTAGCATGCATCAGGTTGCCATGACGATGTTCAGCATGACCAGCGTATGTATAACTCAGAAGGCAGACCAGACGATTAAAATGACAGAATGTATTCTTAAAGGGATAGTATTACTTCAAAATTACTATCCCTCATATTGTAGCCCTTAATAAACTGAGTTAAGTGACACCAGCGGCATCTCTCAGACCTTTATGGTGTAAGAGATAGCCACTTTCAAAGTTTCCTCTCCCCTGCTGTCAGCGATCTGCTACCAGCAGGGGAATCCGGTCCCGGGACAGGCGGAGGCTCTTAAACAGAGCCGAAATCTCGGTATGGAAGGAAAAATGATTCATTGAAACAGTCTTCTACATGTGCTTGGTTTCCAAGCACACGTAGAAGACTGTTTCAATGAATCACTTTTCCTTCCATAATGAGATATCGGCTCTGCTGAAGAGCCTCCTCTTGATTCAGAGACCGGATTCCCCTGCTGGCAGCAGAACGCTGACAGCAGGGGAGAGGAAACTTTGAAAGCGGCTATCTCTTACACCATAAAGGTTTGAGAGATGCCGCTGGTGTCATTTAACTTAGTTTATTAAGGGCTACAATATTAGGGATAGTAATTTTGAAGTAATACTATCCCTTTAAAAAGTACTAAAAATCCCCAACATGTTTCGTGGTTGCAAACCACTTCATCAGGAAGACAACAAAATACAAACTCTTGGAATTGTTTCAGTTAGTTTGCCACATATTGGTTCCACTTTATATTTTTGTGCCTACGGTCCTAAATTATCTGTGGCGTCGTTATCTTACATTCCTAACAGATCTATTCTGTTGTGTTCACAAACCGTGATAAAGAGAGGTGCCGTTAAACATAATGGAGCTAATTAATATTTGGAGGTTAATACCATCATTATTAATATCGCCCTTGATTATAACAAGGGATTGAAGAAACATCTTGATTAGTTTAAAATAATCTGATTTCATCCTGAATCTAATGTTCATTCAGTCGCTTGAATGTAGTTGTGTTGTCTGGCATAGAGATTCAATTCATATAGGCCGAGCCGTCCTGTGTCTGGCTCCTATTAATTGGAGGTCAGTGAAAGCCTTGATTTATCATGTAAGAGGGGTTTTTATGAGCCTGTATATCAGGATTTGACAACTGGTGGCCCTCTAGCTGGTGACCCTTTGAGTGAAGGAATGGTATCCAACGCATCACTTTTGGCATAGTCTACAGATCATTAACCCTTTGAATGTCAGGAGTGTACACAAAACATTGCTTTGCAATGCGTTGTTTACCCCTCTGACACTCAAAGGGTTAAAAGCTGCCGGTTGACCAACGGATATAGGGGTGGGTAGCGCCAGAAAATATTCAGGTACCTGTGAGTCCTAACATCTTTCTTCCTTTCCATTTGAAAGACAAGTATTGTGTAATCTAGAAAATGTATATATTGTAGGATTTTTTTTTTTCCTGTCTAAAACAAGACTACTGCACCCAAAAAATCGGAACTGTAATCCATTTTGAATTATCTTCCAGAAGTTGGAGTTTCTTGTTTTTACTGATCGGGAAAAACCCTACAGGATAGAATCTTTCCATTCTACATTGCCTCATCACCTGTAAAATCTTGCGAGACATTAATTTTATGGAAAAAAAAAAAAAATCCCATTGCCACCGGTTTCTTCCTTCCCTCCCGGCTTACCCATCGCCTCTTCTGAAGTGCCTCCGTTTGCTTCAGCCTGACAGGGTGCCAGCGGGCGGCATGCTTGCATCCACCACCCGCTTCCAGCGTGGCCCTGTTAGGACCTCTCCTTTGCAGCCAATGGGTAATGTCTTGCGAGGACTGCAAGGTCCTTGCAGGGGAATACCATAATTCCTAAGCGCACAATATGCGTATTATACATAGGCTCTCTTGTTTTCCACTAAAATCTTGGGTATAATATACACCTGCATATTATATACAGGTGCGTATTATACCTGAGGTTTTACGGTAGGCTATGGAGTACATTTTTTTAGGCACCAGTTCCTAAAGGATAGTAATACTTTGTTTTACAAATGTCTAATATTGTAGATATTAACAATCGAAGTAGAACAACCTGTCTCCTACCTCTCACCTTTATAGTTTGAGAGGGCTTAGCATTTAAAGTAGATCTCTCACATAGATATAAGTAATGCTCATTAGTTAGAGCATTTAGTGAAAACATTTAAAATGTTGTTCATTTAAACAAAACAAAACAAAAAAAAACCAAACTTTATCTGCACAAAACTTATTGTTTAAAACGTGCCCGGCAGCCTACTTCCTGCTTTCAGTACTGCCTCTGCTCCCGTCCCACTACCCAGCATCCTCCAATGACGGAGGCTTTCTTTCTCTAAGCTGAAGCGATCTCATTTGCAGAGATCGATATCTAGCCAATGAGATCGCTCCAACTTTGAGACAGACATCCTCCGTCATCAGAGGAGGGAGGGGAACAGAGGCAGATCGGCAAGCCGGAAGTAGGCTGCCAGGCACTTTTTAAACATTAATTTTTGTGCAGATAAAGTTTTTTTTTTTTTTTTTTTTTTTTTTTAAATGAACAACGTTTTAAATGTTTTCCCTAAATGCTTAAACTAATGAGCATTACTTATCTACGTGAGAGATCCATTTTAAAGTCCCCCCCATTCCCACCCCTTTCAGAGATGTCAGCGCTCTGTGGGACAGAAGCAGATCCTGGTCATTTGACTGGCCGGCGGCTCTTCAGCAGAGCTGAGACAGTGCTATTTAGAATGAAATACTTCACTGGAATGGTCTACAAAGTATGCTTGCAAACCAGGCACGCTTGGTAGACCGTTCCAGTGAAGTATTTCATTCTAAATAGCGCTATCTCGGCTTGGTTGAAGAGCCGTCTGCAGTTCAAATGACCAGGATCCGCTTCTGTCCCATAGAGAGCTGATGTCTCTGAAAGGTGCGAGAGGGGTACTTTAAATGCTACGATCTCGCAAACTATAAAGGTTTGAGACATGGGAGGTAGGTTGTTCTACTTCTGTTGTTAATATTTACAATATTAGACATTTTTAAAACAAAGTATTACTATCCTTTTAAAGAAGACATTACTGAACTGGAAAAAGTGCAGAGACGTGCAACAAAACTGATAAAGGGATTGGAGGATCTGAGTTATAAAGAGAGACTAGCCAAACTGGGTTTGTTTATGTTAGAGAAGAGACGTCTAAGTGGTGATATGATTACCATTACGAATATATTCGATGTCATTAAAAAGAACTATCCAAGGAATTATTTACTCAAAGAGCTGTGCTAAGAAACAGGTCACCCATTAAGACTAGAGGAAAGGTGCTTTCGACTAAAACAGGGGCTCGACTAAAATAAGGGCAAGGAATTTTTACAGTAAGGACAGTAAAGTTGTGTAATTTTTTTGCCTTGGGATGCTGTGCGTAATGGATGTGTATCTAGCACAGAACAACATTGAGAATTATGACAGTTGGCTTCAAAGCAGATAGGTTATTGATCCAGGGAAATAACTGACTGCCGTTTGGAGTCAGAAAGGAATTTTTTTTACCCACTTGGGGCTAAATTGGAAATTGCTTCATTGGGTGTTTGTAGGGTTCCCTTTCTTGAGTACAGGGGAGAGTCAGAGGCTCATTCATTAAATTAACTCACCTGTGCACAAGCAGGGAGATCCTAAAGGCTTGGCCTGTTAGCGGGCCCCGAACAGCTGGTTGAGAACCTCGGCTCACATTTTTGCAAATTTCTGTACAGCTCATTGAGTGCTGTATTTATTTCCTAGTGGTTTTTGGTTTCATCCAGGAAATAGCCCCCTTTTTTGCCGAGGGTTTTTTTTTTTTTTTCCTGGGATGCCGTTGGCTTCTTTCAAACTGCTCCTCTAGTCCAGTGTTTCTCAACCAGGGTACCATGGCACTTTAGTGAGCCTCGGACATCCACTTTAGGTGCCACAATTTTCTCTAAAGATGCTGATAAAAATATCAGTGTTGAATTTCAAAGGTGTGTTCATGAGAATTGTTATGTACAATATGTTTGGTTTTGTTACTCTGATATGGGGAAAAAATGTATACTTATATATTTTCACTCTTTATTACGCCTTTGAAAAAATGACATATAAATGTTATGGGTGCCCTGAACATTTCGGATTGAATCGTAGGGGTGCCGTGACCAAAACAAGGTTGAAAACCACTGCTCTAATCACACGTGTGTAGTGTTTGCAGGTCTCCCTACTTGTATTGTCTTGGGTCTGTGACTAACGTAGAAAGCTTCTATTTCTGTAACTGGTAATATTGGTTTTTCTGGGATGTTTGCATTTTTAACATTTATTATGTTGTGTTTGGATTATTCTTATTCGGAGAATACGGCTACATTGATGTGAATTTGTGTACAGAAAAGTACCAGACGATGGGAATCCTGTGGATGTGAGCGCGTTCTCCGTCACAGCTGCAGGACGTTAATATAGCATTGGGCTCGGATGTTCTGACTTCCAGCTATCTGATGTATAGAGGCATAGTTGCCAAACTACAGAGGTGCTGTTCTGGAGAACACCAGCTACTACCCATGGCCCTCAAGTACCTCTAAGGCATAGCTCATGGTGCCATTTTTTTTTTTTTTTTTTTTTTTTTCCCCAGCAAATTAAACAGAATAGGTGTCATGGGGCACATGTATCTATCTGTCACTAACAGATCATATAGAACAGTGCTTTCCAAACTGTGTGTCACGACACGTTAGTGTCGGCTGCAGTGTGTAGGTGTGTCGTAGGCAAAGGTGCCGTTTACACAGCGCGAGATTGTCATTCAACCCAAGCACGAGCTACACTGGGAGCTGAGATAAAACACTACTACTTAATGGTCTCATTTAAACAGCGCAAGATTGCCTCCTTGTGCTGCATACAGCTGGAGCGTCACAAAAGATTTGTAACAGCTGGAGTGCCTCTGCATAATATGTATGCAGCACACGGAGGCACTACAGCTGTTACAAATCTTTTGAGATGCACCTACTCTATACCTCTCTTTGGGCTGCCAGGCTGGAGTGTCCTGTCACATGGCTGCTGCTTCTGCTTGTGGTGCCGATGAGACAGGAAAGACGGACAGTACTTCTAAAATCAGTCATGCGCTATCTATTTAATAATGCGACATGAGAATCTTGCGCTTATATGTAGCACAACATTCTCATGTTGCCCTTTTAAAAACCACACGGCATGCTTAATGCCTTCCGCAGTATGAATGAAAAGTTTCCATGAGATATGTCGTGTCCCCATACATCTTCTTATTACAATTTATGTTTGTGTCTGTATCTCTTATAAGGGATTATTAGCAAAACTGAATTACTGTGTCATGAAATGATGCATGTCTAAAAAGTGTGTCACCAACATGAAAAGTTTGGAAAGCTCTGAAATAAAATTAGAGAAGTTCTTTAACCATTTGAGTGCCAGAGAGGTACGCAACGCATTGCTTTGCAATGCGTTGCGTACCCCTCTGGCACTCAGAGGTTTAATGGTGACTGTGAGCTGTCCATATGATTCATTCTCCTAAATTAAGAATTACCCGTTTGAGTGCAAGAGAGGATACACAATGCAATGCTTGGCATAGGGTTGCCTACCCCCTTTCGTTCAATAGCAATTTGCAAATAAAATCTCATAGTACTAGAACATACGTGTCAATGAGCAGCTAAAGTCACGATTTAGTAGATTATGGATAACACAATGGGCGCACTGATTTTTAGATACTGTCTTTTTTTTTTTTTTTTCTCTTTCTGTTTCCTGAGATATATTTTATACATGGGTCTTTAAGGTTCACTACCACGCTTACTGTGACATCACTTTTGAGCCATCTCATGAGTCACTAATTCTGTATTTGTCGCTGTTTAAATGGCACGTTTAACCCACTGAATGCTAGAAAAGTCTTCAGCTCATATTGTTAGAGGTAAGAACTTTCTGGATACCCCTGCTCGATCACAGATGAGTAATCGGTGGCTCAGTCATATGATTGATGTACTTGTGTTTAATTAGGGATATCCTTAAATCTTGTCTTGTTTGTTGGTCATGAGGATTAGAGCTGGGGCTCACAGGTTAGATTCGTAGCTACTGGATGGATGAGGAATAGTTTTAGGATAGGTTGTGTAAACTGACTCTCTTGTTTAGGGAACCACAGTAAATCTTCCAGTTTATTTGGCTGAACTAAGTGATTATTATTACACAATCCTACTGTCATTCTTTGATTAACATTGACGCACATTGGCACATTTGTTTTGTTTTTTCTCCTTGATTTGTGTGGTGGTGTCATCCTGTGTGCACACTTTGTCTTTGGGTAGTAAAGTGAGAATTTAGCAGCTTTGATGTTTCTCTTGTCAGTCGATCATGTTACAGTGTACTGCGAGTGATGTAATTGAACACAAATGTGCATATTCCAGTAAAACTTACTAGAAACACGCACTGTCAAATTAAAACATAATTTTGCACTTCCAGTTCTAAATAGGGAGAATTTAGGCAACTTACTCTCAAACAGGGGGGTAGGTATATTTGTTTATATATTTTATAAAGATGCACCGATACCAAATTTTTAAGACCGAGTACAAGTACCGATACTTTTTTTTTGCGGTCATTTGCCAGTTTTCTAAGTACCTACATGTTTTAGGTACTTGGAAAACTGGCAAATGACCGCAAAAAAAAAGTATTGGTAATTTGTATTGGTGAGTACTTGAAAAATATTATGTGTATTATATATATATATATATACACACATATACACACACACACACACACACACACACACACACACACACCACCTCTTGACTCTCCCTTTTTTACTCTTTCTCCCACCTTTTGCTTCATTCTACCCCCTTGAGCCCCCTTTCTCCCACTCCTCCTTGACTCACCCTTTTGCCTCTTCTTGGCCCCCCTCCTTTGGTCTCCTGATCCCCCCCCTCCCTTTGCCTCTTTCTCCCTCTTCACCCCACTGTCTGCCTCTTTCACCACCCCCTGCCCCATCCTGCCTCCTTTACTCTCCTCTGCCGGGTGCTCGCTGTTCTCTCGCGAGCCCCGGCAGAGGTCAGCGTCGGAGCGTTGCCATGGTAACCCGCGGCAATGCTCCGACGCTGCAGAGTGAGAGAGGTAACCGGGGAGCATTGTGAGCAGCTCCCCGGGCTCCCTCTCTGCAGCACCGACCCTGACACAGGGTATCGGTGCTGGCATCGGCCGCATTTGCGCGAGTACAAGTACTCGCGCAAATGCTGGTATCGGCACCGATACCGATATCAGTATCGGTATTGGTGCAACCCTAATATTTTATATCTGCAGCTGACTTAAAGGGATAGTATTACTTCAAAATTACTATCCCTCATATTGTAGCCCTTAATAAATTGATTTAAATGACACCAGTGGCATCTCTCAAACCTTTATGGTATAAGAGATAGCCGCTTTCAAAGTTTCCTCTCCCCTGCTGTCAGCGTTCTGCTGCCAGCAGGGGAATCCGGTCTCTGAATCAAGTGGAGGCTCTTCAGCAGAGCCGATATCTCGTTATGGAAGAAAAAATGATTCATTGAAACAGTCTTCTACGTGTGCTTGTTTACCAATTAATCATTTTTCCTTCCATAACGCGATATCGGCTCTGTTTAAGAGCCTCCGCCTGTCCCGGGACCGGATTACCCTGCTGGCAGCAGAACGCTGACAGCAGGGGAGAGGAAACTTTGAAAGCGGCTATCTCTTACACCATAAAGGTCTGAGAGATGCCGCTGGTGTCATTTAACTCAGTTTATTAAGGGCTACAATATGAGGGATAGTAATTTTGAAGTAATACTATCCCTTTAATATATCGATCTGTATTATTATTGTTTATGTAGTGCCAACTTACTCAATGCAATAGGAGTCTGCCTCCAGGTCACACCTCCTCACAGCAAACAGTGGGCATTAATATACTTGAAGGGGGGTGTTTGGGTCAGTTTTAAAGTGAAGCTAACAGTCCACAGACTGCAACAGAGATCAGATGGAGAAAATAAATGATATAGCTATAATTGACATTTGTAATTTAAGGTAAGTCCTGCTTTTCAAGAAAACTAGACTCTTGTTCCTTTGGGAAAGTTCCTCTGTAGATTTGCCATAAGTTATGTTTTACAGTGATTTCTGGGTTCATACCCCTCTGTTATAAAGCTGCATGGCCTCTCTGCCAGTGACGTGGTTTGCTAGATTAACCCCATAGGGACCCTTGACGTACCAGGACCGTCACGGTCCTTGAACTACTCAAGGACCGACGACTGTCCTGGTACATCACGTACTTTTTACTTACAGCGCTCTACCAGGAGTGCTGTAAGTAAAAATAAGGCCTGACATAGACCGCTCCAAGATCAGAGCGATCTCTTTCAAGCCCCATAGTGACGCGCCGATACACGTGACAGGTCACGTGTACCGGCGCGTCAAACTGCCCCTATGCGGTCGTTATGGGGCGGAAATGTCCCATAACCTCCGGTCCTTAAGGGGTTAAATTCAACCTGTCACCTTGAGATAACATTAGTTTATTTTAAAGATAATTAAAAACTGCCTATATGTTGTGATGTTCATTTGTTTGGAATATACGTTTGGAGATATTAACCTTTAATTCCTTCATGGCACAGTCTGCCACTTAATGCCAATTTGTTTCTGTTTTGGGCCAATATTACTGCACTGAATGAACTTAGTCAGAGACCAGACGTGGAGTGCGTTTTTAATTGCGAGGTGAGGGATACGTTTGGCCTCAAGCAGAACTGATTTGAAAATTGCGCAGGAAAGTACCACACGGCTCCATCGAAATATAAACGTTAATTTCTCAATCTATTTTGTAAAAAAATGGCTATTATAAAATCTGGGTCGATTATTAATTCTATACTAAACAAACTAAACTTGTCTTACGTTAAGTGGACCTGTCACCTTATGTGAAATCTCTGCCGGCTATTGTGAAAGGTTTTAGGAAACCACCTCTGGCCTGTGAATCAATTGTAAGGAAACAGGAAGGATGCACGAACTCCGTCACACAAGAGGGGGGTAGTGAGTAGGGGAATACCTCCGTGCATTGACTGCCTTGTTGTCTACAGGAAGAAGTACTATCCAGTGAATAAAGGGCTTCAGTTTAAAGAGAATAAATCAAAGTAATATCTGGTTACATATTCAAAATCTTTAACTCATTGGGTTCTAGAGACGTTTCGGAGATATTTGTAGCATCCATGGAGGTAAATACTGGTCTGTTAAGAGAAGTCATTTGCTATAGTGTTATTATAAATCCTATGTCTTCCCATATTCTGCTGCATCTTTAACCCCTTAATGACCCTTTACGGTCATAGCACGTCATGGGTTGTTATACCCTTAACGACCCATGACGTACTATGACCATCATGGAATTCCAGGTTCCCCCCCCCCGCGGCTGCACGCCATTCGGGGAGTCTGGAATCTGAATCGCAAAAAAAAAAAAAAAAATGCTCCGTGGTCCTTTAGTGACCGCAACGTGCCTGAGCTGCCGATCGTTAAGGGGTTAAAGGGGACTTTCACCTCAGTTAAACTTCATATGTATTGAATCCTAAGTTGCCATGTGCCGTACTGCTGTATTTTTTTTTTTTTTTATATACCATACATTATATAAAGGAATCATTGGTTTTAAGACCTTAAGGACCCATGACGGTCCTGTTCCGTCACGGGTTGTTATACACTTAACGACCCATGATGGAACTGGACCGTCATGGAATTCCGGGCCCCCCTCGCGGCTGCACACCGTTCGGGGAGTCCGGAACTCAAAAAAAAAAAAAAAAAGATGCTCCGTGGTCCTTAACGGACCGCAAGGTGCGTGTGCGGCCCGTCGTTAAGGGGTTAAAGGAATGGTGATACTTAATTTTTTCAAAATAGGATATTGTATGTGTTAAAGAAATAAATGAAACCATCTATGTATTTTTGCCATAACTTGCATAGTTTAGGAGTAATTGTGTTCTAAAGTTTACCCCTCCCGCCCCTTTTATCTACGTCACCGCTCAAGCTGACAGACCTGAATTCCGGTATGCGGACCAGACGGATCATCCGGAGAGCCGAAATAGGAGGAAATCTTCATGACGATGGTCTACTGCCTCAGACCGTGCCCACTTTTTGTAGACCGTCATCATGAATATTTCCTTGGTATCCACTCGTATTTGTCTGGTCTGCAGCCCAGAATCCAAGTCTGAGCGCGAGCGCGAGCAGTGACGTAGATAAAGGGGCGGGAGAAGTAAACTTTAGAACGCAATTACTCCTAAACTATGCAAGTTATGGCAAAAATACATAGATAGTTTCGTTTATTTCTTTAACACATACAATATCTTATCTTGAAAAAATTAAGTATTACTATCACTTTAAAGGGATAGTAATGTTTCATAATAAAAGCAGCTCTAATTAATCACCATAGTATTTGGACTTTGGAGAGTGTTATTTCAATTCTGTCAGAGTTGTAGTTCAGGAGTAATTCAATGATAAAGTCTCCCTCTCCCGCCCCTTTTACTGATGTAACACTGCTCAGCCAGAGCAGAAGGGAGGTGCCCAGGTAAACTGCAGAGAGGGACAATCTTCAATTAAGATAAGGGAAAAACCTGAAAAGCTTGTCAAGGGGGGCAGGGATTTCATTGTTCTCATAGGAAGAAGATTGTCCCCTGCTGTTATCTGTCTGGTCTATGGACTGGATTCCACATCTGAGAAGAGATGGCTTACACTAGGTAAAAGGGGCGGGAGGGGAAACTTTGCTTGTGAATATCTCTCAAACCATAAAGGTTTGAGAGATAAGACTTATATCGTTCTTCATGTTTTTTTAATGCCTACAAAATAAAAGTATTACTATCCCTTTAGTGTTACCCGAAGCTACCTCTGTGCAGTACAAGCTGACTGCACAGCTCCATAGTTCCTCCTTTGTCTTCATATATCCAGCGCATGTAGGAATAACTTGCACTCCGATAGAGAGAGAAAACAAAAAGGGGCAGTATTTTCAACACCCGTTAACATGGACTTTCGATGGCCACGTCCGCAACTTGGCCTCGCGCTCCCTCTGTAGCTTCGTGGAAATGGAGGTATTAACTGTACATTGGCCATGGTTATTTAGTCATTAAAGCAGGACTTTCAGTTACTAAAAGTTGCCATTGAATTATTAAACACACTAGTTGAAGAGCCTGTTACACAGGCCACAGTGCCACTGCCAGCCGGTCGTGGGGCAGTCATACACAGTAAAGACTGCCCACACCGCGGCTGATACAGACCTGGACGCTCTGTCAGCCTCGTCACAGCATCCCACTGTGTATCATCCTTGTCACAGGCAGTCTCTACTGCGCTTGACTGCATCGTTACACACGTTTTAGCGAATTATTATATAGGATGGAGACTAGCATCCTAATACATGTATTATCTCTGTAAAGTGCTGCAGTCTAAAGAAACCTTTCATCCTATGAGATTGGAAGCCAGACGTCAGCGCAGACATCTTGTCTGCACGCCTGCGCTGTCAGTCCTGGTCTCATGTAAGAAGCATTGCAGTGTACCACATGGTAACCGGAAGGACTGACGGCGCAGGAGCGCAGTCCGGACTAACCTGCCCGTCCGTCTCCTAGGATGAAAGATTTCTTTAGAATGTGTCATTACCACTTTACAGAGGTAATACGTGTATTCGGATGCTAGTCGCCATATGTTTAATAATTCAAAGGCGACTTATTAGTAACTAAAAGTTCTGTTTTAAATGGGTTTTTTTTTCCTGCGTGATTTGGTGGGAGAGATTGATGGGGGGATAAAATCCGTCCTTTCATGGGAGATCACATTGCACATTCACAGATTGTGTACACATGATAATTATTTGACAGAAACTAAGATACATGATGATGTTTGTGCTGTTTATTAACATGTAGGGAAATCTCCCTGAGCTCCTTTCCTCCTGTTTAGTTTGAGACCAGAGAGTGTTACAGAGTAAGAATGTTAAGAAAAAACACATTTCAAATATGAAAAATTTGTAAAATCCTTGTTCGCAAATGGCAAATCTGTTTCTTGCTTTCCTACAAGTATACATTTGGCACTTGTTAAAGGGATAGCAATACTTAAGTATTACTAATCCCTATAGTAAAGCCCTAGTAAAAAAAAACTTGTTGCCCCCAGTGTCATCTCTCAAACCTTTATGGTTTGAGAGATGAACGCTTCTAAAGTTGCCCTCTCCCTCCCCCTTCCCCGAAGTGTCACTTTAAGAAGCTAAAAAATGTAACAATCCCCCAATCTTCCTTCGTGTCTGTCTGACCTAATAAGAGTACACCAGCATGTTCTACACTTTGAAAGAGAATGTTGTAACATCCTTGATTTATTATTATTTTTTGTTTAATTTTGTTTTTTCCTCTGTGTCCAATCCACGGCACTGTGGGCTTTGGCTCCGCCTTCCAGCTGGGTAGGACCAATCTTTAAATTTTGCTAGCTACCTCTCCTCTGCAGTTATTTTGGTCCTACCCAGCTGGAGGACGGAGGCTATGCCTCCCGCTCTCAACTCGCTAAATACAGAGGACTCCCCCTACTATGGAAACGAAACCAGGCAAACACACATACCGCAGACAGTGGCGTTGCATCCTTTGGCCACTTTGGGAAACTGGATTCTCGCAGGGCGCCATTCCACTTCCCCCCATGTGGCATCTCCATTCGGAGTTCAGGGCTTGTTAGCGCGCGCACGCGCCCGCTCACAGCCTATGTTGAAGGCATAGGACCGGAAACAGGAAACGCATCACGATGCGTTCCAGGGTGGAACGCACGCGGACGAGGAACTTCCGGTCGGCACTGCAGGCATAAAGGATGGATCCTGAACGGACTACAGGTAAGTGACCGTTAAATATATATAGATATTTGTTTCTGCCTCTATCTGTATGTGGTAACAAAGTACCGTCCCATTGCTGCCTGTATTGCCTTAAGCCATGTCTACTGCCAAAGAGGCTAAGGCTGATAAAAGCAAACTTGCTGAACCTGCTAAAGAAGACAAAGCAGGTCCAAAGGAAAAACCCTGTGCAGGATGCAACAAAACTTTACCTGCTACAGATCAGGCTAAGCTGTGTTCTGCATGCCTGCAACTAGCGGCAGGTGGGAATGTGCCTGTTCAATTCCAGGACTTCTTGTCCTGGATGAAGACCTCTATGCAGGACACTTTTACTTCAATGCAGGAGGCAGCAAAAAGCGTCCTAGGACTTCAGATCCAGAAGAGGGTCCATCAGGTACTCAGGACGACTATGATGATACTTACATTGATTTAGAGTCAGCGGCTTCATCAGCAGAAGAAGACGAGCTGGTGGAAGAAGCCGGCAGTTTTAGTATTGATAAAATGGATCATCTTATAAAAATTATGAGAAAAACTCTGGGATTATCAGAAACCCAAAAAGATTTAAATGTAATGGATGCCGCATTTGTGGGTTATAAGAAGGCAGTTCCCCAATTTCCTGTGCACAGCTCAATTCAGGACATTATTACTTCTGAATGGAAGATGACTGAAAAAAGAGGAGCTATCTCAAAAAGATTTCATCGGATGTATCCCTTTCCAGAAGAAGAAACTTCCAACTGGTTCAACCCTCCTAAAGTAGACGCTGCAATTGCCCAAACTTCAAGGCGAACCACTATTCTCCTGGAAGACGGCACCACTCTAAAGGATCCCATGGAGAAAAAAGCAGATAGCGTATTGAAGAAGCAATTCGCCACCATAGGCCAGAACCTCAAAACAGCTACGGCCATGGCATCTACCTTTAGAACCCTAAGGATCTGGATTACGGAACTTGAAGAAAAGATTGAATCATCTGTATCCAGAGCACGCCTTATTAAAGAATTAGCCACCACCTTAAAAATTGCCATCAACTACTCCTGTGATGCCTCCCTGGATAACATACGTCTGCTAGCAAGAGCTTCATCACTCTCGGTTACTGCCAGACGCGCTATGTGGATCAAGGCTTGGGAAGCAGATCCTTCTTCCAAAAACAAACTGGTCTCGCTGCCCTTTTCAGGTGCGAAACTATTTGGAGATCAACTGGAAGAGATAATAAAACGATCTTCAGGCGGTAAGAGTCAGTTCCTACCACAGGACAAGAAAATAAGAAGATCTCCCATACGTTCTGGGCAGTACAAGAAACAGTCCTTTCGTGAGGCCCGAAGTTACAAACCAGGAAGAGGCTATGATCAGAAGAAACGTGGTTCACAAATCTCCCAGAGACCTGGAAATCGTAGAGATTTCCAGCGGCGTGGACAGTTCAATCAATGAAGCCAGTCTCCCCCCTTCTCCTCCAGTAGGGGGCAGACTGGAGGAATTCCATTTGACCTGGTCTCAGATTCATCCAGACAAATGGGTATGGGAAATTATCCAGAAGGGGTATTCTCTGGAATTCAAAACTGCCCCCCCCTCCTCATCAATTTCGTTGTTCAAAAGTAAGGAAAACATCTATGATCCCAAAGATGAGACAAGCCCTCCAGTGCCTGTTGAAGAACAAAGTAATAGAGGAAGTCCCTGCTCAACAGAAATTCAGGGGCTTCTATTCAACTCTTTTCTATACTATAAAGCCTACAGGGGAACTACGTATCATCTTGGATCTGAAGGATCTCAACTCTCATCTTTATGTACATCACTTCAAGATGGAAACAATATCATCCACAATGAAGTTGATACAACAGGGTGCATACTTGACACGAATAGATCTTCGCGACGCCTATTACCATGTGCTGATCCGGCAACAACATCGAAGATTTCTCAGGTTTCACATCTTCGGCAGGCATTTCCAATACCGAGCCCTACCATTCGGCCTGGCATCGGCACCCCGGATCTTCACAAAGATCATGTCCAACGTGATGGCATTTCTCAGAAAGCAATATCTTCTCAAAGTCATTCCTTACCTGGACGACATTTTGATAATAGAATCTTCCTTACAGAATGCTCTGACCAGCACCAGAATATGCATAAACCAGATGCAGCAATTAGGATGGCTAATAAATTTCAGCAAGAGCTCTATGGTACCCTCTCAGGACCTGATATTCCTGGGAATAAGATTCAACACCCTACGGGGCCTAGCATTCCTGTCATCAGATCGGCAGACAAGAATACTCAATCATGTCCGCAAGTTTCTTCAACAAAGACAACGATCGGCAAAAGCCTTCTCAAGACTCCTGGGACACCTTGCATCAACCAATCAGGTTATTCCCTGGGCCAGGACGCATGCCCGAATGACACAAATGCATTACTTTACCTACTTCAAAAGACAGCCCAAGAATTTCCACCAACTAATCCCAGTCTCAAAGCCAGTCAGACTGGAATTGGAATGGTGGACTCTTCCTTCAAATCTAGCAAAGGGCAGAGCTTTGACCGATCCAGAATGGCAGATTCTCCACTCAGATGCCAGCAAGCTAGGCTGGGGAGGGATTTGGAACAACAAAACAGTTCAGGGCATATGGTCTGCCAGGGAAGAAACTATGCATATCAATGTCCTGGAACTCAAGGCAGTCTGGAACACTCTGAAGCATTTCAGACAACACCTTCATCAACAGTCTGTTCTGATCAGATCAGACAACTCCACGGCAGTACAATACATCCTAAACCAAGGAGGAACCCGCAGCCACCAATTGAACTGTCTAGCAATCAGGATCCTACTTTGGGCAGAACACAATCTGCATGCCCTCACAGCCTCCTTCCTATCAGGTCATCTGAATACTCAAGCGGATTATCTCAGCAGACATCAAATCGATCCAGGCGAATGGGAGTTAAACCCAAAGATATTTCAACTAGTAGTGGCCAATCTGGGTCTCCCAGAAGTGGATCTCATGGCCACAAATCAAAACAAAAAATGCGATCAGTACCTGTCCAGGTGGCAGGAGCCTCGGGCATTAGGACAAGACGCCCTAAGGATCCCGTGGAACTTCAAACTAGCATACCTGTTTCCTCCGCTACCTCTGATAAACGAGGTCATCAGGAAAATCAGAAAGGACAAAGCAGAAATAATTCTGATTGCTCCATACTGGCCGAGGAAGCCATGGTTTCCGGACTTTCTCCGGATGTCATGCAGAGTTCCTCTTCCTCTCCCAGTCAGCTCAGACCTGCTTCTTCAGGGACCGATACAACATCCCAACCCAGCTTTCTTCCAGCTTCAGGCTTGGAGGCTGAGCGGCAGTCCTTAAGGTTACAAGGCACTTCCGAAGCAGTGATTGAAACCATGCTCAAAGGAAGGAAAATATCATCCACAAAAATTTATTACAGAGTATGGTCCATATTTTACAAATGGTGCGTGAGCCATCATTTGGACAGATCTACCATATCTCCTACTAAAATCTTAGATTTTTTACAGGAAGGATTCCAAAAAGGATTAAAACCCTCATCATTAAAAGTACAACTGTCAGCATTGTCAGCTATATTGGCATCTCCGCTGGCGGATAACTACCTTATTAGACGCTATTTAACTTCTATTTCTAAAATTAAACCAACCATAAGAGAAACCATTCCCCCTTGGGATCTTAATTTGGTGTTACAGCAATTGGCATCTCATCCATATTTTGAGCCCCTTCAAGAGGTATCCATTAAACTCCTTTCCTTGAAAACCGCATTCTTAATAGCAGTTACTTCAGCTAGAAGGGTCAGCGAATTACAAGCATTGATGGCGGTATCACCCTTTATCACATTCCATCAGGATAAAGTTGTGTTGCGACCTAAACCGACCTTCCGTTCCAAAGTCATCTCCCAGTTTCACCTGAATCAGGATATAGTGTTACCATCCTTCTGTCCTCATCCAGAGCATGATCTGGAAAAACGTCTACATAACCTAGATCTGGTCAGGTGTCTACAGATTTATCTGTCCAGAACTAAGGACTTCCGAAAATCTGACTCTCTTCTAGTACACTTTGGGGGTCAATATAAGGGATCGGCAGCCTCTAAGGCTTCGATCGCTAGGTGGATACGTGACTGCATTGCCCTCTCTTATGAAACAGCAGATCAAGATCCTCCAAAAGGACTAAAAGCCCACTCAACTAGGGCTCAACTAGGGCCATGTCAACCTCATGGGCCCTCAAAGCAGCTGCTTCCCCAGAAGAAATTTGCAAGGCAGCTACCTGGGCTTCTATTTCTACGTTCATCAAACATTATAAATTGGACTTACAGGCATCTGCTGACGCCAAGTTTGGGCGAAAGGTGCTTGAAGCAGCTATAATCCTCTAAATTCCATTCGGCCCCTTCCCTATGTGGGGTACTGCTCTGGTAAGTCCCACAGTGCCGTGGATTGGACACAGAGGAAAAGTGAAATTTACTAACCGATATTTGTATTTCCTCTGTGTCCTTCCACGGCAACCCACCCAGGGTAATTATGGTATGAGTATCAGTTCCTATTGTGACAAGATTTCTAATATATTTCCTATATACTATATATATATAGATATATGTATATATGTTATGGAATAGCTATCTCTAACCTCTTGTATCTTTCAGCTTGGTCAAACGGTATAACTGCAGAGGAGAGGTAGCTAGCAAAATGTAAAGATTGGTCCTACCCAGCTGGAAGGCGGAGCCAAAGCCCACAGTGCCGTGGAAGGACACAGAGGAAATACAAATATCGGTTAGTAAATTTCACTTTTTTAAATAATAGCAATTTTATGAGAAGCCAACGAGTTGCTGTGCTCCTCATCATTAACACATCTGTGCAGGTAAAACTGTTCTGCCAGCCTGCAGAAAAACTGCACAGGCAATTTAATATATTTTAAAGTTTAGCTGCCATGTGAGTAGCGGCTTATTGGCAGATCTGTTCCCAAGTGAGCCCTGGTGAACCAATGAGGGAGCAGAGCAGAGGTCTGATAATTGACTCCAGGGGTTCCCTCCTTGGTCCTGTGGGAACAGACTGAAGTATTGCCATTTTGACCAGTCCCTATAAACTGTGTACGTTGGACTTAAAATCATGACACAGTGTTTTTATGGAGGTCATGTATGCAACCCATTTGAAGTTGCAAGTTGCTTTACAGCTGAGAGGGGCAGTTATCTGAACCCCAAAAATGGCTAAGAGGAGTCATTTTAGGGTTGTATAGCGTAGCCCGGGACTCTTTACCTAGTCTGCTCCCATAGGAACAGACAGTATAATATGATATTTGCCATTTGTTACATGAGGATGTGTGTTTTTCCCATCTCTGCCTTATCTTGTACACGGTTTTATACACAACAGTTCCCTGACTTTTAACTCTTTGAGAACTTGAGGGGTGTGCAATATATTACAAAGTCATGTGTTGCACACCCTAAAGTTTTGAAAGGGTTAACCTTTTGAATGGCTCCTGCACACACACACACACACACACACACACACACACACACACACACACACACACACACACACACACACACACACACACACACACACACACCCCTCTTGAATGGCTCCTACACACACACACACACACACACACACACACACACACACACCTCTTGAATGGCTCCTACACACACACACACACACACACACACACACACACACACACACACACACCTCTTGAATGGCTCCTACACACACACACACACACACACACACACACACACACACCTCTTGAATGGCTCCTACACACACACACACACACACCTCTTGAATGTCTCCTGTACACACACACACACCTCTTGAATGGCTCCTGTACACCCCCCCCCTCCCCCCCCTTGAATGGCTCCTGTACACCCCCCCCCTCCCCCCCTTGAATGGCTCCTGTACACACACACACACACACAACTCTTGTTTCAAACGATCTTTATATTCTGCGTCTGCCAATAAAAACTGTCAAGATAGAATGTGAGAATATTTTTCAAAGTTTCTGCTGATTAAAAACTGGAGAAATTGAAATTGGAACACGATTTATGATTATCACTCAGATCCTACACTTCTAGAGTTGCATTAACAATACTTTATCTTTTTACTAGCTGCTTGTTAGCTAAAGGGACACTCGCATAACACCAGACCCCCCATAACAATTGCATAGAAATAAAGAGCATAAAATGTGCTTTAATACAATGTATATCCTAACTCTGAACACCTTATAGCTTTTAAAGGGGAACTTTCACCCCAGATAAAGTTAATATCATATCCATACAATCCTCAGTTGCCGCGCGTCATAAACGTGATATTTTTTTTTTTAAATTGCGCTCTGTAAAGAGAAATCTTTGGTAGTACAAAAAACTAAGGTTGCACCACACGGCTTATTAGTTCCTCCCCTCGCTGCTGAAATCCAGACCACAGAGGCATAGCTCAGCTCTGAGAGGACAAACAAGGGGCAGTATTTGCAATGATCATTAACCTAGACCTCGGCAAGATGGCTCCGCTCTCTCTCCAGATACCCTGTGAGGACACGTTCATATACCAGCATGGGGGAACATTTCTTTAAAGGGATAGTAATGGTTCATATTACACATGGCTCAGACTGTTGAGCATGTGTAACAGTTATGCTCCGCGATGTACATTTGCTGCATAACTTGCTACTTACTGTGTAATATGTTAAAGATGATCCCTGATGTCATTGTTTTTGTCTCCGATCCAAAGGTGGATCGCTAGGAGGGACAATCTTCAGTTAATATTTGGGAAAACCTGTCCTCCTTGGGAGGGGGTTTAGGGAAGGTAAAAGTTCCATTTTAAACTATTTTAGTTTTTGGGTTTTTCTGCATTAGCAGCCGTTAGCGTGATCAGGCCGCACGGTGGAAGAATTTTGGAGGTGGGGGGAGGGGGAGGCACCTGAGAGATCGGTTTCCCTGTCCTCGGATGACATTACATACCTCGCTCTTACCAAACGATGGAGCAAACTGCCTCAGCCTCACAATACTTACAGAAATACATTGGAATAACTTCTTTTTCCTGTGCCATCACTCAGTACGAGATTTGTCAGGGGCAGGGGTCCCACTTTCTGGCAGACCCCTATGAGGAGCTGTGTCCTCAGTGGTGATGACACCTGTGTCAGAGGTGTCCAGGAGGCCGGGCAGCAGAAAATACAATAACAATTAAAGGGATAGTAATGTTTCATAATAAAAGCAGCTCCAATTAATCTTCATAGTATTTAGGCCGTGGAGAGTGTTATTTCAGTACTGTCAAAGTTGTAGTACAAGAGTAATTGAATGATAAAGTATCCCCCTCCCACCCCTTTTACTGATGTAACACTGCTCACCTCAGAGCAGCAAGACTGTCCGGATGGATCACAGAGAGGGACAATCTTCAGTGATCATATGGAAAAACCTGAAAAACCTGTCAATGGCGGCAGGGTTTTCCTTATGATCACAGTAAGAAGATTGTCCCTTGCTGTGACCTGTCTGGTCCAGTGACCAGATTCCACATCTGAGGTGAGCAGTGTTACATCAGTAAAAGGGGCAGGAGGGGGATACTTTATCATTCAATTACTCTTGAACTACAACTCTGTCAGTACTGAAATAACACTCTCCATGGCCCAAATACTATGAAGATTAATCGAAGCAACTATTTTTGTGAAACATTACTATTCTTTTAAGACCACAGTGCTGGCTGTCAGAGAGGAATAGTAATAAAGCACATATTATAATTATAGCTGATATAGTGTACGGGCGTGTGTCCCTTTAATTTAAAGTGTCACACTGATCGCTGCTGCTATTTTTGTTTACAGGATATTATTTCATTTAATTGTACTAGTTCTCAGTTATTTGATTCCTTTATAGGAGAACTAGAAAACATGGATGATTTCTCAAGTAGCTAGATCTAACTGGGGCTGCGGTACATGATCTGCTATAAAACCGTCCTGCGGCTGTTTACTTTGGGCAATAAAGCACAAGACAAGAGTCTTTAACCCCTTAAGGACCAGCCACGCACGCACGGTGCGGTCACTTAAGGACCAGGGACCATTTTTTTTTTCTTTTTCGGAATTGGATTCCCCGTCATGGGTCCTTAAGGGGTTAAAAAGGATCTGTCACCTTTACAGGACCTCCTCTGAGTGAACATCCATGTTCACTGCATTTAGATAATTATTTCTTCCCATTAACTTTTGAAGTGACAATAGAGAAAGGGACTTGGAAGTAAAGGTAGGTAGGCAGGCAATGTAACAAAGCGGTGGGGAATGCAAGCAGGGTGCCGGGTTGTATAACTAGGGGCATTAGAAACAGAGGTAGGTGTCATGTCGCCCTACAGATCTTGTCTAGAGTATTGTGTACAGTACTGGAGACCCCATCTCCAGAAGGATATAGATACTCTGTGCACATCTTTTATAGACTTTCATGGGCTGAATGTAATGATCATGATACCTGTCTATGGGAATGGCACCGCGAGACGTGAAGCTGGAGGCTTACGATTCTTTCTTCATTTATTTTAGACCTTCCCCTTGGTGTGGTGGGGTACTATTCTGATATTAAAACAGCTGACAGGAGCCTTCATGGGGTTTTACATTGCTCCATCAGTTTGTATGGATAGTTCCTCTTGCACCTTCCGTTATGTGTCACCGTGTCTGTTACTGTCCATGTAATGACATCATCCGGGCTTTAATGTCACTGCTAATAGAAACCGCGGGCAGCGTGCACAGGGAAGAGTGAAGCAATTCTGGTGCCAACCCACTGCACTTTAGAGAGCAAATGAAAATCCCCAATGATTGAAATAGGATTTTTAATCCCTTGAACACTCGAGAGGTTTCCATCGTATTGCACAACAATGTATGAGACCTCTAGCATTGAAGCAGTTAAAAGTCTGATTTAAAAGCAAACGAGAGATTTTTTTTTTTTTTTTGGTCCCCTTGATTTGACCTACAATTGTCCTAGCATTCAAGGTTTAGAAGCCCATTTTAAATAAAGAAGAATCTGTAGTTCTCCCCTGTAGTAGTGCAGTTGGTTTGTCCCAGTATTTTGTTTTCCTGTGAACACACAGCCTCATGACATCATCTTAGTTTGTGCTGACATAAGGCACCGCCCAGGGAGAGGCCTGGTTATCTCTCCGGCCAGTGGAGTCATTCTGTGATAAAACCACGGCACCGTCCGGGAGACATTAAACGTTGATTTAAACGGAGCTTTTAACTCTTGGAGTGCCAATGGGGTGTGCAACACCTTGCTCCACAAAGCGTTGCACACCCTTTTGGCACCCCAAGAGTTAAAGGGACCATGTTGCCTTAAAACTACTTTGGTGATTTCGAAAGAGATGTATTCCAATCTCCTATATGTCGTATATGCCATCTGGTATTTACAGAACTAGTTTTTGAGCCATTTAGGTTTATAGACACTGGCAATTAACCCCTTAACAACCAGCAGTACTGGGGTTGGATACACCTTAAAAGGATAGTAATACTTTATTTTAAGCAACTTTAATATTGAACATATAAAAAAATAAATAAATAAATAAAGGCAATGATCTAAGTCCCATTTCTGTGACTTGTCTACTTTTAGAGTAATAATCTTCTGACGCCCCCCCCCCCCTCGCCCCTTTCACCCACATCAGCCAGACTTAAATGCTGGTCCCTTGACCGGACGGCTCTTCAGCAGAGTCGAAATAACATTGTATACAAAGAAATTCTTCATTAGAACGGTCTACAAACTGTGACTACTTCCCGGGCATACTTTGTAGACTAGGGTGACAAGACATCACCTTTAACCTGGGACACACAGGAAATAGGCATATTTCAGGATTGCACTGAAATCAAAGCAGCCCGGCAGTATGTATTTTTCATGTGTGTCCCTGGTTAAAGGTGATGTCTGGTCACCCTGTTGTAGACTGTTCTAATTAAAGGGATAGTAATACTTAAAATGTAAAAATAAAAATATGTTGTAGGGTTTATCCCCCCTGAGTAAAACAAGAGTACTCCCACTGCTGAAAGGTGTTTCATTCAAAAGTTATTAATTTTCAAAGTTGAAATTTTTAGGTGCAATATGACAGTGGCCTGTAATTGTACAGTGGCACTGTTGCTGCATGATCCTATGGACAGCTCTGGTCCCGGGACCGTAAATCTCCATAGGATGGTATAGCAACAGCGCCACTGTACAATTTCAGGCCACTGTGATATTGCACCTAAAAAATTAAACTTTGAAAATCAATAACTTTTGAATGAAACACCTTTCAGCAGTGGGAGTACTCTTGTTTTACTCAGGGGGATAAACCCTACAACATATATGTTTTTACATTTTAAGTATTACTATCCCTTTAAGTATTTCTTTGTAGACGATGTTATTTCGGCTCTGCTGAAGAGCCCGGTCCCGGGACTAACATCTAAGTCTGTCAGCTAGAGCGCTGAAGTGGGTAAAAGGGGTGGTGGTGTTGGGGGGGAAACTTTACTTTTAGTGTAATAATCTTCTAGACAGGTCACAGAAACGGGACTTAGATCATTTCCTTTATTTATTTATTTTTTAATATGTGCAATATTAAAGCTGCTTGAAATAAAGTGTTACTATCCCTTTAAGGACCACATAGACGGGATAGTAATACCCACTACTGAGAGATGCTTTATTTAAAAGTTATCGCAGCTCAAACTTGAATTTTCTTTGGCTCAATATCGCAATGGCCTGAAACTGTATAGTGATGCTGTTGCTACATCAAGCTATGGAGGTTTATGGTCAAATGATTAAAGATGTCCATAGGATGATGTAGCAACAGCGCCACTGTAACATTTCAGGCCATTGAGATACTGCACCTAAAAAAATTCAACTTTGAGCTGTAATAACTTTTTAATAAAACACCTCTCAGCAGTTGGAGTACTCTTGTTTTACTCGGGAGGTTAAAGTCTACAATATGTATTATTTTACATCTTAAGTGTTACTATCCCTTTAACCCCTTAAGGACCAGGGGTCCTGAGACGTTTCCATCCCATAAGGACTGCTTTGATCTTGCCGACGCGCCGGTACACGTGACCTGTTGGGTGTATCGGCACGTCACTTTGTGGCCTGGAAGAGATCGCTCCAGTCTTGGAGCAGTGAATTTTAGGCCCTATTTTTACTTACAGTGTTCCCAGTGGAACGACGTAAATAAAAAACTACGTGACGTACTATGACCGTCATCGGTCCTTAAAGTGATAGTAATGTCTGAAAAAAACTTTTTTGCATTTAGAAGAGCTTAAAAAGCTGATCTGAATGCAAAAAAACCGTAACTCTCAAACCGCTATGGTTTAAGAGATACAGGCGTTTAAAGTTTGATTTCTCCTACTGACAGCTGTAAAGCCGTCAGCAGGAGATCTGTGACATGTGCATAGTGTTCAGGCCTATTGTTCAGACACACGTTTTAGACCATTCCAATGAAGGGATTCCGTGTAAGTAACGAGATCCCGGCACTTCTCAAGCGCCAGCGTGTCGACCGACACAGGTCTCCTGCTGACAGCTTTACAGCTGTCAGTAGGAGAAATCAAACTTTAAACGCCTGTATCTCTTAAACCATAGCGGTTTGAGAGATACGTTTTTTTGCATTTAGATCAGCTTTTTAAGCTCTTCTTTTTTTTCAGACATTACTAACACTTTAAGTATTTAAGGACCATGACGGTCTTAGTACGTCATGTAGTCCTTAATGGGTTAAAGCACGGACACTAGTGTTGTGTCAGGACTGTCACCGGTCCTTAAGGGGTTGATGTATGCCGTGCAGGCACTTGCTGTCTTGCCGTACATTACTAACCCTCTCAGTGATCTGTAACCCTTTAAGTGCTTTGGGCAATGCATTGCTGCACAGTGTCAGTAATCTGTTAATCTAAACACAAAAAAATAGTTTTCAAAATGTAAAAATGACTACCATAACATACAGGGGAATACGAAGAGTCTTTCAAAATCACCAATGTTGTTTTTAGGTGACAGGGACCTTTTAGACTTTGAATCCTATAGGCCTCGATCACATTGATTCCCAATACGTCGGCTACCTGTCTAGCATTCTGGGAGTTATTTATATCTATGGGAATTCTGAAAATAAATTTGTCCTCTACAATATGGCTTCTTTGCTCCTGAATTGCCGAATTTTCTTTGTGTTAGACCGTTTTTATCCCAGTGGGGCGAGTAACACATTGCGAAGGGTTAACTGGTTTTACATTTTCTGCTCTTTTTCAGCCCTTTTGTCAATAATTACTGGATCTTCCAGATTGTTCATACAAGTATCATACATAAACGGTTATGGGTAGCGATAAATTCCCCTGTCCCTCGCTTCCACATCTGCGTTCTCTCACTGAGGCTCAAGTCATAATCCCAGTGACGTCTGCAAATGCTGACAGAAGATTTAGTTTACGATATCAGGCATTTAAATCTACAGAAATATTCTTTCCCTCCTAGGTCTGTGGCTGTTTGCCAGTAAGAGGGTAGACTAACAAAGATCTCTCCCAGTAACAAGATTATAGTCCTCCGTCTGCACCCATGCTGGCTTCCATATCTGTGAGATGTATTACCGGCCTAGTGGCTTCTGATCATCGCTGAGCGGAAGACTGCGGAGATAATCTGTAATTTCCCTTATGAGGAACTTTTTCTTTTATTTGGAAAGCACCCTATATAAGGAATGTAACGTATGTAATTAACGAGAGAGAAGTCCTTGGTTAACTCTTTGTGCCTGCCAAATGTGAAACACAATTGTCCTTACCGTAAGTATTTAAGTGAAGTGGAGGAAACCGCTTGCACCGTAGGAAAAATTTCCAAAGCCTAATCCTTAGGACATGCCGACCGTTTGGGGTATCCCCAGTTGAGCGCAGGGACATCAATTACAGTGATTGATCCACTTGTGATCAATGGGGATAGTCTGAAATCTGGCCTGTTCCTTTGCCCTGAGGACTGAAATTCGGAAATCCACTGCTGTAGGGGACAAATACAGGTCTTTTAACCCTCAGAATGCTAGCGAGGTCTTGGACACATTCCCAGCTACTGCTGCAATGAGCTGATGTTAGTAACCTCCCCCCCCCCCCCCCCAAGAAACAAAACAAAACCTAGTCTGGCCCTTTAAAGGGTCAAAAAATTCTGCTTTAAATCGGTAGGAGTTGGTCGGCCTCTCTGTGTAACGGGGGGGTTAGTACCTATGTGTGGTTTAGGTATATTGTCCTATGAGAGGGATTTTGAGTCTAGGACGGTACAGACGTGTATGTCAGTGGGTAGTAGAGGCCTGTGGTCTGACTTTACTGACCCTAAGTGATCTGTCTGTTCAGCAGCACCATGGAATAAAATATAGAGCAGGGGCCCTCCAACCTGTCCTCTGCAGGACCCCCAAACTTGAAGGCTTTCAGGATCTTCTCAGATGGACACAGGTGAATCAATCAGTTTTTCACTTACTGTGATAACGACATTCACTTGTGTTTAATTAACAAGATCACAACAACATGCACTGTTTAGGGGGGTCCTGGACAGACAGGTGTGTGCACCCCTAGTATAGAGCAGCGATTGTCGGCTCTGGTCTTCTGGACACTTCAACAGGT
Source organism: Rhinophrynus dorsalis (assembly GCA_037306005.1). Lineage (NCBI taxonomy): Eukaryota > Metazoa > Chordata > Amphibia > Anura > Rhinophrynidae > Rhinophrynus > Rhinophrynus dorsalis. The sequence continues at coordinate 251,020,338 of CM074725.1, forward strand.
CAGGTTTTAACCCTCTGAGTGCCAGAGACGTATGCAATGCGTTGGATACCTCTCTGAGGCTCAGTGGGTTATATATATCCAAGAATAACCCTTTGGATGCCAGATGGGTATTGCACACTCCTCTGCCAGTCAAAGGGTTACACAATGGTGGAGCAAAGCCGATGACTGAGCCACTGAATACTCACCTGTTAACAGGCAGGGTGATCTTCAAAACTTGTACTACTAGTGTGACCTGTGCAAGAACGTTCAGACACACTGATATGACCGGTGCACTTTGCTCTTACACCCTATATTAGTGTCCCTTTAAAGCGGAACTTTCACATAAACACGTTTGCTTTAATCCACTTACATTGCCGATTCAAGCTGTGCTGGGTTTCGGTTTTTAAAAAAAACGCAATAGAAATTAAGTTTGAGGGTTAACTTTATCCCTCTTCTCCTCATTCTGATCAGCACCATCTTACCGATGAGAATACAGGAGATCCTCCTCCCCACTGGTCTGTCAGTAAGTTGGAGTACTCTCATTGGCTAGATATCGATCTCTACCAATGAGAGTGCTCCAGCTTACTGACAGACCAGCGGGGAGGAGGATCTGTTATGTATTCTCATCGGCACAAATTGTGCCGATCAGAATGAGAATACGTGAAGAGGGAAAAGTTAAACCCTCAAATTTATTTTCTATTGCGTTTTTTTAAAAAACCAAAACACAGCACAGTTTGAATCGGTAATGTACGTTGATTAAAGCAAACGTGTGTTGGTGAAAGTTCCCCTTTAAATTTGTCAAAAGCTTTATTGGCTAGTACAATAGAACTCTGTACAAGAGGCTAAGCTATACTTTGATATGACAGGTGCACTTTGCTCTTACACCCTGTATGAAAGTATAGCTTAGCCTATTGTACAGAGTTCTGTTGTACTATTGTACTAATTCATTGTACTAACTAATGTCCCATAAAACATTATATTGTTTTGTAGAGATTAAAAAAATAATAAATTATGCAGCACAAATCCTATCTCTCAAACCTTTATGGTTTGAGAGATATTCGCCTGTAATGTTCCTTCCTCCGTCCTCTACTCCTGACGTCAGCGCTGCGCTGACATCAGGTGATCCCGGTCCCCCGACGGCTCTGCAGCAGAGCCGAAATCACGTTATTTAAAGAGAATTACGTCTTTGGAAAAGTCTACAAAGTATGCCTGGTTTGGAAGCACACTTCGTAGACTGTTCCCATGAAGTAGTTATTTTTAAATGATGCTATTTCGGCTCTTTTGAAGAGCCTCCATGAGTCGGCCGACTCGAATCTCCTGCTGTCAGGAAAAGGGAAACTTTACAGGCGAATATCTCTCAAACCGTTTGAGAGATGGTTTTTATGCCACACAATTTTTTTTTTAACCTCTACAAAACAAGAATATTTTTTCATGGGACATTACTGTCCCTTTAACGCTTGTTGGTGGCACACTGCTAATTCATTATGTTCTAAATGAAACCTTCACCCTTGTGTAAGCCACTTCCCCCTCAGGTATGAAAACCGGTCATTAGATCGGACAGATCACAAGATGGGACAATCTTCCCTCAGTCAGTATAAGGAAAACCCTGCCCTCCTGGACGACGTGGTCCCTTCCACTGGTTCATGTTTTTTTATCAGATTACTTGATTAGACCCTGTCCACTACTACTGTGAGGCTGTTCCATGTGCCTTATGCAGGGGTGAGCAAGTACTGAGCTCGAGCCCCCAACAGAGCATGTTTTCAGGATATCTCTGAGTCGGCACTGGTAGATCAGTCGGTGGCTGTCTCTTTAATGAATCCACTTGTGCTCAGTTGAGGATATCCTAAAAACACGCACTGGTAGATCTTGAGGACTGGTCTTACTCACCCCCTAGTCTTGTATATAAAACCATAGTGGGACAGTTCTGGTGCAACCCATCTGGGGCTGTAGGGGACAAATAAAAACTCTCAAAATTCCCGTTTTATTTAAATGTGGATTCTAATATACCCTTTGAATGCTAGAGGGCTCTAACACATTGCAAAGCAATAGACACAGACCTCCACCATTTAAATCTACGGGGACTTAGAAAATGTAAGTAGAAGAATGGGCAGCCTTAATAAGTTAAGTCAGGGGTGTCGAGGACACCCACAGATCCTCAAGGGCCAAGCACAGGCCAGTATTGAACCCTTTGAGTGCCAGAGGGGTTTCCGCAATGCATTGCATACCCCTCTGGCACTCCAAGGGTTAAGGATTTCCCAGATTAAGCATAGGTGAGTTAAAGGGGAACTATCGCCCCTATACAGGCTTTTGCCTCATTGTGATCTTCAGATAGCGATATCCTTTAATTGCTGTTTTTTGTTTTTTTTTTTGTTATAAAATGCACGTTCTAGGGAAATTACATGGGGCTTACATGGAGAAATCCTCCGTCATTGGAGGAGGTCAGTACGTAACAGTACTTGGGGAGGAATAGAAGAAGATTGATAGGCTGCTGGACTGAGTTGTAACACAGTCTGTCCGGGAGTAAGGCCCCGGCTCATTTTTAAAAATGTAAAGTTTGGCAAAGCATGAATTGAATAACAGAAAAAACAACTATTAAAGGTTATCTCTATATAAAGATCACACTGAGGGAAACTTGTATAGGGGTGCTAGTTCCCCTTTAATTAGTGGCGCATTCATTTTGAATGGCCAATCCATGATCAGACAGGGAAATCCTTAAATCCAGGACTGTTAGTAATGCTTGAGGACCGAATTTAGGATACCTCTGGATTAACCCCTTAAAGATCTTCCAACAGTTAAGGACCAGGGACTCCTCAATTCCATGATGTGTCAGAACGATCTTGGGTCCTTAAAGGGATAGTAATACTTAAGTATTACTAATCCCTATAGTAAAGCTCTAGTAAAAAAAAAAACTTTGCCTTCGGTTATCTCTCAAACCATAAAGGTCTGGGAGGTGAACCTGGGGGCTATTAAATTATTTTGCAAATATCTACAATATGGGGGATAATATTACTATCCCTTTAAACCAAGTTTACCCATGACTGTACTGGCACATCATGGGTTCTTTAAGGGGTTAAGTGATCCTCCTGAGGCATCTGAATGAATGCGTACTGACGTATTCACAGCTGCACCATCTCATACTGCAAATGTCAGCAATGTAAAATATATAATAAATATCGTGAATGAAAACTTGTAGCATGATTACCAGTGACAATGTGACACGCAGTGTACAGTCTCAAACGGTGCAAGGGTCACAGGGAGGAGAGTGTGAGTCCCGAAGTGTAATTCAAGGCCAAACCTTTTCAGTACATACAGGAATATGAATGCGTCCAAGACAGGTAAAAGCAACCATTGGCTCTACAGCTGTTGGGGACTAAAATTTCCCCCAACTAGACATTTTTAATCATCTTTAAAACTGACTAAAGTACTGTTAGTGTGACGGGTGCACTTTAAAGGGACAGTAATGTTTCACAATAAAAACAGCTCCAATTAATCATCATAGTATTTGGGCCATGAAGAGTGTTATTTCAGTACTGTCAGAGTTGTAGTACAAGAGTAATTGAATGATAAAATATCCCCCTCCCGCCCCTTTTACTGATGTAACACTGCTCAGCCAGATCAGAAGGGAGGTGCCCAGGTAGACTGCAGAGAGGGACAATCTTCAATTAAGATAAGGGAAAACCTGAAAAACCCATCAGGAGGGAAGGGTTTTCATTGTTCTCAGAGTAAGAAGATTGTCCCTTGCTGTTATCTGTCTGGTCAAGCAAACATGAGGGGAGGAGTCTTACACTAGGTAAAAGGGGCGGGAGGGGGATACTTTATCATTCAATTACTCTTATTTCAATACTCTTAGAGCTGTAGTTCAAGAGTAATTGAATGATAAAGTATCCCCCTCCCGCCCCTTTTACCTAGTGTAAGACTCCTCCCCTCATCTGTTTGCTTGACCAGACAGATAACAGCAATGGACAATCTTCTTACTCTGAGAACAATGAAAGCCCTTCCCTCCTGATGGGTTTTTCAGGTTTTCCCTTATCTTAATTGAAGATTGTCCCTCTCTGCAATCTACCTGGGCACCTCCCTTCTGATCTGGCTGAGCAGTGTTACATCAGTAAAAGGGGCGGGAGGGGGATATTTTATCATTCAATTACTCTTGAACTACAACTCTGAGAGTATTGAAATAACACTCTCCATGTTTTTTTATGGAACATTACCATCCCTTTAACGTTAAGAATAAACTGGATACCATAAACTAGAGGGGATGGAATTGGTCTGGCCACACCCACCACTCAGACTGTAGACGCAGCCTGCTGAGCTGCGGTGCCCCAAACCTTTGCTGTTTCAATTTTGTAAAATTTGAGTAAAGGCGCGCTTTATCGCATAGGCGCCATTGCTCCATTCACTCCTATGGGACGGTACAGTTTGGGACATATCTCTGCAACCGTTTAACCTAGTGACTTCAGAGTTGGCTCATTTTACTTGTCTGCCCTTGCTCTATCATCCGGTTCATGTTTCCAGTGTGTTGGGGAGCTCAGGGGGCTTCTTGGGCACTGTTTGACATCAGGAAGAATGGCAATGCGCCTCCCTATTTGGTGTTTCACAAGGTGGCACTTCACACTTCTCAGGAGTTTCTCCCCAAGGTGGTTTCGGTGTTCCACATCAATCAGGAGATTGTGGTGCCTTCTTTCTGCCCTGACCCCACCTCTGACGAGGAGAGGGATCTCCACTTGTTAGATGTGGTGCTTTGTCTCAAGTTTTATGTACATCGCACTGAGCCTTTCAGGCAATCTGACGAGCTGTTCGTCATTCCTGAGGGTCCTAGGGCAGGAAAACCTGCATCCAAAGTGACTATTGCTTCTTGGATCCAGTCCACTATTCGTAAGGCTTATGAGCTGAGGAAGAAGCCTGTCCCCTTTCAGGTCACGGCTCATTCTATAAGGTCTATTGGGGCTTCTTGGGCTTAGAAGAATCAGGCCTCCGCTGATCAGTTGTGCAAGGCTGCCACTTGGTCGTCTGTGCACACCTTTTAAGCACTACCGTGTTGATGTGCTGGCTGATGCCAGCTTTGGGAGGAAAATCCTGGAGGCAGTCTTGCCTGTCTAGGATCGTCTTCGGTTCTTGGTGCTTCCTTCACTTTTGAGCCCTGTTGGCTCTAGTTCAGTGTGCTGTGTAACAGTTTGGGGTGTTATTACCCCTGTTTCGTGTCCTTTGACACTTCATTGTTTTGTTGTGCTATCTCTGATCTGATGGTTCATATTTGCTCTGGTGACATTGGAGGCCTTGCGCCTGCTCCTTGCCTTACTTCCCGCCTCTGGGAAACTCAGTGGTTGGACATCCCAGAGTTACCAGTAACCTGTATTGGATGACAGGGAAAAGAGGATTTTAGTCTTGAAGGGACAGCAAAGTTTCATAATAAAAGCAGCTCTAATTAATCATCATAGTATTTGGACTTTGGAGAGTGCTATTTCAGTTCTGTCAGAGTTGTAGTTCAAGAGTAATTCAATGATAAAGTATCTCCCCTCCCGCACCTTTTACTGATGTAACACTGCTCAGCCAAAGCAGAAGGGAGGTGCCCAGGTAGACTGCAGAGAGGGACAATCTTCAATTAAGATAAGGGAAAAACCTGAAAAGCTTGTCAAGGGGGGCAGGGCTTTCATTGTTCTCATAGGAAGAAGATTGTCCCCTCCTGTTATCTGTCTGGTCTATGGACTGCATTCCACATCTGAGAAGAGATGGCTTACACTAGGTAAAAGGGGCGGGAGTGGAAACTTTGCTTGTGAATATCTCTCAAACCATAAAGGTTTGAGAGATAAGACTTATATCGTTCTTCATGTTTTTTAATGCCTACAAAATAAAATAAAGTTAAAATGAAGTATTACTATCCCTTTAACTGTTAAATCATTTTCTCTTTAGTCCATACAGGTTACTGGTCTGCAACACTGTCAAGGGACCATGCTTGGCTCTCCTGTAGCAGACTGTGGGGGTCCTTTGGGGTCATGATCAAAGGAGTCTTCTTTCCCTTCCACTATCTAGTCAATAGTTAGTGTCTCAAATCTTTCTGGAGTTGATTGGCTAGCTGCAGCCAAGGAGGGAAGGTAGGCTCCACCCCCTGCATACAATTCTAGAATTGTTTCTGCCTACAATTAAAGGGGCGGATCACCTACTCAAAATTACCAGTGACCTGTATGGACTAAGAGAAAAGGATTTAACAGGTAAGACTAAAATCCTTTTATATAAGCTAAAATAAGCAGCGGTGGAAAAATCCTGTATACCAAATGTTCTAAAATTGTACTCCCTGTTATGACATTTTTGGGGTATTCTATGCTTCTCTGAAGGAATTGAGGCAAAAAAGTGATTCCCTGTTAAACTTATTTGCATATGCCTACCCAGAATCCCTTGCAGTAATAACAACACTGCAAAAGTGTGATTTCTGTGGGAAAAGCAAGTCTTATGGCTTGACTGGTATGTCAGATTATATATATATATATATATATATATATATATATATATATATATATATATATATATATATATATATATATATATATATATATATATATATATATATATATATAATGTGTGTGTGTATCCCCGCAACTGTTTCCTAAAATTCCTTGTTGTGTCTTAAAAATGTGTTCAGGTTCCGAAGTTTTTCCTAGTCTTGTGTAGCCCAGAGTAAGGACCATTTCAGGTAGACTTTTATTTCTTTGCCTGGAAGATTGACTATGGCATGGGGGGCTCAGGAGGTCTTATCTGTACTCTGTATCAGCCTATCTGTAAGTGAGATCCTGTCTGCGCTGTGCAGGACGTGGATTGTGCCGGTTTAGAATGCAGAAACGGGAGGTATTTCCACTGTGCAGATCCTTGTGTACAACTGACAGGATACAGGCTGAAAACAATTGCAGGAAGTGTCAAACCTCCCCCCAACCCTTTAACCCTTTGAGTGCCAGAGAGGTATGCAACGCATTGCATAGCAATGCGTTGTGTACCCTACTAGCACTCAAAGGGTTAAGTGCAAAGTTATACAACGTCTTGCTCAGCAATGCATTGACACCCTTTTGACACTCAAAGGATTACAAATATCGCCTTCCTTCATTTTAACATTCCAGATTAAATTTGGTTTATTTTTGCCTTCAAAAAATAGGTTATAGGATGCACAGTAGTCCACTTTTTAACCAGCTGACTAGATGCAAATTTTACTATAAGAGTGCTGGTGTCAAACGGGCGGTAATGTTTCACAATAAAAGCAGCTTCAATTAATCATCATAGTATTTGGGCCATGTAGAGTGTTATTTCAGTACTGTCAGTTGTAGTACAAGAGTAATTGAATGATAAAGTATCCCCTTCCCACCCCTTTTACTGATTTAACACTTCTTACCTCAGAGCAGCAAGACTGTCCTGATGGATCACAGAGAGGGACAATCTTCAGTGATCATAAGTAGAGATGCACCGATACCACTTTTTTTTAAGACCGAGTACGAGTACCGATACTTTTTTCAAGTACTCACCAATACCAATTACCGATATATTTTTTTTTTTTTTTGCGGTCATTTGCCAGTTTTACAAGTACTTTAAAGTGCATATATATATATATATATATATATATAATATATATATACTTTAGGTACTTGGAAAACTGGCAAATGACCGCAAAAAAAAGTATTGGTGAGTACTTGAAATATATACACACACACCACCTCTTGACTGTCCCCTTTTGCCTCTCTCCCCCTCTTGATTCCCACCTTTTACTTCATTCTCCCCCTCTTGAGCTCCCTCCTTTTGCCTTGGCTTTTTCTCTCCCTTTTGATCCCCCTTTGTCCCCCTCCTTGACTCTTGATCCCACCCTTTTGCCTCTCTGTCTCCCTCCTGATCCCCCCTCATTTTTGCCTCTTCTTGTTCCCCCTCCTTTTTTCTCCTGATCTTTCCTCCATTTGCCTTTTTTTTTTATTTTTTTTATTTTTCTTAGTCCCTTTTGCCTCTTTCTCCCTCTTGGCCCCCCTCGCTGCCTCTTTCACCACCCGCTCAATATCCCATCTTGCCTCCCTTACCCTCCTCTGCTGGGTGCTCGCTGTTCTCTCGCGAGCCCCGACAGAAGTCAGCGTCAGAGCGTTGCCATGGTAACCCGCGGCAATGCTCCGACGCTACAGGACGGAGAGAGGCAACCGGGGAGCATTGTGAGCAGCTTCCCGGGCTCCCTCTTTGCAGCACTGACCCTGACGCAGGGTATCGGTGCTGGCATCGGCCGCATTTGCGTGAGTACAAGTATTCGCGCAAATGCTGGTATCGGCACCGATACCAGTATCAGTATCGGTGCAACCCTAATCATAAGGGAAAACCTGAAAAACCTGTCAAGGGGGGGCAGGGTTTTCCTTATGATCACAGCAAGAAGATTGTCCCTCGCTGTGATCTGTCAGGATTGTGGACCAGATTCCACATCTGAGGGGAGGTGACTTACACTAGGTAAAAGGGGCGGGAGGGGGGATATTTTATCATTCAATTACTCTTGAACTACAACTCTGACAGAATTGAAATAATACTCTCCATGGCCCAAATACTGTGAAGATTAATTGGAGCTGTTTTTATTGTGAAACATTACTATTCCTTTAAAGGGATAGTAATGTCTTAAAATAATAAGAAGTAATATTGTAGATAATGCAAAAAGAAATAGATCGGTGCAAGTACTATCTCTCAAACCTTTATAATTTGAGAGAGAGAACATTTCGAAGTTCCCCTGCTGACAGCAGGACATTCGAGTTGGCCGAGTCGAAGTGGCTCTTCAGCAGAGCCCTGATACTGAGATCTAAAAAGAAATACTTAATTGGAACGGTCTACAAAGTGTGCCTGGTTTGCTAGCACAATTTGTAGACCATCCCAACGAAGGAGTCCTTTTTTAGATTTCGGAATCTCGGCTCTGCTGAAGAGCTGCCTGACGGTCCATGGACCACAATCTCCTGCTGTCAGCTTAGACACTGATGTCAGGGAAAGAGGAGGGAGACGGGAACTTTAAAACATTGTATCTCTCAAACCATAAAGATTGCACCGATGTATTTCATTTTGCATTATCTACAATATTACTACTACTTTTAAGACATTACTAACATTTTAAGGCAGGAGTGGAAAGCAGGGTTGCTATCCCTTTAAGCTTCCATTTCAGATTCTTTTGAACCTAAAGGCTGTGTTTACATGGGGGATGTTTTTTAGCAATGTTGTATTTTTTTAATCATGGAATCAAATTAACCCTTTGAGCGCCAGAGGGGTACGGAATTCATTGCAAAGCAATGCATTCCGTACCCCTCTGGTGCTCAAAGGGTTAATACAGGAGTGGAAAGCTATGAGGGGATTGGAGCCAGGCTTCCTAAAAATCTACTTCTGACTTCAAATTTTGGATATATTTTATATACACCTGTATATGTGCACCATTCACTAGTTCCTATACAGTCTGACTCCTAAATATTCAATATATTCATGGAAACTGTGTTGCAAGATGTTGCAACAGCACAAAGTTACCAGTGAAAATAACTAAACTATGAAATTCACTGGAGTGAACCTCCCAGAGACACAGTGAGATCACTTCTGTGAAACATGTTCTTGCAACAAAGTTGCTGCAACAGACTTGTGTGAACCTGTATAGTCCTTGTATTTTGTACTGATAGTATAACGCAGTTTTTATCTCTCAGAATCCCTTTTCTTCTCTAAACAGCAGTGACAGTATTGCTCAGCAAACGTAGGTTTCTGTGATATTGGTTAACCTTTTGTGTGCCAGAGAGGTATCCAACGCATTGTGCTCCAATGCACTGGAAACCTCTCTGACACTCAAAATGTTAATTCAGTTGAAACTCATTACACATTTATAGGTACAGTATTAACACAATTAGTGGAATGTTGCAGCAGGCCTCTTTAGCTTGTTGTCCTATATACAGCTGTATTCGCAGTGTGAACCGCCCCATAAAATCACAAGAATGAATCTGTTTTGTGAGTCACCGTCAGTCATAAAGTTTCCCATCTGTTTATATATATATATATATATATATATATATATATATATATATATATATATATATATAATATATAAAACATTTATTTAATATTATAGAAGAAGAAACCTGTGTATCTGCCACATACACCCAGGGTCGGCAGTTTCGACATGAGGAGGAGCTGGCCCTCCCCCACTAGCTCCTCTTCCAATACACTGCCACTCCTGTGAAAATATTTGCAAGGAATTGCAGGGGCCTTCAACACACACACACACACACACACACACACACACACACACACACACACGTGTTGCATGCAAAAAAAAACCACCACAACACGCGCACACACAATAAACACACCTAACGCACGCAAAGCACATACACACACACACACACATGTACAACACAAAACACGTGCAAAACACATACGATATGTGCGCACAACAGGAGCACAAGACACTATGCACACACACACAATATACACACATGCACAACATACACACATATATACATGCAAAAATTATGAGCAATACACTCATGCACAACACACACAGTAAACACTCGCAAAGCACACAGATGCAAAAACCGATGCGCAGGCAAAACACAGAACAGACAGGCACGCACAGTGCATGCACCCAAAATGCTTACGAGTGCACACAGTACGGTCGCGCACAGCGCACACAATATGTGCGCACATACAATACTCGCACACACACAATACACAATACTCGCACACAGCGCGCACACACAATACTCAATACTCGCACACAGCGCGCACGCACACACAGTACTCAATACTCGCACACACAGTACTCAATACTCGTACACACAGTACTCAATACTCGCACACACAGTACTCAATACTCGCACACACAGTACTCAATACTCGCACACACAGTACTCAATACTCGCACACACAATACTCAATACTCGCACACACAATACTCAATACTCGCACACACAATACTCACACACAGCGCACACACAATACTCGCACGCAACAAATACGAACAATGAATGCATGCCCAATACACACACACAACACACACACACACATAACACACACAAAACACATAACACACACACATATAACACATAACACACAAAGGGATATTTGCTTTTAGGTGCTATTGCTTATTAAGAAATTTATTTCAACTACTACTTCACTAACCCCATCCCCTCTTACTGTATATCCATGATAGGCTAGAAGATATTTAGGGGACCATGTGAGACACATTAGGGATAATTACTTTTAGGTGCTGTTGCTTATTAAGAAATTAATTGCTTTATCTCTGAGAGCCACTGACATTTCAGTGCATTGCAGAGAAACATGACCCTAAGCAGAATGATAGAGAAGTCTCCAGTACATAGCTTTGTAATGCATTTGAGACCTCTCTAGCATTCAAGGGGTTAAAAGTCACATTACAATCAGTGGAAATTGGCAGAATTGTCATGTCAGCCCTGCAGTGCGGCTTATTTACCCCCCGATCATGGATATCTAGGGCATCTGAGATATTGTACAGGTTTCTACAAATAAGCCTTTCATTTCACAAGAAATTAAGTTCTACGTTATTGCTATGGTACATATCCCTTTAACCCGCTGAGTGTCAGAGGGCAATGCATTGTGCTTTTTATCTTGTTAATTTACATCAGGACAGTCCACACTGTAATACTAGAAATCACTGCTAACATGAGTCCAGCGTTTCACACTGAATGGTCACTTTATTTGTGTGATTTTTGGCATGTTCTCATTTTGCTGTGTCAGTGGATGACACTAAGTGATGGAGGTGCAGCTCGCTCTACATAGGCCGGTGTTAGTCCTTAAATATTCTTCTTGATTTCACTGATTGTGTGAGATGGTACTGGATCCCGGTCTTTTGTCATTTTAGGATCTCAATCTAAATGCCCCTCTGATGGTAAAGTCTGGGCCAGGATTACAAAGATATCAGAATAATCTGCTTTAAAATCCTGTTGTAATGAATCAATCAGCATATTACCTTCTACCGGAACTGATGCCAGATCTGTCTGGTAGTCACAATATCGCAGTTTACTTCTGCAGAACGTTACTAGAAGTATGGTAAGAACCAGATACGCACATGATAAACCGTACGCCAGCTTAGAATTAAAGGGATAGTAAACCCCCCCCCCCCCTAAAAACTGAAAGCCAAATTATAGGTAAAATAAAAACATACTGAACGCCCTCATTCCCATCTCTCAAACCGTTATGGTTTGAGAGATACAAGAAAATAAAGTCCTCGACTCCCTCCCCCTTCTCATGCATCAGCTGTATAGCGGACGTCATGAGATCCTGCTTCCGGGACCAGATGGCGGCTCTTCAGGAGCGCTGTCATCTAGATATCGAACTATGATTACTTCATTGGAATGGTCTACAAAGTGTGCTTACAAGCCAGGCACACACAGACCATACCGATGAAATAATTATAGTTAGATATCCCGATGTCAGCACTCCTGAAGAGCCGCCTTCAGTCGGACGACCGGATTCTGCCTCTGACAGCTTTACAGCTCGTCATGCAGAAAGGGGAGGGAGCGGAGGTCTTTATATTATATCTCTCAAACCATAACGGTCTGAGAGATGGGAATGAGGGAGTTAGGTATGTTTTTATTATTCCTATCATTTGGATTAAACTTTTTCGGGGGGTTTACTATCCCTTTAACACTTCCCATTTTGGGTTCTTTCTTGGGTGTGAACATTTTTCTGTCTCCGGGATGTTTTGAAGGAGCATTTCCTTTACGGCTGGGTGTATTTTTACCCATCATGGAGATCATGTCAGCCGCTATCCTTCGTTCCTTGCCTTCTCCTATCGCTTTACTAGGTATCTTCAGTTTCTCAGCCGGTATCATGAGACCTTTGTATTGTCCAGTTCCTTTCTGGGGTTCCTTTCCTTTACTGTCAAATCTGACTCCATCCAACATTGGGTCGAACTTGGTTGTTGTCATACGAACTTTGTCGTGTCCATAATCCTGTCCAGGCATATTTTCTGGGATCCTCTCCCAAAAGGAACTGTCTTATTTAAAAATTCTGGCAACAAAATTATAAATCAAGGCAGTTTACATGAAATTGTACTATATGTACAACTTAAAATGTTTCATTTGAAAGAAACAACATTATCCCAATAAGTTGTACCTTTCTCTATCATTTGTATCTCTCTTAACCCTTTGAGTGCCAGAGGGGTACGCAACACATTGCAAAGCAATGCATTGCGTACCCCTCTGGCACTCAAAGGGTTAATTCACTTATTATTAGAGCCATTATCGCCTTTTTCAAAATAACCTGTTTAACAGATAACAGACACCTTGCATGCCACAAATAATATATTACAACTGAGTTAATCAAGAATAAAGTGGTCGCATCATATTGACAAGCACAAGAATTGCCATACACTAATTCTGCATACTTTTTCTTTCCTAAACAATACATTTTAAGAACATTTGCAATATCTTTCCAAACGAGCTTTGAAAAAGGGCATTCACACAAAAAATGGTCCTCTCCCAAAAGGACTCCACATTGGCGGGAGAGGGCGAGAACCGCCAGGTTATGTAATCTATAGTGTCTGTCGTCACAGTGAGAGTGAAAGTGCCGCGGAGTGCAGCACAATAACCTGACCTCTGCTTGTTTCTCAGGACTCGTGCGCGTTCTGTTTATCTCTTTCTCAGTGTGAAAGACGTGATTTCCCACATACAAAACCACATCTCACTGCTTGCTTCTGTTGAAACCACAAGGCTTCCGTTACAATGCGTCCCTTCACTGGTATCATACCCTGCCTAACCACTCAGCGCCAATAACTCATCTACTGCATCTGGCATGCATGTCTAATAGCCTTAACATGAACCCTGTAACTCTTTGAGTGCCAGAGGGCTGTGCAACGCATCTGGCAGTCAAAGGGTTAAGGACCGTTGATGAGTACACGCACACTCCCAGACTAGCAATTTACTTGTTAAAGGGATAGTAATATTTCACAAAAAAGCAGCTCCGATTAATCTTCATAGTATTTGGGTCATGGAGAGTGTTATTTCAGTACTGTCAGAGTTGTAGTACAAGAGTAATTGAATGATAAAGTATCCCCCTCCCGTCCCCTTTTACTGATGTAACACTGCTTACCTCAGAGCAGCAAGACTGTCCGGAGGGATCGCAGAGAGGGACAATTTTCAGTGATCATAAGGACAAACCTGTCAAGGGGGGCAGGGTTTTCCTTATGATCACAGTAAGGAGATTGTCCCTCGCTGTGATCTGTCCGGTCAAGTGACCAGATTCCACATCTGAGGGAAGGTGGCTTACACTAGGTAAAAGGGGTGGGAGGGGGATACTTTATCATTCTATTACTCTTGAACTACAACTCTGACAGTATTGAAATAATACTCTCCATGGCCCAAATACTATGAAGATTCATTGGAGCTGCTTTTATTTTGAAACATTACTATCCCTTTAACCTGGCTATTGTAGAGTTAAAGAGATAGTAGACAAATCAGCAATTGTCATACAATGCATCAATATTTCACCAATGACAAAAAAAAAAAAAAACACATCCATAACCAGTCTAGTAATGACATCATTACAGTGCAGATAATTCATTTTTCATATGCCAAGAGCTTTATATGATGTTTTTTTCTTTTTAAAACGAGAGAATAACTACAGTTTTCTGTCCGCAACCACTTGTATGGAATTCCTTTAGTGTAAGTTTATTACTACACCGTGGAATATGTTGGCGCTTTGGTGCCCACTGATCCTTATTTCACTGTCGTCCAATACAGGTCACTGGTACTCTGGGAGGCGTAAGTCCCCTTTAATAGGCAGGAACAACTATGCAAATGATTTGCAAGGGGCGGAGCCTCCCCTCTCACTTAAGCCACCTTCTGGCCAGAGCCACTTAGATTGATTTGTTCCTGGGTGCTATGCACACCAGGTAGAGAACATCTATGCTTTCAACTTAGTCATTTGTTATTTTTTTTATTCAATATGGAATACCACCATTAGGAGGGTGACCATGGCTGTGAATGCCCTCACCCGAAGTGGCTAGTGCAGCTCCCAGGGATTTCTGTGGACCTTATGCCCTGAAGAGGGGACAGCTTGAGTTAAGCAGCTTCCCTGCTGGGGAATTTGCCTCTGGGTTATTCCTCCTCTATCATGGTCACCTGAAGACAGAAGTCCTGCAAGAGAGGTGAGTCACCCATTGAGTGCTGAAGGTCCACTTGTCCCCACAGTGTCCCTTTGCTGGGCTTGTATTTGGGAGTTTGCAATGCACTCCAGCACTCATAGGGTGTTTTTATTTGCATTTCAATGTTTAATGCAATTTCTGTGGTATTCTCTGGGTTTTGGAGCTTTGGGTATTAGTTTACTTATGTTTCTTATGTGTTTTATACTTGTTTGGGCTATTTTTAATGTTTTATTAAATTTCCCGCTCAAACGCTATGGCTCCTTTACTCTCTATGGGAATTCACAGTGTGGGACATATCTCTGGAACCGCTTGTCTCAGCAACTTCAGAGATGGCTCATTTTAATGCTAGGCTCCTGCTCTATCATCCGGAATGTGTTTTATTTATGTGGGGTGTTCAGGGGGGCTTCGGGCACTGTTTGGGGTACTTGTAAAGGGAAAACTACATTTCCCATGAGCGCCTGGTTCGCGCTCGTTTCTGATTGGCTGTCATATCGGCCGCCATTTTGTGGAACTTTTCCTAAGCGAGTACACTACGCAGGGACCGAGCCTTCTCTCTCCTCAACAGATTAACCCTTCGCTGGCCAGATAAGTCCGAATTTAGACATTTCTGGGGTGAAACTTTAATCCTTTGCACTTTTTCTGGGTGATAGTGTCATTAGTGGGGTATATTGACGCTGTGAGCATGTCTACTTCACTGGAGCTAGGGGCTAGACCCAAGTCTAAGGAGGATGGGGGATCTGCTACCCCCATGGCGTTTTGCTCCTCTTGCCACATTGGGCTGTCTAGCGATAATGTGGGGGATCTATGCCCTAATTGTACTGGTCAAGATAGCAACCCTGGGCCTCCCAGCTATGCTATTGAGCCATCTTGGGTGAGGGAGTTTAAAGCTGCCACTAGGGATCTCAGATCCGCTCTTCAACTCTTTCCCTCTCAGGTACAGGGGGCTCTCCAGGTCTGGCAGACCCCCTCTACCATCAGGACCTCCCTGCCTAAGCCACAGGGGGCTCCTGATGTGACTGATTCTTCTGAGGAAGAACTCTTGCAGGATTCTGATGCTGAGGAACGGACTGTTATTGAATCTACCAGGTCCATTGGGGACCCCTATGAATGTGACCCTGAAGTTTCGGCTGAGGGTCTGATTAGAGCTGTTCTGAATACGCTCAACCTTCCTCTGACTCAGGAATCCACTTATGATCCTACTGATGTTTTTCAGAAGAAGCCATCTAAGCCTGTTGTTTGTTTTCCAACTAATCCTACTCTTGCCCGTCTAGTCTCTGAGGCATGGAAGAATCCTGATAGATCATCCTCTGTCTCTAAAAAGTTTGCTAAGCTGTACCCTTTTCCTGAGACTGAGCTGGCTAAATGGGTGCATCCTCCCAAGGTGGATGCCCCTGTTTCCAGGCTATCCAAGTCTACCGCTTTGGCTGTATCTGAGGATTGGACGGATAAGAAACTGGAACTTTCTCTTAAGACCATTTTTGCCTCTATTGGCACTGCCATGCGTCCAACCTTTGCAGTGGCGTGGGTTAACAGGGCTATCGCGGCCTGGACTGAACGACTGACTGAAGCAGTTCGCCAGGATGCACCAGTGTGAACAGTTGCAGCTTCTTGCTAATATTACTGAAGCTCAGAATTATGTTGCTGACGCTGCTTTTGATGCTGTGCGCATGATGGCGAGGGCCTCCACTTCTTCTGTGGTGGCCAGACGCGCCCTTTGGCTGAGACTTTGGTCTGCTGATACAGCCTCTAAGAAAGCCTTGCTTTCCCTGCCCTTCCAGGGGAGTTTGCTTTTTGGGTCTGAACTCAAAGAAATGATCAGTGAGGCTACTGGGGGTAAAAGTACTCTTCTACCATCAGTCTTTAAGAAAACGTTTCCAGCCAAACGCAATCGGTCCTTTCGTTCCTTTCAGACTGAGACACGCTCCTCGACCCCGGCGGGTCCTCCCGCTACACGCTCCTCCTCCAAGCCCAAACAGTCCTGGAAGCCCAAAGTTGCCCCCAAGGCCAAGACCTCCAAGACTGCTTCGGCATGACTCGCCGAACCCGTGTCCGCATCCGGCTGTAGGTGGTCATCTCTGCCTCTTTCGCCGGACTTGGGAGGAGTCAGTGGCGGACCCATGGGTTCTTCAGGTGGTGTCAGAGGGATACAGGATCCCTTTCTCCTCCCTTCCTCCTTTTCGGTTCCATTTTACTCGTCCTTCTCAGGAACCCACAAAAGGGCGTCTGTTCGACGGCGCTATTCAGGATCTCTTGGACAAAGAGGTCCTGGAGGCGGTTCCTCAGGGGGACACAGGTTCAGGATTCTTTTCCAACCTGTTTGTGGTAGCCAAAAAGGACGGAGGGGCTCGTCCCATTTTGGATCTCAAAGATTTCAATGCCTATGTGGTGACTTCCCACTTCCGCCAGGAGTCCCTGCGCTCTGTGATTGCAGCAATGTCTCCAGGGGAGTTCCTTGCCTCCCTGGACCTTCAGGATGCTTATCTTCATGTCCCTATTCATCCAGGGAGCAGGCGGTATCTCAGGATTGCCTGCCACAGGGGACACTTTCAGTTTACAGCGATCCCCTTTGGGCTGACCTCAGCCCCTCAGGTCTTCCAGAGGGTGTTAGGCTCCTTGAAAGCGGTGCTTCATCAGGATGGGATCAGAGTGACCCCCTACATGGACGATCTCCTACTGAAAGCCTCCTCAACGGAGCTTCTCCATCAGCAATTACAGAAGTGTATGCACTCTCTGAACCGTCATGGCTGGATCCTGAATCTGGACAAGTCGGACTTGGTTCCATCTCAGCGGCTTCTGTTCCTGGGTCTCCTGTTCGACACTCGCCAATGCATGGTGTTTCTTCCAGAGGATGTGGCTCACCAGATAGCCGTCCGAGTAGCTGGGATTCTGGACATGGACGAAATTCCGGTACCGAAGTTGTCGTCCTTAGTGGGGAAGTTCATTTCCACGATCGAAGCAGTACCATTTGCCATGGCCCACTCCAGGGAACTTCAGAGATTTGTGATCCGGACGTGCAGGAATCATCCAGATCATCTACATCTGGCCGTTTCTCTACCTCCTCATGTCGAGTCGAGTCTGCCCTGGTGGTTGGATCTTTCTCATCTCCTGAAAGGGAGATCATTTCTAGTTCCTCGTTGGACCACAGTCACAACGGATGCCAGCCTTCGGGGCTGGGGTGCAGTCTGGGGTCGCTTCAGTGCTCAGGGGAAATGGGGTCTGGAGGAATCCCTTCTCTCCATCAATGTTCTGGAACTTCGAGCTGTCCGGCTTGCCCTGAGGCACTGGGAGTCTCAACTGACCGGTCTTCCGATCAGAGTGGAGTCCGACAACGCCACGGCAGTGGCTTACATCAACAGGCAAGGCGGCACAAGAAACGGTTCCGCCTGGTGGGAAATCAAGGATATTTTGTCTTGGGCAGAAGATCACGTGCCTGTCATATCTGCAGTTCATATTCCAGGCGTAGACAACGTCTTGGCAGACTTCCTCAGTCGTCACACCGTCGACAGCGGAGAATGGGCTCTTCATCCAGAGGTGTTTCACATGCTCGCCCAGCGGTGGGGGATGCCTGTGGTGGACCTGATGGCTACCAGACACAACAGGGAGGTTCCAGTGTTTTGCTCCCGGTGGAGGGACTCCCTTGCTCTAGCAGTGGATGCCTTGTCGATCCCTTGGGATTTCTCTCTGGCTTACATCTTCCCTCCTCTTCCTCTATTGATCAGAGTTATTCAGAAGTTGAAGCAGGAGCGTTGTCCTGTCATCTTGATCGCTCCAAACTGGCCCCGCCAGTCCTGGTTTCCGGAGTTGATGGCCTTGTCAGTATCGGATCCGATTTTGCTCCCTGCCCGTCCGGATCTTCTTCTCCAGGGTTTTCTGTGGAAGGAGGATGTTCACTCTCTCCATTTGATGGCATGGCGGTTGAATCCTCGATTTTAGCTAAGAAAGGATTTTCTCCTTCTGTGGTGTCGACTATGCTTAGTGCTCGTAAGCCTGTGTCCTCCAAGATCTATCATCGCATATGGTCAACCTTTGTTGCATGGTGCACTGATAAGCAATTGTCACTTGAAATTCATCTTCCCACTGTCCTGGCCTTCTTGCAGGACGGTGTTGATAAGGGGCTCAGTCTGAGTTCCCTCAAAGTTCAGACCTCTGCCTTGTCTGTGTTTTTCCAGGACCGGATTGCTATCCTTCCTGATGTGAAAGTTTTCTTCCAAGGTGTGACTCATGTTCGACCTGCCTTTAAGAGTCCTGCTCCCCAGTGGGATCTCAATTTGGTGCTGGGAGTTCTCCAGCGACCCCCGTTTGAATCCTTGGCTTCCATTCCATTACGTCTCTTGACTTGGAAGATGGCCTTCCTTTTGGCTATTGTCTCAGTTCGCCGGGTAGCAGAGTTACAAGCTCTGTCTTGTAAACCTCCTTACCTGGTGTTCCACAAGGATAAGGCTGTGCTTCGCACTTCCAAGGAATTCTTACCCAAGGTTGTGTCCGAGTTTCACATCAATCAGGAGATTGTGGTTCCCTCTTTCTGCCCTAATCCTTCATCTGACAAGGAACGGGATCTCCATTTGTTGGATGTGGTGCATTGCCTCAAGTTTTATGTTCATCGCACCAAGTCTATCAGGAAGTCTGACGCTCTATTCGTCATTACTGAGGGACCTAGGGCAGGGAGACCGGCTGCCAAGGTTACTATTGCATCTTGGATTAAAGCTACCATCCGTGAAGCTTATAAGTTGCGGAATAAGCATGTTCCCTTCAGGGTGACTGCCCATTCCACCAGCTCTATTGGGGCCTCTTGGGCATACAAGAATCAGGCATCTGCTGATCAACTGTGCAGAGCGGCCACTTGGTCCTCTGTGCACACATTTTCTAGGCACTATCGAGTTGATGTACTGGCTTCGGCTGATGCCAGTTTTGGAAAGAAGGTCCTGGAGGCAGTTTTGCCTGTCTAGGTCTTCCGCTCTGTGATCCTTAGTGCTTCCTTGCTGTTGAGCCCGGTTGGCTCTGGTTCCGTGTGCTGTGTTAGTTCAGGGATTGTTTCCCTTGGTTGGTGTCCGTTGACACTTACAGTTTGGGCTATGTAATTAACTGATTTATTGCAGTTCTAGCGACTTGGGCCTTGCGCCTGGTCCTTGCCTTACTTCCCGCCTCTGGATCAGCTCAATGTTTGTACATCCCAGAGTACCAGTGACCTGTATTGGACGACAGTGAAAATAGGATTTTAGTCTTACCTGTTAAATCCTTTTCACTTAGTCCATACAGGTCACTGGTCTCCCACCCTGTCAAGGGACCAGTCTTGGCTCTCCTGTGGCATTCAGTGGGAGACCGTCAGGGCATGCTCACAGGAGTCTTTCTTTTTGCTTACCTGTGGTCAGTTTTTAGGGTCTCAAATCAATCTAAGTGGCTCTGGCCAGAAGGTGGCTTAAGTGAGAGGGGAGGCTCCGCCCCTTGCAAATCATTTGCATAGTTGTTCCTGCCTATTAAAGGGGACTTACGCCTCCCAGAGTACCAGTGACCTGTATGGACTAAGTGAAAAGGATTTAACAGGTAAGACTAAAATCCTATTTTTCCATTTGTACTATTGAATCTCTCTGTATGTCTGTACCCTATTGTACAGCGCTGCGAAATAAGTTTGCGCTATATAAATAAATTATAATAAGAATAATGGCAAAT
The DNA here is from genome assembly GCA_037306005.1 of Rhinophrynus dorsalis. Classification (NCBI taxonomy): domain Eukaryota; kingdom Metazoa; phylum Chordata; class Amphibia; order Anura; family Rhinophrynidae; genus Rhinophrynus; species Rhinophrynus dorsalis. Next base: position 251,041,126 of record CM074725.1, read on the forward strand.
CTGTTTCTAAATAAATGAAGCCTATAATTAAGGCAGCAGGCAGTGAACAGATCCTCGGGCCTTGTGGACCTGAATTGTTAACAGGAGGGATGTCTTCAGAGGTTCCTGACAGGAATGCGGCCCCCCACACATCATGTTGGAGGATTTATGTCTCTCTAAAAATAACATTGGGATTCCAGTGCAGCGGGCGGGGTGGAGCATAGAAGCCGCTGGGATCTGGGGTGCTGTGGAACTTTAACCATTTCAGTGCTAGTGCTTTGCATACCCCTCGGCACTGAAAGTGTTAAGAAAATGTTCATCTTAACACATTGAGTGCCAGAGGGAAATGCTTACATGTAAAAAAAAAAAAAAAAAAAAAAAAAAAAAAAAAAAAAAAATACAGATAAATAATAAAATAACTTGGCTTCTCTTTGTTTTCGGAGTCCTAAAATATAGTCCTACGTGTGCTCTGACGGAGCAGACATTCCTGCCTTCTCCAGATCTCCCATAGCAATCCTAAGTTTATTGTCCAAGAGTAAATGTAACTCAGCTGAGAGCGGTGGGCACTAGTCACAAATTTACTGACCACACATTACAAACTGCACAAATAAAATTAAATAAATCCTCTTAGGACAGCTTGAACTTGATTTAAAAAGCAATTTTAGGATTATACCTTAGGGACATAAAAAGAATATTGACTTTGTACATATGCCAGTTGTAAGTTCTGTGTTCCTTTTGAAATCTTCCAGTCTGTGACAGACCGTAGTATAGTGTAAAGCTGAGAAGGGTTAATATATAGGATCGTTACACCGGACAGACATAACATCCTATATAATGATTTGCTAGGATGTTTGTCAGAAGCAGTCATGTGCAGCAGAGACTGCCCGCGCTGCAGTCATGCGTAGTAGAGACTGCCCGCGCTGCAGTCATGCGCGGTAGAGACTGCCCGCGCTGCAGTCATGCGCGGTAGAGACTGCCCGCGCTGCAGTCATGCGCGGTAGAGACTGCCCGCGCTGCAGTCATGCGCGGTAGAGACTGCCCGCGCTGCAGTCATGCGCGGTAGAGACTGCCCGCGCTGCAGTCATGCGCGGTAGAGACTGCCCGCGCTGCAGTCATGCGCGGTAGAGACTGCCCGCGCTGCAGTCATGCGCGGTAGAGACTGCCCGCGCTGCAGTCATGCGCGGCACAGAGTGCCTGAATGCGCCGCGGCTGATACAGAGCGGGGAGCTCCGAATTCAGGCCGGAGTCCTCTCTGTGCACCTTCCTGGGACCGCTTGGTCCCAGGAAGTTGCGCAGAGAGGACTACAGTCTGAATTCGGAGCTTTCCGCTCCATATCGGCCACGGCACATTTGGGCAGTCAGTACTGTGCATGACAGCAGCGCAGGCATTGGGGCTCCGGGAACCAGCCAGGGCTGCTGGGTGGCACTGTGGCCCGTGTACATGGGCTTTTAAACTAGTAAGGCAATATAACGATTAACTCCAAGCGCAGGAATGAAAGCAAGTCCTGCTTTGTAAGGCGTCTATAACACACAGGAGACAGAACCGTCACAGCACCCGGTAACAATTCTGTCTGTGGTATATATCTTCACTCACTACTCTCCTGTTCTGTACTGCCAGTCAGAATGCAGCACAATGCTACCTGCACAGGGCGACCTAGAATGTGCTGCACAGGGCGACCTAGAATGTGCTGCACAGGGCGACCTAGAATGTGCTGCACAGGGCGACCTAGAATGTGCTGCACAGGGCGAACTAGAATGTGCTGCACAGGGCGAACTAGAATGTGCTGCACAGGAGGAACTAGAATGTGCTGCACAGGAGGAACTAGAATGTGCTGCACAGGAGGAACTAGAATGTGCTGCACAGGAGGAACTAGAATGTGCTGCACAGGAGGAACTAGAATGTGCTGCACAGGAGGAACTAGAATGTGCTGCACAGGAGGAACTAGAATGTGCTGCACAGGAGGAACTAGAATGTGCTACACAGGATGACATGGAATGTGATGCGTGACACAGAACGACCTGGAATGCGAGACACAGGATGAACTACATGGGATGACGTAGAGAGCTACATAGCCCTCACAAAGCATAGGAGACCACACTAGCATTCTAGGAGTTAAAAGCCCCAATAAAATCAGTGAATTTTGGGGTATATTGTCCCCTGCGGTGCAATGGGTTTGTCACAGACCCAAAGGCCCATAGGGATAAAACCTTTACCCTTATAGAAAATGAATGTCTCACTAGGTGGAAGGCTGGCACACACCAAATGTCACTGATTGATAACCATGACCCTGTAGTTGGTTTGCTCCAGAATAAGGCCCATATTTTATAAGAAGTTATTGTGGAGTAAACCAGCTTCATCATAGGGGACAAATAAAAATTCCTGCCTTAAACTCCCTTGAATGCTGGTGAGGTACACTGCAAAAGCTCTATTCAAGTGCATAGGAATTTTACATTTTATATTTGTCCCCTATGGTGCAGCTGGTTTACTTCAGAATTACTCCAGTTTGCTTCTTATAAAATATGGGTCTTAGGGCCTTATTCTGGAGCAAACCAACTTCTTATAAGTATGGGCCTTTATCTGGAGCAAAACAACTACAGGGCCGTGGTTCTCAGTCAGTGTGCCATGCCATATGGTGTGTGCCAGCCTTCCACTTAGCATGACATTTTCTATAAGTAAAGGGTGCTACCATATTGGCCACAGGAGACGGGCAGAGTACAGGTGATACCTTTATTAGCCAAGTGGCTTTAGGAGACAAACTTTCAAGAAAACTAGGTCTCTACTTCAGGCATGTTTAGGATGAAGACTGAATACAAGTTACATGACAAGTTATACACTTATGCAGATTGTTTTTACATTAAAATTCCACTCGAAGAGAATCACTTATCACCATTGTCTATGTACGTTATTCAGTAGACTCCAGTAGACGCATCTCTTTGTCACTTGCTAAGTGCTGCTAGATTTATGTCTCTGCTGCTGCTTCAGTAAATTTAGCGTGTAGAGTTTTGGACTTGCAGCCAAGGATGTATGTCTATGGAACGTATGGATTAACCATCATCACTTCCAATGACATGTATTTTGGCTCTTTTGGGTGCCCAGGAGCTGCCCCTTGGCACCCAAAGGTCCCAAAACACTTGTGTGTGTGGGATAATGTGACATAAATCCCTTGTCATGGTTCAGGCCAGTGTTCAGAGTGTTAACCCCTTAACAACCGGCCAATCGGCGGTGCTCGGTCACTTAAGGACCACAGAGCATTTTTTTCCTCCCAAATTACGCTTCTGGATACCCCGAACGGCGTACAGCCGTGGAGGGAGCCCGGAATTCCATGACGGTCATACTACGTCATGGGTCGTTAACTCAGATGGACCCATGACGTGCCATGACCATCAAGGGTCATTAAGGGATTAAACTTGGTTATCAGTTTATACTCCCAGATATTTCTGTCTCTCTCTAAGTCCTAAATTATCTCATCAGTACAGTCACCCTGAGGTCTATAATGATGTGACCAGTTTTGCAAAAATGTTGACCTGCTGGGGTGTCTGTTTGTTTTTTATTTGTTTTGTTCTAAAGGATTAGTAATATTTCATAATAACAGAGGCTAAGATTGTTATTTATAGTCAATAGTACCGATCTCCGATGTTGCCACTGTTCATATCTTTCTAGCTACTCTGAAAATATATGATGACGTTTACCCCTCCCGCCCCTTTTCCTGATGTCGGTCTTTGTTGCCTCACATCTGAAAGCAGATTGGGATGAGGGACAATCTTCAGTCGGTATTAGGAAAAACTTGCCCTCCTTTGTCAAGGACAGGGTTGTCCTCATACTGACACAAGGAAGATGGTCTCTCGTGATTTGTCTGGTCCAATGACCGGATTACAGATCTGAGGTGAGGTGGCTTACTCTTGGGGGAAAAAGGGGAGGGAGAGACTTCCTAATACAATTGCAGCATGACTAGACATTTATGAACAATGGCAACATTAGAGATCATTAGTATTAAAGGGATAATATTGCCTGAAAATAATTTTATTTTATATTGTAGCCCTTAAAAAAAGCATTAAAAATGAAATAAGTCTGATCTCCCAAACCTTTATGGTTTGGGAGATATTAGCAAGTAAAGTTTTCCCTGGAGTGACATCACTGCTCAAGCTGTCAGATTTGGAATCCGGTCCCCAGACCGGACGCGGCTCTTCAGAAGTGCCGAGATCGTGATCTTTAAAAAGAATTTCTTCATTGGAATGGTCTACAAAGTGTGCGTGCAAGCCAGGCACACTTTGTAGACAGTTCCAATGATGTAGTTCTTTTTAAAGATCGTGATCTCGGCACTGCTAAAGAGCTGCCTGCTGATCTGTGGACCGGATTCCAAATCTGTCCACTAGATGGCAGACTTGGCTAAAACAGCCAGGAAAAACTTTACTTAACTTTACTTGCCAATATCTCCCAAACCATAAAGGTTTGGGAGATAAGACATATCATTTTTAATGTTTTTTTTTAAGGGCTACAATATAAAATAAAATTATTTGCAGGCAATATTATATCTTTAACTATAAAAAACTATGTTAGTTGCTGTTATTATGAAACATTACTAATCCTTTAGTAATGGACCTATGAGAATTCCTCAGTTTTTCCCCTATTTAGAAGCTGGTTTGCTGTAGAATTGCACCTTATTGAGTGGTTTGGTGCTGCTGTGTGTTGTGATTGTACAAGTCGTGGCTGTACCGGAGCTGATCACTGACCATTCTCTGTCTCTCCCAGCAGTAGGACAGGTAAGTCCTGGTTATACACAGAGCTGAGCGCTGACCATTCTCTGTCTCTTCCAGCAGTAGGACGTGGTGTATGAGTACGAGCCGTAGACACACACAGCCATGGCTGCAAACAAGAACAAGAACCTGAGCTCCCTGGTATTGCACAAGGTGATCATGGTGGGCAGTGGCGGCGTGGGCAAGTCAGCACTCACTTTACAGTTCATGTATGATGAGGTAGGTTTATGTGATAGAACTAACCATGCCGATATGTTGGGTTACCTATTGTACTAACAGCATGTTCTAGAAACAGTTCTTCCTGATAGACCCCACCTCTTCAAGCCTTTCCTCTACAATTCCTCCTGTTAGGCCCCACCCCTGCAGTTCCTCCTCTTAGACCCTGGCCCTGTAAGACCCTTCTCTTCATTTCCTCCTTTTAGACCCCCACCCCTGCAGTTCCTCCTGTTAGACCCCCACCCCTGCAGTTCCTCCTGTTAGACCCCCACCCCTGCAGTTCCTCCTGTTAGGCCCCACCCCTGCAGTTCCTCCTGTTAGGCCCCACCCCTGCAGTTCCTCCTGTTAGGCCCCACCCCTGCAGTTCCTCCTGTTAGACCCCGGCCCTGCAGTTCCTCCTGTTAGACCCTGGCCCTGTAAGACCCTTCTCTTCAGTTCCTCCTGTTAGGCAACACCCCTGCAGTTCCTCCTGTTAGACCCTGGCTCTGTAAGACCCTTCTCTTCATTTCCTCCTTTTAGATCCCACCCCTGCAGTTCCTCCTGTTAGACCCTGGCCCTTCAAGCCCCTTCTCTACAGTTTCTCCTGTTAGAGCCAAACTCTGCAAGCCCCTCCTCTGTATAGGTAATTTTCCAGCAAACAAAATAGCAGACTTTATGTATGTAGATAAAGATTAGTACTGACATATAAAAGATAAAAGTATATTGTTATTTAAAGCTCCTATCAGTAAACCTTTGTATATCGTTCTATGGGCAGAAAATTCTAATGGTCACTTTGACAATTATCTCCTTAAAGGGATAGTAATGGTTCACAATAAAAGCAGCTCTAATTAATCATCATAGTATTTGGGCCATGGAGAGTGTTATTTCAATACTGTCAGAGTTGTAGTACAAGAGTAATTGAATGATAAAGTATCCCCCTCCCGCCCCTTTTACTGATGTAACACTGCTCACCTCAGAGCAGCAAGACTGTCTGGATGGATCACAGAGAGGGACAATCTTCAGTGATCATAAGGAAAAACCTGTCAAGGGGACAAGGTTTTCATTGTTCTCACAGTAAGAAGATTGTCCCTTGCTGTGAACTGTCCTGTCTGTGGACCAGATTCCACATCTGAGGGGAGGGGCTTACACTAGGTAAAAGGGGCGGGATGGGGATACTTTATCATTCAATTACTCTTGAACTACAACTCTGACAGTATATAAATAACACTCTCCATGGCCCAAATACTATGAAGATTAATTGGAGCTGCAGTTTTTTTTGAAACATTACTATCTCTTTAATCAGGGAGCAAGGAAAAGATTGTCGCACCTTGATATCATTCCAAAGAGGTGGACATGATGCTTGTTAGCAGGACACAAGCTTTGCCTTATACACATTGTAATCTTAACCCTTTAACCCCAAAGGACCCTTGATGGTCCTGGAACGTCATGGGTTGGAGAGCGATAAGGACCCATGATGTGCCAGGACCATCATGGAATTCAGGGCTTCCCACGTGGCTGCACGCTATTCGGGGAGCCCTGAACCAGAAGCTGGGAAAAAAAAAATTATCTGTGATCCTTAAAGCGGAACTACCACCTGAACAGAACTTTAGCTTAAATAACTCCCCATCTGGCAACTAGCTGCTTAGTAGCGCTAGTCACCAGAATTATTATCTTGACAAATAGATTTAGCCTTTCTTCCCGGGCTGACAGCATCACGGAACGCGGACATCTTTCCATAATGACTTCCACGCGCCTGCGCTTTCGGTCCCTTTTGGAGCCGATGGCTTCTAGCAACGCCTCCTAGACCCGGCTGGGACTGACAGCGCAGGCGCGCAGACGTCATTATGGCAAGATGTCCGCGCTCCGTGATGCTGTCAGCCCGGGTAGAAGGGCTAAATCTATCTGTCAAGGTAATAATTCTGGCGACTAGCGCTACTAAACGTGTTCAGGTGGTAGTTCCGCTTTAAGTGCCAGCTGGCTGTGCGATCGTACGGTCCTTAAGGGGTTAAGGAGCCAAGGAGTGTGGAGTACATCACTTTGTAATATATATAGCACTCCGCTGTGGTCCTTAACCCTTTGAATTCCAGTGGAGTGCCCAACGCATTGCTCTGGCACTCAGCGGGTTAAAGGGGTTTCGTAGGCTCAGGTAATCTGCCTGTTTCAGTGTGTGGGGAGGGGGGGGACCTGTTTCCTTCCGTTTACATGACCTTCAGGACTGATTGTTATCTCTTGAACCAAGGGTAAAATTCATAAAGGTCAGTAGGATTTTCTGGTCATAGTTGGTGTCACTTCCTCTTTAAAGGGACAGTAATGTCCCATAAAAAAATAGTGTTTTGTAGTGTTTAAAAAATAAATTATATGGCATAAATCCTCTCTCTCAAACCTTAATGGTGTGAGAGATATCCTCCGGTAACGTTCACCCTTCCCTCCCCTTCTTATGATGTCAGCTGTAAAGCTGACAGAAGGAGATCCGTGTCAGCCGACATGAGGAGGCTCTTCAGCAGAGCGGCAATAGCGATCTTGGAAAAGGATTACTTCATTGGAACGGTCTACAAAGTGTGAAGACAAATATTATCAAAGTGGTGCAAAAAAAGAATGAATCGGAGAAATAAATGATAACTCCTAGCAGCCTGACAAAGACCTCCACTTCTATAAGTCTGGCGCTTACGGGGAAATCTTAACTACATACAAAGGATTATGGGCAACAGAATAACAGACGATACTACCGTAATAAGACAATTAATTGGCTTTAATATAATAACTATAATGACGATTAATTGGCTTTAATGTAATATCCGTAAAAAGACGATTAATTGGCTTTAATGTAATCGTAATAAGACGAATAATTGGCTTTAGTATAATACCGTAATAGGATGATTCATTTGCAAACCAGGCACACTTCGTAGACCTTTCCAATTAAGTAATTATTTTCCAGTGTTGCAATTTCGGCTCTGCTGAAGAGCCAGCGGCTGGCCCCAGGACCGGGATCGCCTGCTGTCAGCGTAGCGCTGATGTCAGGAGAAGGGGACAGAGGGGAGAACTTTAGGACCGAATAGCTCTCAAACAATAAAGGTATGAGAGAGAGGATTTGTGCCATTTAATTTATTTTTTTAAACACTACAAAACACACATTGTTTTTATGGGACGCTACTGTCCCTTTAAACAGAAATTGAGCAGAACTCTAATAGGAGATGAGTTGTTCTGGAATAAAAGACACAGCTCTTTGCTATTTACATTAGAACCAATATTCTGACATATCTTCCAAAACGGTTTCTTTCTAGAACAACCAAATATTTATGTATTCTGTTCAGCTTTCTTCTGATTTATTTTACAACTAGCAACATGGGACGGCGTTGCCCGTCATGTTATGACCATTGGGCGCACGTGTTTGAAATGCAGACACACTGATAAACACAGACATATGCAGCATACAGGCAGACACATACCATACATCCCAAGTGTCCCTCTTTAGGAGGGACAGTCCCTCTTTGAGGGCCAAATCCCTCTGTCCCTCTTTCCCACCCTGTTGTCCCTCTTTTTAGGAGGTCAGACTGTGTGCAGGGCCGGCTCCACCTATAGGCGAGGTAGGCGCCGGCCTAGGGCGCACACGTACTGGGGGCGCGGGCATGCAGCGGAGAAGAGCTGCGCCCACACACCACGCCAGGAACCACAACACAGTCAGGCCTGTGTTGCTACAGCGCTCCCTCATCTGGTCGGATCTTTAGTAATGCAGAGCGAGCTGGGAGTCATGATCTCCAGCCGCGCTCTGCATTACTGAAGAGAAGACTGCGCGGGAGATACAGGTATGTGATGGGGGGCAAGTTGGAGCTGAGGGGGCAAGTTGGAGCAGATGTGGGGCAAAGTGGAGATGATGGGGGCAAGTTGGAGCTGTTAGGGGAAAGCTGGAGCTGAGGGGGCATAGTGGAGCTGGTGGTGGCAAGTTGGAAATGATGGGGGCAAGTTGGAAATGATGGGGGCAAGTTGGAGCTGATGAGGGTCAAAGTGGAGCTGATGAGGGTCAAAGTGGAGCTGATGAGGGTCAAAGTGGAGCTGAGGGGGGGCAAGTTGGAGCTGAGGGGGGGCAAAGTGGAGCTGGTGGGGCAAGTTGGAGCGGATGGGGGGGCAAGTTGGAGCGGATGGGGGCAAGTTGGAGCCGCTGGGGGCATAGTGGAGCTGATAGTGGAAAGTTGGAGCTGAGAGGGCATAGTGGAGCTGGTGGGGGCAAGTTGGAGCGGATGGGGGCAAGTTGGAGCGGATGGGGGGCAAAGTGGAGCTGATGGGGGTAAGTTGGAGAGGATGGGGGGCAAAGTGGAGCTGATGGGGGTAAGTTGGAGCTGAGGGGGTAAAGTGAAGCTGAGGGGGCAAAATGGAGCTGGTGGGGGCACGTTGGAGCTGATGGGGGCAAGTTGGAGTTGATAGGGGCAAAGTGGAGCTGGTGGGCCAAAGTGAAGCTGATAAGCTGGTGGGGGGCATCTCTTACAGGCATCTCCAGAACAGGGGCAGAGTGGCTCAGGGGGCAGAGAGAGGACAATCATGAAAAGAGGTTGGGTATAAGTAGGCAGGGTATAAAGGGGTGGGACACAAGGGGCGGAGCGAAATGGGCGGCAAAATTAGGTTTTGCCTAGGGTGGCAAAAATCCTTGCACCAGCCCTGACTGTGTGGTGTGTATTACTTTGCTCTACAGCAATAAAGCAATAAACTTCAGTATATGTGTGTATACATTAGTCTGTGCAAATAAAATACTTTGGTCTTGAACTAAATCATTTATTCAGTTACATAAATAGCCAGTAATAGGTCATGAAATAACCTAAAAATTCTTACTAATGCCCCGCCCACCAGCCACACCCCCAATAATATCACCTAAAAGTAACGTGTCCCTCTTTGGCCCTGTGAAATGTTGGGAGGTATGCACATACACACAGTGAGCGGCAGAAACATGCAAAACACATGTACACACAGACACACTGGAGATGCACATATGGACACACATTTGTAACAGAGATGTACACACACAGACACGCAACATATATGAGCAGAAACACATGTGCTCATGAGTTGTGTACCCCTCTGGCACTCAAAGGGTTAAGGTATAGAGAGGCATGTCAGAGTTAAATAGCAGTGGGAAGTGTGTTCATACCTGGGAACACTGACTTGTGAAGTCCCTAGAGGGGACTGATGTGGTGCTGTTGTGGAGAGACAAATGGGACAATCTGGGTTAAAAGTGGGTGGGGCTTAATCGCAAGTAGGGGGCGGGGCTTAACATAAATGTGAAAAAGTGTTAGTAATAGGCTGGGAAAGGAGGAGAAGTGGGAGGGGAATGCAAGTTTACAGTGTGAGGGGTTTGAACACACTCCATGAGGGGTAAAACTTGATACAGAACCCTGTGGCAGTCAGTGGGTTAAGTGTGAATCTGATGGCTGTCTGTCCTGTGTCTTGCATGGCAAATGGTGACAGTGAAGAAGTAATTCAGCAATGAGGGCCTACCTTAACCCTTTGAGTGCCATTTTGTTCCCCTGCTGATGCAGCACCATTCAGTGGCTTTACTACAGGTCCTGCTGAGGCCACTGGGAGTCAAGGTGAGTGACTGTGTGTCAGCCATCTTTCTTTCTGGCTGTGTGTGTGTGGTGGTGCTGTGTGAGTGAGGCATGTATGTGTTATACCTGGGAATTTTTACTTGTGGAGTCCCTCATGTGGTGCTGATGTGGAGAGAGCAATGAGGCAATCTGGGTTAAAAGGGGGCGTGGCTTAATCGCGAGTAGGGGGCGGGGCTTAACATAAATATGGAAAAGTGTTAGTAATAGGCTGGGGAAGGAGGAGAAGTGGGAGAGAAATGCAAGTTTACAGTGTGAGGAGTTTGAACACACTCCCTGAGGGGTAAAACTTGATACACAACCCTGTGGCAGTCAGTGGGTTAAGTGTGAATCTGATGGCTGTCTGTCCTGTGTCTTGCATGGCAAATGATGACAGTGAAGAAATAATTGAGCAATGAGGACCTACCTTAACCCTTTGAGTGCAATTTTGTTCCTCTGGTGCTGCACTACAGGTCCTGCTGAGGCCTCTGGGAGTCAGGGTGAGTGACTGTGTGTGTGTATCAGCCATATGTATTTCTGGCTTTGTGTGTGTATGTGGTGCTGTGTGTGTGAGTGGGGGCATGTCTGCTTGGTGCTGTGTGAGTGGGGCATGTGTGTGTGTGGTGCTGTGTGAGTGGGGCATGTGTTTGTGTGGTGCTGTGTGAGTGGGGCATGTGTGTGTGTTTGTGTGGTGCTGTGTGAGTGGGGCATGTGTGTTTGTCTGTGGTGTAGGAGCAAGTGGCGGCCATGTTGTTTTTTTCTGACTTTGATAGTGGTGGGTGGGCTGCATAGTGGGGGCGGGCCAACTCCCTGCATGATTGAATCACCCAATGGGAACAGTAACTCCTCCTTAATACCACCCCTGGGTGTGTTTTGGCAGGCACAAAGTCTTCTTTTATATATATAGATTAAACGGTTTGGTAAACTGTTCCGCATGCCAGAGGATTATTCATCCTGAGTATTCGCCCCCATCGCCCCATACCTGGAGAATGAACAAAAATGACCAGATCACGTTCTAGTTTAGTCATCCACAGACTTTGGATGACTTACCTCTTAAGGACAAGGGAGCAATGCACTTCACACCCCTCTGACCTCTCTCCCCCCCTCTCGTTCTCTTTTCCCCCTCTCTCATTCTCTTTTCCCCCTCTCTCGTTCTCTCTTCCCCCCCTCTCTCATTCTCTTTTCCCCCTCTCTCTTGTTCTCTCTTTCCCCCTCTCTCATTCTCTCCCCCTCTCGTTCTCCCCCCCTCGTTCTCTTTTCCCCCTCTCGTTCTCTTTTCCCCCCTCTCGTTCTCTTTTCCCCCCTCTCGTTCTCTCTTCCCCCCCTCTCTCGTTCTCCCCCCTCTCGTTCTCTCCCCCCCCTCTCGTTCTCTTTTCCCCCCTCTCGTTCTCTTTTCCCCCCTCTCGTTCTCTTTCCCCCCCTCTCGTTCTCTTTCCCCCCCTCTCGTTCTCTTTCCCCCCCTCTCGTTCTCTTTCCCCCCCTCTCGTTCTCTTTTCCCCCACTCTCTCGTTGTCTCTCCCCCCTCTCTCGTTCTCTCTCCCCCACTCTCTCATTCTCTCTCCCCCACTCTCTCGTTGTCTCTTCCCCCCCCCTCGTTGTCTCTTCCCCCCCCTCGTTGTCTCTCCCCCCCCTCGTTGTCTCTCCCCCCCTCTCGTTCTCTCTTCCCCCCCTCTCGTTCTCTCTTCCCCCTCTCTCGTTCTCTCTTCCCCCTCTCTCGTTCTCTCTTCCCCCCCTCTCGTTCTCTTCCCCCCTCTCGTTCTCTCTCCCCCCCTCTCTCGTTCTCTCTCCCCCACTCTCTCGTTCTCTCTTCCCCCCCCTCGTTGTCTCTCCCCCCCTCTCGTTGTCTCTCCCCCCTCTCTCGTTCTCTCTTCCCCCTCTCGTTCTCTCTTCCCCCTCTCTCGTTCTCTCTTCCCCCTCTCTCGTTCTCTCTTCCCCCTCTCTCGTTCTCTCTTCCCCCTCTCTCGTTCTCTCTTCCCCCTCTCTCGTTCTCTCTTTCCCCCCTCTCGTTCTCTTCCCCCCTCTTGTTCTCTTCCCCCCTCTCGTTCTCTCTCCCCCACTCTCTCGTTCTCTCTCCCCCACTCTCTCGTTCTCTCTCCCCCACTCTCTCGTTCTCTCCCCACTCTCTCGTTCTCTCTCCCCCACTCTCTCGTTCTCTCTCCCCCCTCTCTCCCCCTCGTTCTCTCCCCCCCTCTCGTTCTCTCTCCCCCCTCTCTCGTTCTCTCTCCCCCCTCTCTCGTTCTCTCTCCCCCCTCTCTCGTTCTCTCTTCCCCCTCTCGTTCTCTCTTCCCCCCTCTCTCGCTCTCTCTTCCCCCCTCTCTCGCTCTCTCTTCCCCCCTCTCTCGCTCTCTCTTCCCCCCTCTCTCGCTCTCTCTTTTCCCCGCTCTCGTTCTCCCTTTCCCCGCTCTCTCTTCCCCCATTGGGATTTCCTACACAAATTATTATAGGTGGTGGGGATTATTTTTAGGTGAATATAATTCCCTTTTATCTCAGGAGTTCTCACACTTTGTATTATTGGAACCCTTTAGTTTCACACAACACATCTGTAGAACCCAGCAATTAAACCCTTTAAGTGTTCTAGTGGTCACCAGTGCATTATCCAAGGAGTTCAACGTGTCTCAATATAAAATCTGCTGGATGTTGTTGGTACACGTAACTAAAGAATACATTATTAGGCCGAATCTAATCCTAGAAGTGATAAAAGGTAACTGTACTGTTCCCATGTCTTCCGATACTGAACTCTCTTCTGTGGACCCCCATGAACTTCTTCAGGGAACCCTAGGTTTCCCCGGGACACAGTTAACCATTTGAATGGCAGAGGGGTACGCAAAGCATTGCAAAGCAATACTTTGCGTACCCCTCTGGCACTCAAAGGGTTAAAGAACCACTGGTCTGACCCTTGAAGGACGAGGGGTGTGTCTGTTGCTCACACAATCTGATCTTTAATGGGCTAACCCTTTGAGTGACGGACGAGTGCCTAGCGAATTGTTGAGCACCCCTCTGGCACTTAAAGGGTTAAAGCATTGCAGGCTGTTCATGTAAGCCGGTAGACACTGCTACTTCTCATCACCATCTCCCTGCTCAGTTTGTAGAAGATTACGAACCAACTAAGGCGGACAGTTACAGGAAGAAAGTGGTGTTGGACGGAGAGGAGGTGCAGATAGATATCCTAGACACGGCCGGGCAGGAGGACTACGCCGCCATTCGGGACAATTACTTCCGCAGCGGAGAGGGATTCCTCCTGGTGTTCTCCATAACGGAACACGAGTCTTTTACAGCCACGGCGGAGTTCAGGTCGGTATCGCCAGAGCTGAGTTTATAACTTCTCAAGTATGTTGGTTTATCGTGTGCTGCAGTCCTTGGGTACACATGGTGACTGTGCCAGGCTGTTCGCTAAAAGGGCATTTGGTGAAATGAGGCAGAAAGTGAAGAAATTCTGTATCAGCTCAACTGCACCATTCGGAACAATTAAAGGGATAGTCATGTTTCACTGTAAAAGCAGCTCCAATTAATCTTCATAGTATTGGGGCCACGGAGAGTGTTATTTCAATACTGTCAGAGTTGTAGTACAATAGTAATTGAATGATAAAGTATCCCCTTCCCGCCCCTTTTACTGGTGTAACACTGCTCACCTCAGAGCAGCAAGACTGTCCGGATGGATCGCAGAGCGGGACAATCTTCAGTGATCATAAGGAAAAACCTGTCAAAGGGGGCAGTGTTTTTCTCATGATCACAGTAACAAGATTGTCCCTTGCTGTGATCTGTCCGGTCAAGTGACCAGATTCCACATCTGAGGGGAGGGGTTTACACTAGGTAAAAGGGGCGGGAGGGGGATACTTTATCATTCAATTACTCTTGTACTACAACTCTGACAGTACTGAAATAACACTCTCCATGGCCCGAATACTATGAAGATTAATTGGAGCTGCTTTTATTTTGAAACATTACTATCCCTTTAAAACATTTCCATTGGTTTAAATGGTTCTTTTTACCACTTGATTATTAGTGAGGTCTCCAGGTCATTGCAAAGCAAAATGAAAATCCCTACATTTCCATAACTTGAATAGAGCTTTTTAACCTGCAGACTGCTTAAAGCATCCAATGGGTTAAAAAGCCCACTTTAGCTGGAATTTTTATATGGTGCGTTTGGTTTGCTCCAGAATAACTCCATACTTTTACCATTATGAGCCAGTCACCCTTAACGCGCTGCCGACTTTGGTGCTTGTACTGTGAAGGAATTTGTCTTGTAAAACACACGTTCAGGTCTTTGTAGTTGTGTTGTGGACAATGCAGCGCACGCAGAGACTTGTGTGGACAGAGCCATTCTTTTTATTTATATATTTTTTAATTATTATATCAATGCAATAAAAAAAGAGGGCTGCCAGGTTCCTTCTCTCTCCCCCCAGTGCAGTCCACTCTCAGAAGATAATCCTTACTTCTACTGAAGCCCAGTTGACATCTGATTCCTCTTTACTGCGGGCGGCAAGCTTCTATTTGCCACTTGCTTCCATCAATGCCCTGTCAGGACCTTCCGTTGCCAGCCAATGGTAACGCCATGTGAAAATCTCAAGGTCCTCACAGGGCAATACAGTAGATCCAAAGCGCAGAGATCTGAGCATTGGATCTACGGTATTGCCCTGTGAGGACCTTGAGATCTTCATAGGGCATTACCATTGGCTGGCAGCAGAAGGTCCTGACAGGTCATTGATGGAAGCAAGCAGCAAATGCAAGCGTGCCGCCCGCAGTGAAGAGGAATTATGTCAGTGGGCTTCAGTGGAAGTAAGGATTATCATCTGAGACTGGATTGTGCCAGGGGGGGCGGGGGAGGGAAGGAATCTGGCAGCCCTAATTTCTTTATGATTAAGGAAAACAAGGGTGCATATTATACGTAGGTGCGTATTATACATAGGTGTGTATTATACATAGGCACTCTTGTTTTCCCCTAAAATCTTGGGTATAATATACATCTGCTTATTATACACAGGTGAGTATTATACCTGAGATTTTACGATAATTTAATTTATCTTGTATGGTTTGGTTTTCCCATTGTTCTGTATGTATAAAAAGCCTGTGTTACCCTTTATAATGGGTGTGCTGTTATCCCCTTAACGTCCGGCGGCTCTGGGTAGGGTAACCCTTATCCCCTTAGTGACAGCCACGTGCGTACGCGGCTGTCACATTAACGCCCACAAAACATTTTTTTTTTTTTTTTTTTTTAACGATTCCGGAGCCTCCAAACGGCCTGCAGCCACACAGAGACCCAGACTTCCGGGACTTACCAGGTACGTCCTCTGTCACTAAGTGACAGTTTTTGCGGGACGTACCTGGTAAGTCAATTGTTGAGATTGGGTTAAGGACTGCATAACGTCATTCAGAGAGCTGGCACCCATAAGCGGTCACATGTACCGGGGAGGGTGAATACAGTCTTGGAGCAGTCCGGTTCAGACTTCCGTAGTAATCACATTGTTCCCGCTGGAGCGCTGTGATCACAAAAGCCATAGTGTCCTAGGACTGTCCGATCCTTAAGGCATGGATACCAGTGACTGTCCTGACACGTCACCGGTCCTTAAAGGGTTAACCATGTCTTGACTGGTTTTTGGTGGTATAAATTGTTTCAAAAGGGGCTATAGTATTGTCTACCAGTGGTGTCCGTAGACATTTTTCCAGGGGGGGGCAAAGCCATAATATGACCCCCAGGCCAGCCCATCTAGCCCTTTTATTTATATGGAGGAGGGTAATTGTAGGGGGGGCAAGTGCCCCCCTTGCCCCCCCTCCGGACGCCCATGTTGTCTACTCTACAACTAGCACAGATCAGCAGAGCGCCACCTGGCTTTTGAAGCAGCATAGTTTGAGATGAAGGCCAGAGGACCACCGGCCCCGTCTGGGTCAATCATCTGGGTACCGTCACAATGTTCCTTTAATCTAAGTATAAATTCCTTAATGATCAGTATGACTCAATTCTGTGTGAAACGCGTCTCCAAATGAATTTTAATTAGTCCCACGCTCCTCCCACTGTATCCACTGTCTCTTCAGTATGAGGAGTCTGGGTCCTCCATAGACTTGATATCTACTACTAATTAGATCCCTTTTTGGGGAACCAGGGCACACAGAATTGATTCATAATGGCCGTTAGGATTTTCTGCTCAAAATGACGATAAGTGGGCACTTATTAGGAGGTGTTAATGTTCCTTTAAGGGCCACAAGCACAAAAACCAAATGATGTAATTTTTGAGCAAACCAAATACACAATAAAGGAGAAATCATAAATGCGTGCTGATTTAAATGATGTTTCCCTTGAATGATAGAGGTCCTTTAAATTCATAGAAGTGTAAAACCATATTGAGATCTGAAAGTTACACTAATTCCTTTAAATAAAGCAGAAGTTTCATCTGAGGAACAAAAACAAAACACTATGTAATTGTGGTACTAATAGTTCTCATTATATCACCCCTCCCCCACAGGGAGCAGATCCTCCGTGTGAAGGCAGAAGAGGACAAAATACCTCTGCTTGTGGTGGGCAATAAGTCCGATTTGGAGGACAGGAGGCAGGTTCCTGTAGATGAAGCCAGAGGCAAAGCGGAGGAGTGGGGCGTTCAGTACGTGGAGACATCTGCCAAGACGAGAGCCAACGTAGACAAAGTAAGTTCATTTCACCCAACCATCATCAGTGGAGTGAACCCCGGGCTCATCAGGACTGGGGGAGCGGGGGTTCTACATAAGTACCATTGTGTATTTTTCTCTCCCCCCTTCCCTTTCACTCTTTCTGTCTCACTCTTGCTCGCTGTCTCGCTTTCTTTCCTTCTCGCTTTCTCTTGCGCTCGCTTTCTCTCTCTCTCCTTCCCACTTTCTCTTTCTCTCTCCTTCCCACTTTCTCTTTCTCTCTCCTTCTCACTTTCTCTTTCTCTCTCCTCACTTTCTCTTTCTCTCTCCTTCTCACTTTCTCTTTCTCTCTCCTTCTCACTTTCTCTCTCTCCTCGATTTCTCACGTTCTCTCTCTCCTCGATTTCTCACGTTCTCTCTCTCCTCGATTTCTCACTTTCTCTCTCTCCTCGATTTCTCACTTTCTCTTTCTCTCTCCTTCTCACTCTCTCTCTCTCCTCACTCTCTCTCTCTCCTTCTCACTTTCTCTCTCTCCTTTTCACTCTCTCTCTCTCCTTCTCACTTTCTCTCTCCTTCTCACTCTCTCTCTCTGCTTCTCACTTTCTCTCTCTCCTTCTCACTTTCTCTCTCTCCTTCTCACTTTCTCTCTCTCCTTCTCACTCTCTCTCTCTCCTCGATTTCTCTCTTGTGCTCTCCTTCTCACTTTCTCTCTCTTTCCTGCTTTCTCTCTCTCGTGCTTTCTCACTCTTTCATGCTTTCTCTCTTGCTTTGTGTCTCGCACGCACTGTCGATCTCTCATGCATTCTCCCTCTCTCGTGCTTTCTCTCCTTTCTCCCCTTTCTCCCTCTCTCGTGCTTTCTCTCCTTTCTCCCTCTCTCGTGCTTTCTCTCCTTTCTCCCTCTCTTGTGCTTTCTTTCCTTTCTCCCTCTCTCGTGCTTTCTCCCTCTCTCGTGCTTTCTCCCTCTCTCGTGCTTTCTCTCCTTTCTCCCTCTCTCGTGCTTTCTCCCTCTCTCGTGCTTTCTCCCTCTCTCGTGCTTTCTCTCCTTTCTCCCTCTCTCGTGCTTTCTCCCTCTCTCGTGCTTTCTCCCTCTCTCGTGCTTTCTCCCTCTCTCGTGCTTTCTCCCTCTCTCGTGCTTTCTCTCCTTTCTCCCTCTCTTGTGCTTTCTCTCCTTTCTCCCTCTCTCGTGCTTTCTCCCTCTCTCGTGCTTTCTCCCTCTCTCGTGCTTTCTCTCCTTTCTCCCTCTCTCGTGCTTTCTCCCTCTCTCGTGCTTTCTCCCTCTCTCGTGCTTTCTCCCTCTCTCGTGCTTTCTCCCTCTCTCGTGCTTTCTCTCCTTTCTCCCTCTCTCGTGCTTTCTCCCTCTCTCGTGCTTTCTCCCTCTCTCGTGCTTTCTCCCTCTCTCGTGCTTTCTCTCCTTTCTCCCTCTCTTGTGCTTTCTCTCCTTTCTCCCTCTCTCGTGCTTTCTCTCCTTTCTCCCTCTCTCGTGCTTTCTCTCCTTTCTCCCTCTCTCGTGCTTTCTCCCTCTCTTGTGCTTTCTCTCCTTTCTCCCTCTCTCGTGCTTTCTCTCCTTTCTCCCTCTCTTGTGCTTTCTCCCTCTCTTGTGCTTTCTCTCCTTTCTCCCTCTCTCGTGCTTTCTCCCTCTCTCGTGCTTTCTCCCTCTCTCGTGCTTTCTCCCTCTCTCGTGCTTTCTCCCTCTCTTGTGCTTTCTCTCCTTTCTCCCTCTCTTGTGCTTTCTCCCTCTCTTGTGCTTTCTCTCCTTTCTCCCTCTCTTGTGCTTTCTCTCCTTTCTCCCTCTCTTGTGCTTTCTCCCTCTCTTGTGCTTTCTCCCTCTCTTGTGCTTTCTCCCTCTCTTGTGCTTTCTCCCTCTCTCGTGCTTTCTCTCCTTTCTCCCTCTCTTGTGCTTTCTCTCCTTTCTCCCTCTCTTGTGCTTTCTCTCCCTCTCTTGTGCTTTCTCTCTCTCTCTTGTGCTTTCTCTCTCTCTCTTGTGCTTTCTCTCTCGTGCTTTCTCTTGCGCTTTCTCTCTCGCTCTTGTGCTTTCTCTCTCGCTCTCATGCTTTCTCTCTCGCGCTCGTGCTTTCTCTCGTGCTTTCTCTCTCGCTCTCGTGCTTTCTCTCTCGCTCTCGTGCTTTCTCTCTCGCTCTCGTGCTTTTTCTCGCTCTCGTGCTTTTTCTCGCTCTCGTGCTTTTTCTCGCTCTCGTGCTTTCTCTCTCTCTCTCGCTTTCTCTCTCTCTCGCCCTCGTGCTTTCTCTCTCTCTCTCTCTCTCTTTCTCTCTCTCTCTCTCTCTCGCTTTCTCTCTCTCTCTCGCCCTCGTGCTTTCTCTCGCTCTTGCTTGCTTTCTCTCTCGCTCTTGCTTTCTCTCTCGCTTTCTCTCTCTCGCTCTTGCTTTCTCTCTCTCTCTCGCTCTTGCCTTCTCTCTCTCTCTCTCTCTCGCTCTTGCCTTCTCTCTCTCTCTCTCTCTTGCTTTCTCTCTCTCTCTTGCTTTCTCTCTCTCTCTTGCTTTCTCTCTCTCTCTTGCCTTCTCTCTCTCTCTCTCTCTCTCTCTCTCTTGCTTTCTCTCTCTCTCTTGCTTTCTCTCTCTCTCTTGCTTTCTCTCTCTCTCTTGCTTTCTCTCTCTCTCTTGCCTTCTCTCTCTCTCTCTCTTGCTTTCTCTCTCTCTCTTGCTTTCTCTCTCTCTCTTGCTTTCTCTCTCTCTCTTGCCTTCTCTCTCTCTCTCGCTCTTGCCTTCTCTCTCTCGCTCTCGCTCTTGCCTTCTCGCTCTCGCTCTTGCTTTCTCTCTCGCTCTTGCCTTCTCTCTCTCGCTCTTGCCTTCTCGCTCTTGCCTTCTCTCTCTCTCTCTCTCGCTCTTGCCTTCTCTCTCTCGCTCTCGCTCTTGCCTTCTCGCTCTCGCTCTTGCTTTCTCTCTCGCTCTTGCTTTCTCTCTCTCTCTCTCTCCCCCCCCATCTCATTCTAATAGTTCACTGTTGATCAAACCTGGTACCAGCAACAGTCCAGGACTAAAGGGATTGTATGCCTGAGTCTAAGGCAGGGGTGGGTGTTGAGCTTCAAACATTCTACTTGTAGCTCCTACCTCTTGACTGGCTCGTAAAAGTTCTGTGTGGTTTCCAAGTTTTATGCCTTTTGTTTCTCCACCCCCTACCCACCCCTTGGCCTAAAAGTCATATGCATACAATAAATGGCTCAATTCTGAGGGCACTAGCTGGTTTGGAGACCACTCTAACATATTCAAGCTGTTAAAAGGGCCCACTTAAAGCAATGAGAATTTTAGGAATTTTTCTTTTCCTGTGATGTAGTTGGTTTAGCCCACATTTGGTTCACTTTTCTTTGTGTATATGGCACTGCAGGTCCACTCAATTGTTAGGTTGTCCGGACCTACATGTTTGTTGCCATGAATTGTCCTGTGTGTCACTGGCCGCGTGCTACCTCCGTGTCTCTTGTCTCATTCCAGGTGTTTTTTGACTTAATGAGGGAAATACGAACAAAGAAAATGTCTGAGAACAAAGAGAAGAACGGCAAAAAAAGCAGCAAAAGCAAAAAAAGCTTCAAACAGCGATGCTGCTTACTGTGATTTGGGAAGATGTCGAGTGGCCGGTGAGGGAACGGCGAGAACTGGGTTCCCCGCTCCCTTTCTCTTGTCTTCTAATGCAACATTTAGTATTCGCTCCCCTCCAGGCTGGAAACGCTAGCACAGCAATGTCTCGTTGGTTATTTCAGCTCGGAAAGGGTTAAACCTCAAATGTATCCCCAACTGGACCTGTTTTTTCATATTTTTTTTTTTTTTTGGGAAGCCTTACTAGATAAAGACACATTTTTAAAAACATAAACTAGAGATGTCATGTTTCTGAACGTTTTTGGGTCTTCTAAAAGTGCCACGATATTTAGGGGATTGTTTAACTCTTTGTGTTCCAAAGGGCTATGCAATGCGTTGCATTCCCCTCTGTCATTGAAAGGGATAATTAACTATTGATTAATGGCCCTGTCTGGCACAGGAAAGGGTTAACATTATAAACCACTTTTGTCTATTAATAATTAAGAAGTCCTGCTCCCCAGTGCCAAATAAGCCAACAGTGATTGTACACTGGCTGTAGGGCAGGAAGGATATCTTGCCATTTGTTCAAGTCCTTCTTTTCTCTGATGCTCAATGTAAACCCCTCATTTCAGGGGTGCGCTAGAACCTCACATTATAATCACATTGCAGGTAGGTAGTGAGTGAGCTCATCTATACACCTTGAATTATTTTCATTTTTTAATAGGAACTTACAGGGTTAAAGTTTGGTGCTCTCTATCACCCGGGTAAGAGAGAGAACTGTGCAAACGCCAGATATTAAAAATGAACCATTTCTGTTCAGATGTCAACGTTTTGGCACAGTTGCTTCATCAGACATAAGGAACTGCAGCGAAATGTTGACACATGAAAACACAGATATTGATTTATCTTTAAGGTGGAACGTTCATCAACATTATTATTATTAGCCCCAAATCCTTAATAAAGTAGCGATATGCATAGAAATACTTTCCATTTGCAGTATAAGTGCGGCATAAGTAAGAGAGAGAGCGTTTTTGGCAGACATCTTGCAGAGACGGCATCTCTGCTCTGTCCGTCTCGTTCAACTCTACAAATGGTGAGCTGAATGCCACTCTGCTGTGCAGGCACAGATAGTGCCTACTGTAAGATCCCAGCCGGTGTCTGCCTGCCGAAAATGTTCTCTCTCTTACCTATGCTGCACTTATACTGCAAATGGAAAGTATTTCTTTGTGTATAAATTAAGGATTCGGGGCTAAGTATAATGTTGATGAAAGTTCCGCCTTAAAGGGATAGTAATGTTTCATAATAAAAGCAGCTCTAATTAATCATCATAGTATTTGGACTTTGGAGAGTGTTATTTCAATTCTGTCAGAGTTGTAGTACAAGAGTAATTCAATGATAAAGTATCCCCCTCCCACCCCTTTTACTGATGTAACACTGTTCAGCCAGATCAGAAGGGAGGTGCCCAGGTAGACTGCAGAGAGGGACAATCTTCAATTAAGATGAGGGAAAAACCTGAAACACTTGTCAAAGGGGGCAGGGCTTTCATTGTTCTCATAGGAAGAAGATTGTCCCCTTCTGTTATCTGTCTGGTCTATGGACTGGATTCCACATCTGAGAAGAGATGGCTTACACTAGGTAAAAGGGGCGGGAGGGGAAACTTTGCTTGTGAATGTCTCTCAAACCATAAAGGTTTGAGAGATAAGACTTATATCGTTCTTCATGTTTTTTTAATGTCTACAAAATAAAATAAAGATAAAACGAAGTATTACTATCCCTTTAATGTCTGGTCTTCACTGTCCCCTCTCTTACCTGTGTTCTTACCTGTAAGATTTTTGTATAAAGGTGTGCAGAGGTAAATCCTTTGTGCTGTTCATGTCCCGTTAGATCTGTGATGGAAGATGAATGGGTCCGGTGGTAATCGTGCATTTGTGATGTGGAGAGGTTTTTAATAAACAAATAGATGCGTATAGTCCCCTCACTCTCCCCTGCTTCCAAGCGTATATCACATTCTCAGTATTGGATGCTACACAGTAATTAAAAGAATAGCAATTGCTTTATTTTAACTCATATTATTTTTGTAGTATATATTTATTCTACTTGCTGTCTGTCTCTATTCCAGTGGTGGGCAATCTGCACCCTCCAGTTGTTCAGGACTAAAATACCCTTTATCACCATCTGGCCAAAGTCTGGCTGGAAGTGACAGCAGTTAACCCTTTGAGTGCCAGAGGGGTACGCAACGCATTGCAAAGCAATGCATTGCGTACCCCTCTGGCACTCAAAGGGTTAATGTCCTGAGGGCCCCTGGTTGCCCACTACTGCTGAAAAAGTCATCATAAATGAATAGAGATCGAGTCACAGTTCTTATGATCCTTTGCAAATACATTTGAGTCATAGAGACTTTTGCAGACTGCAGGCAGGGGGCGCTCACTATCACTGATGGTGGAACAAAGAGAAGACTGTGAAACAGTTGCTATGTGTACACAGTTAAATTAAAAAAAATAATAATAAATTCCACATTTGCATAGATTAATATATACTATTAAAATGTTAGATTTTTTTTTTTAATAGTAAAACCATACCATTCACTTATCGGTCTTCTCCATTCTGATGGAGGACGCACTTAAATGCCAAACCTGTGTGTGAAAACCCAGAAGACAGGCCCATGTACGTTGCTGGACTGGAATTTTTGTTTTGGAGTTTTGGAAATCTGAAATTCTTGACCTGACACATGTACCGGCCACCGTTACCAAGGCAACAGGTTTAACTCTCTGATTGCCAGATGAGCGCGCAACAAATTGTCCTGCCCTGTGTTGCGCTCCCTCTGACACCATAAAGGTTTGAGAGATAGGAATGGCATCAATGGATTTCTTATTTTAATCTCTACAATATTACTTTTTATATATTTAAGACCTTTCTATCTCTTCAAAAGCCCGGTTTAATGTAACATGAATTTTTATTTGTCCCCTGTGGTGCAGTTGGTTTACTCCAGAATAACTCCAGTTTTTTATACATATGGGCCTCTGACACCAGATAGTTAAGGCAGCAAGAAATGAGAGAAAGAGATACATATACACAATGGCATATGCAGAAATACACACACATATTTACATCACGAAGCATGGATTTGCACTCGTCAGGATTTATGTTAGCAAAGTCTATATGTTGGTCAACGTTTCGGCTCATGCCTTGAGCCTTCATCAATATTGTCTTGATTAATGCTCAAGTATGAGCCGAAATGTTGGCTAATTTATATTAAACTTTGCTAAAAAAAACCATCCTGATGAGTGCCAGTCCGTGCTTCGTGATATGTGACCCAGGTATTAACTGCAGAGACGTGAGTGCCCGCCTGAATCATTTTATATTATACTAGTTTAAAAGCCTGTGTACACGGGCCAAGGTCTGGGTAATGTTAACCCTTTGAGTCCCAGAGGGGTACGAAACACATTGTAATACCCCTCTGGCACGCAAAGGGTTAAGAAGCCGCTACCTCACTGCTCCACGCAATGCAGTATTGCGTTGCCTCACTCACACGATGCAATCATGCGCAGTATAGACTGCCAAAACGCAGGCGCTCTCTACTGTGCATGACTGCATCGTGACAAACATCCTAGCGAATTATTCTATCGGATATACACGAACACACAATATAAATACACAACACGTGCACACACACACATGCACGTGTAAATACATACAACACACACGTGTGTGTGTATGTGTGTGTGTATATATATATATATATATATATATATATATATATATATATATATATATATATATACACACACACACACACACACACACCAGTTGAAGAGCCCGTTACGCGGGCCACAGTGCCACTGCCAGCCGGTTGCGGGGCAGTCATGCACAGTAGAGACTGTCCGCACCACGGCTGATACAGAGCTGGACGCTCTGTATCAG
This sequence comes from Rhinophrynus dorsalis, assembly GCA_037306005.1. Lineage (NCBI taxonomy): Eukaryota > Metazoa > Chordata > Amphibia > Anura > Rhinophrynidae > Rhinophrynus > Rhinophrynus dorsalis. The sequence continues at coordinate 251,065,668 of CM074725.1, forward strand.
CCTCGTCACAGGCAGTCTCTACTGCGCATGACTGCAGCACACGCAGCAGTCTCTACTGGGTATGACTGCGTCATTACACACGTTTTAGCGAATTATTATATAGGATATATATATATATATATATATATATATATATATATATATATATATATATATAATACACACACACACACACACACACACACACGCGCTAAAACCACCATATTTCCCTAAATACAGGCATCCAGTGATTGCACACCTGTATATAAATGCAGCTGTGCTTTCTATAGGGCCGTTACAATTGATTTGTGCTGCACCAGCAGTTTGTCATTTTGATACCATTCTCCCAGCGACTGTGTGGACGTGAACTGTAAGGTCCGTATGTTCAAAAGAAACTAGAGGAATTCTGGGGCAAACCGTTCACACTACAGGAGGGGAATCCAAAAATTCCCATTGAGTTTAAGTGGGAATTTTAACTACATGAATTCTAGAGAGGTCTCCAATGCATTGCAATGCACAGGAGAGATCACTACCATTCAAGGCATTAAAATCCCCATTTAAACAATGGGGATTTTTTAGTTGTCCCCTATAGTACAAATAGTTTGCCCCAGCTTTCCCAACATACAGCCCTTAAGACTTAGCTAGCTGCACAGCTAATAAAATTGTAGGAACATTGGATGTCTCCCCTGGTCACTCTGTCACCAGTCCACAAACTTTTTGGGGCATTAGCCATTACCTGCTACAAAAAAATACTTTTATCTTTCCACAGGGAGTTGCAGCAAATGTACAGCTGTGCTCATCACTGTGAAAGGGTATTTAGTGTATTGCTTCGAAGTGCATTGCACACCCCTGAATCCCTTAACCCTTTGAGTGGCAGAGAGGTATTGCATTGGTCTAACTCCCAGGCACTCAAAGGGTTAAAATTGTACCCTTTTTTCTGCAGATTACAGCCTGAGAATATTTTGTTTCCTCTCCCTATAAAAGAGTATAAAAACACATTTATTTAGAAATGGGCATAACAAGAAAAAAAAAATAAAATCTTAGTGTTAATGTGCTTTTTTCGGAGTCCTAGCCAATTGTATTTTAACCCTTTGAGTGCCAGAGTGACGACCAGTGCATCTGTCGCTTAAAGGATTCACCTCCAATAAATAACACATTTCTTATTCCTGTGTACAGACTTTTCCTCTTTAACCCCTAAAGTACCGGAGAGATGTGCAGAGAATTGATTTGTCATTAAGTTGCACACTCCGCAGGTTCTTCAATTTTTAATAATAATTATTATTTTTCACCCTTCTAATAGTGTACTAAACCTTGTACCTTACATATTACATTGTTTATTATATATAAAATATTTTAGAATTGTTTGTTTGAATATGCCACCTTTTCTTATGTTACACTCGAATTAAAAAAAAAAAAAAAAAAAAACTTCACAGAAGCATTTGTAAAATTGAAAATGATATATTTTTCTTTGGTATGTTCAATTGACCTAAAGCTTGGATAAACATTAAAAAAAAAATTCCCTTTCTGCATTGTCTTTTGCTACTAAATACAAATGAAGTCACGGATCAGACGAACAGTGACTATAGCAGGTGACGGAAACAAATTTGCATACGTCTTAACCCTTTCCTGCGCTGCAGGGAGATTTTTAATTGAAAAGTTATTTCAACTCTTTTAAATCACATTGCTAGCAACAGCTCCAATTTTTTTTTCATAATTCACTTTATGGGAGAACTTGAGTCGCTGACTTCAGCTCTCGGTGCGAACTAATGAGAAAAGCCAAACTTGGTGACCTTTAATACTAGTACACTAGCAATTTTATTATTATTATATATTTTTTTGATAATCTTTACGGGCGAGTTTAGTCATAGACTACGCTTCTCTACAGTAAGTGCCAGAAAAGAATTATCTGGTAAACAGAATACAAATTCAGTTCATTTTTTTTCCCCAGCTGTAACAAAAATACGCAAACACACTCACATATAGCACACACAAAGGTCTTGATAAAGACCCTTTAGGGGGCCGAAACATTGACAAGTAAATTAGCATCGTTCTCTACAAGACCTGAGTGTGCTCTCAATTCATGGTCTTGTAGCATTTCTTTTCTAAATGTCTTTATGAGTAGCACCTAGGCAGTAGCGATTTATGCATGTTTACTTAGTTAAAGGGATAGTATTACTTCAAAATTACTATCCCTCATATTGTAGCCCTTAATAAACTGAGTTAAATGACACCAGCGGCATCTCTCAGACCTTTATGGTTTAAGAGATAGCCACTTTCAAAGTTTCCTCTCCCCTTCTGTCAGCGTTCTGCTGCCAGCAGGGGAATCCGGTCCCAGGACAGACGGAGGCTCTTAAACAGAGCCGATATCTCTTTATGGAAGGAAAAATTATTCATTGAAACAGTCTTCTATGTGCGCTTGGTAACCAAGCACACGTAGAAGACTGTTTCAATTAATCATTTTTCCTTCCATAATGAGATATCAGCTCTGCTGAAGAGCCTCCTCTTGATTCAGAGACCGGATTCTCCTGCTGGCAGCAGAACACTGACAGCAGAGGAGAGGAAACTTTGAAAGCGGCTATCTCTAAAACCATAAAGGTCTGAGAGATGCCGCTGGTGTCATTTAACTCAGTTTATTAAGGGCTACAATATGAGGGATAGTCATTTTGAAGTAATACTATCCCTTTAAATAGGCGTGCCCATTCCACCTTTTCTCATATATATATCCCTTTGAGTGCCAAAGGGGCATATATGCATATGCAACTGCCTAGCGATCTAAATACTGGGAGGTGCTTCGGCTATGCTGGCTACACCACATTTCGAATTGTGAGTGTGGTAAGTGCCATCTCTGTGTCCTTGCACCAGTTTTAAACTTTACTGGCTATAACTGAACCCACAGGGTGCTAAATAGCTCTGCGCGCACTCGTTCAAACAGTCAGGAAGTGTCTCAGTAGTTGGTATCATATTCTGTGAACAGAAAAAACTCTTATCAATATATATGATGTCATAAAAAAATTATCTTTTTTACACACGGGCTTATCTTGGTGAACACGCCAAACCTTTGCTAGTGTTTTCTCCCCCCCACCTACACACACCTTAAAGGAGCAGTAAACTTTTCATTAAAAAAAAAAAAAAAAAAAAAACCTTTATGTTAGAAGTATGTTTCTCTTGAGTGAAACAAGGGTATGGAGAACCGACATCATTGACTCTCCTCTCCCATAGCAACAGAATAAGTATCTGAAGTCTGTCCTCTAAAGGGCAATGTTACTGTATTCAAAAAAAACAAAAAAACTTTTAAACTTGAATGACTTTGGAAAGAAGCATTTCCCAGCAGTGGAATTGCCTTTGCTTCACTCACCAGAAAAGTCCAAGAAATACATTTTTTTTTTTCATTAAAATGTTTACTGCTCCTTTAAGCTGATCGTTTTTTTTTTTTCTTTTCTCCATCCTGACAGTTTTTTTTGGTAGAAAACACTGGCTGTTTGGACAAAGCAAAAAAAAAAAAAAAAAAAGCAGCATTTGTGGCTCAAATGAGCCGCGTGGACAAATAAAAGATTTCTAGCAATTTGAATGTGACTTTTAACCACGTGAATGCTAGAGAGGTCACTAATACAAGTGCTCCAGAGATCTCTAGCATTAAAGGGGTCTAATGTATTATTGAGGCAAAGCGAAGCAATTCTAAAGCAATCCGATCGTAAATGAAAATTCCCAATTATATCTCTCTGAATACCGCATTATTTTATTAAAAAAAAAATAAAAGGATTACAGTTTGACTGCAAAGTATCATTCAGATCAAGGCAGCTTTATTACAGGTGAAAGTTCCCCTTTAAACGAGGCTTTTAAACTCTTGACTGCTAGAAAGGCCTCCAGCATGTTGAGTTTGGGACCTGTCTAGCATTGAAAGAGTAAAAAAAGCCCCATTTAAAGTGTTGGTAATGTCCAAGTAAAAATATTTTGCATTGTGTAGAGCTTAAAAAGTTGAATTGAATGCAAAAAAAAAGTATCTATCAAACTGCCATGGTTTGAGAGATATCTGTATTCAGAGTTTGAGGTTTCCTGCTGTCAGCTGTAAAGCTGTCAGCAGGAGATCCGTGTCGGCTGACACGGAGTCTCTTCAGCAGAGCCACAATCTCGTTATTTAAAGGAGCAGTAAACTTTTTTTTTTATGAAAACATATTTTACACAACATTTCCTGCTGAATAAAACAAGGTCACTCCCATCGCTGTCAGATATTTTATTCAAAAATTATAGCAGTTTAACCCCTTAAGGACCGGGAAAATCTGAGTTAGATTTGACTTAAGGACCGGAGCAATTTTGACTTTTTTGACTATGTCTTTGTTCAACCATATTTTCTCTTTAATTCCTTTTGTGCACCCACATAAATTATATACTGTTTTTTTAAGCACAAGTAGGGCTTTCTTTTGATACCACAATTATATGAATACCTCATTGTTTAATTTGATTAAAATAGAAAAAAGAGGAAAAAAATTGAAAAAAAACAATATTTTGCTTATATTTTCGTGTCAGGATTTGCATACAATTAGTTTATGACAAAAAAATACCCCTAAATATATTCATTTGCTTCTCCTGAATATAAGAATACCCCATATGCCTAGTATTTCAATCACTTCCTCACATTTACAAGGTAAATATTACAAGATGGATGCCATTATTTCCAACTTGTAATTTCTCAACAATTGGCATGTGAGCATCATAGCTTAGCTGACGGTGCCAGAACAAAAAATGTCCCACAAAGGTATATGTTTCTGAAAACTACACAACATAAGGTAAATAATCAGGAGAATTTTGGAGTTTTTCATGCAGCTATTTTTCCAGAAAAAAAATTCAAAATTGTGGTAATATTTTGTTTTTTTGCAGTTTTCACACTTACATTTCAATACTACTGTTGATATCAAGCACATGATAGGTGAAGATTTTTAAAAATGCATTGTTTAGTGTTCAGCTCCTTCTTCTGAGTACGGCAATACCCCATATGCATAGGTTTCTCAAGGTTTGGGAGAGCTACGGGGCCCAAATTGGAACATGCGCGTTTCCAGTTTCACACTTTGAATTTTCACAGCTTGCATCACTGGTGCCATGTCTCATTTGGGGCTGTGTAACAGTGCTCCACTCTAAGATTTCCCCCCAAAAGTATATATTTTTGGAAAGTAGACACCCCAGGCTTTCATTTTATGTATGTTTTCAATTTTTTTACGCAGCCATTTTACCACCAATCGCTCGTAAATCTTGACGTAAGTTAAAAAAAACACCGTTTTTCACACTTGCACTTCAATGTTGATGTGAATTTCAAGCACAGGATAGGTGAAGATTTTTAAAAATGCATTGTTTAGTGTTCAGCTCCTTCTTCTGAGTACGGCAACACCCCATATGCATAGGTTATTCAAGGTTTGCGGGAGCTATGGGGCCCAAATTGGAACATGCGCGTTTCCAGTTTCACACTTTGAATTTTCACAGCTTGTATCACTGGTGCCATGTCTCATTTGGGGCTGTGTAACCGTGCTCCACTCTAAGATTTCCCCCCAAAAGTATATATTTTTGGAAAGTAGACACCCCAGGCTTTGATTTTATGTATGTTTTCAATTTTTTTTACGCAGCCATTTTACCACCAATCGCTCGTAAATCTTGACGTAAGTTAAAAAAACACAGTTTTTCACACTTGCACTTCAATGTTGATGTGAATTTCAAGCACAGGATAGGTGAAGATTTTTAAAAATGCATTGTTTAGTGTTCAGCTCCTTCTTCTGAGTACGGCAATACCCCATATGCATAGGTTATTCAAGGTTTGCGGGAGCTATGGGGCCCAAATTGGAACATGCGCGTTTCCAGTTTCACACTTTGAATTTTCACAGCTTGTATCACTGGTGCCATGTCTCATTTGGGGCTGTGTAACAGTGCTCCACTCTAAGATTTCCCCCCAAAAGTATATATTTTTGGAAAGTAGACACCCCAGGCTTTCATTTTATGTATGTTTTCAATTTTTTTACGCAGCCATTTTACCACCAATCGCTCGTAAATCTTGACGTAAGTTAAAAAAACACCGTTTTTCACACTTGCACTTCAATGTTGATGTGAATTTCAAGCACAGGATAGGTGAAGATTTTTAAAAATGCATTGTTTAGTGTTCAGCTCCTTCTTCTGAGTACGGCAATACCCCATATGCATAGGTTATTCAAGGTTTGCGGGAGCTATGGGGCCCAAATTGGAACATGCGCGTTTCCAGTTTCACACTTTGAATTTTCACAGCTTGTATCACTGGTGCCATGTCTCATTTGGGGCTGTGTAACCGTGCTCCACTCTAAGATTTCCCCCCAAAAGTATATATTTTTGGAACGTAGACACCCCAGGCTTTCATTTTATGTATGTTTTCAATTTTTTTACGCAGCCATTTTACCACCAATCGCTCGTAAATCTTGACGTAAGTTAAAAAAACACAGTTTTTCACACTTGCACTTCAATGTTGATGTGAATTTCAAGCACAGGATAGGTGAAGATTTTTAAAAATGCATTGTTTAGTGTTCAGCTCCTTCTTCTGAGTACGGCAATACCCCATATGCATAGGTTATTCAAGGTTTGCGGGAGCTATGGGGCCCAAATTGGAACATGCGCGTTTCCAGTTTCACACTTTGAATTTTCACAGCTTGTATCACTGGTGCCATGTCTCATTTGGGGCTGTGTAACAGTGCTCCACTCTAAGATTTCCCCCCAAAAGTATATATTTTTGGAAAGTAGACACCCCAGGCTTTCATTTTATGTATGTTTTCAATTTTTTTACGCAGCCATTTTACCACCAATCGCTCGTAAATCTTGACGTAAGTTAAAAAAACACCGTTTTTCACACTTGCACTTCAATGTTGATGTGAATTTCAAGCACAGGATAGGTGAAGATTTTTAAAAATGCATTGTTTAGTGTTCAGCTCCTTCTTCTGAGTACGGCAGTACCCCATATGCATAGGTTATTCAAGGTTTGCGGGAGCTATGGGGCCCAAATTGGAACATGCGCGTTTCCAGTTTCACACTTTGAATTTTCACAGCTTGTATCACTGGTGCCATGTCTCATTTGGGGCTGTGTAACCGTGCTCCACTCTAAGATTTCCCCCCAAAAGTATATATTTTTGGAACGTAGACACCCCAGGCTTTCATTTTATGTATGTTTTCAATTTTTTTACGCAGCCATTTTACCACCAATCGCTCGTAAATCTTGACGTAAGTTAAAAAAACAGCGTTTTTCACACTTGCACTTCAATGTTGATGTGAATTTCAAGCACATGATAGGTGAAGATTTTTAAAAATGCATTGTTTAGTGTTCAGCTCCTTCTTCTGAGTACGGCAATACCCCATATGCATAGGTTTCTCAAGGTTTGGGGGAGCTACAGGGCCCAATTTTGAAGAAATATTGAATTTTCAAGTCCTGCTTAACTGGTGCCATTACTCATTTTGGGCTATGTTCCAGTGCTCCACTTTAGGATTTCCCCCCAAAAGTGTATATTTTTGGAAAGTAGACACCTCCAGCTTTCATTTTAGGTGTGTTTTCAAATTTTTTACGCAGCCATTTTACCACCAATCACTCGTAAATCTTGACGTAAGTTAAAAAAACAGCTTTTTTCACACTTGCACTTCAATGTTGATGTGAATTTCAAGCACATGATAGGTGAAGATTTTTAAAAATGCATTGTTTAGTGTTCAGCTCCTTCTTCTGAGTACAGCAATACCCCATATGCATAGGTTTATCAAGGTTTGGGGGAGCTACAGGGCCCAATTTTGAACAAATATTGAATTTTCAAGTCCTGCTTAACTGGTGCCATTACTCATTTTGGGCTATGTTCCAGTGCTCCACTTTAGGATTTCCCCCCAAAAGTGTATATTTTTGGAAAGTAGACACCTCCAGCTTTCATTTTAGGTGTGTTTTCAAATTTTTTACGCAGCCATTTTACCACCAATCACTCGTAAATCTTGACGTAAGTTAAAAAAACAGCTTTTTTCACACTTTTACTTCAATGTTGATGTGAATTTCAAGCACATGATAGGTGAAGATTTTTAAAAATGCATTGTTTAGTGTTCAGCTCCTTCTTCTGAGTACAGCAATACCCCATATGCATAGGTTTCTCAAGGTTTGGGGGAGTTACAGGGCCCAATTTTGAACAAATATTGAATTTTCAAGTCCTGCTTAACTGGTGCCATTACTCATTTTGGGCTATGTTCCAGTGCTCCACTTTAGGATTTCCCCCCAAAAGTGTATATTTTTGGAAAGTAGACACCTCCAGCTTTCATTTTAGGTGTGTTTTCAAATTTTTTACACAACCATTTTACCACCACTTTCTCGTAAACTTGACGTAAGTAAAAAAACAGCGTTTTTTACACTCTGCCTTCATTGTTGATGTGAATTTCAAGCACAGAACAGGTAAAGATTTTATAAACTGCATTGATTAGTGTTCAGCTCCTTCTTCTGAGTACAGCAATACCCCATATGCATAGCTTTCTCATGGTTTGTGGGAGTTACGGGTCCCAAATTGGAACATGCGCGTTTCCAGGTTCACACTTTGAATCTTCACAGCTTGCGTTACTGGTGCCATTTCTCATTTGGGCTGTGTAACACTGCTCTTTTTTAAGATTTCCCCCCAAAAGTGGATATTTTTTGAAAGTAGACACCCCAGGCTTTCATTTTAGGTGTGTTTTCAAATCTTGCAAACAGCCATTTTACCACCAAGCCTGTGAAAACTTGACGTAAGTAAAAAAATTCAGCATTTTTCACGCTTTGCCTTCAATGTTGATGTGAATTTCAAGCACAGAACAGGTGAAGATTTTATAAACTGCATTGATTAGTGTTCAGCTCCTTCTTCTGAGTACGGCAATACCCCATATGCATAGCTTTCTCATGGTTTGTGGGAGTTACGGGTCCCAAATTGGAACATGCGCGTTTCCAGGTTCACACTTTGAATCTTCACAGCTTGCGTTACTGGTGCCATTTCTCATTTGGGCTGTGTAACACTGCTCTTTTTTAAGATTTCCCCCCAAAAGTGGATATTTTTTGAAAGTAGACACCCCAGGCTTTCATTTTAGGTGTGTTTTCAAATCTTGCAAACAGCCATTTTACCACCAAGCCTGTGAAAACTTGACGTAAGTAAAAAAAATTCACCATTTTTCACGCTTTCCCTTCAATGTTGATGTGAATTTCAAGCACAGAACAGGTGAAGATTTTATAAACTGCATTGATTAGTGTTCGGCTCCTTCTTCTAATTACGGCAATACCCCATATACATAGGTTTGTCGAGGTTTTGGGGGAGCTACTGGGCCCAGTTGGAACATGTTAGTTTCCTTTTACAGACATGCCATTTTTACAGCTGGTGCCTTGTCTCATTTCGGTCTGTTTGGCAATGCTGCAATTAATTTTACCCCCAAAAGTATATTTTGTAGAAGAGTAGACAACCCTGGCTTTCATTCTATTTGCATCTTATCAATTTTTTTGCTGCCACTGTATCACCAATCCCTCCCAAAATCTGCAGTAAGGCAGAGAAACACCATTTTTCACATTTCTATTTTAGTGTTGCTCTGGATTTCAATCAGATTATATTTGCAGATTTTTTAAATGCTTTACATTAGTGTTGAGTTACATTGTCTGAGTACGGCAATGCCCCATATGCATAGGTTTGTCAGGGTTTGGGGGAGCTACTAGGCCCAGTAGGGAACATGTGTGTTTCCATTATCAGAGATAAATTTTGATAGTGTTAGATCTAAGGAGGGATGTGTTTTGAAAAATAAAAAACAAGATATTTCAGGGGGAAAAAGTGGCCAAATAATAAAAGAACCTTTACAGCACTACTGCATTGTGCCTGAATGGTATTCCTTGAAACAGTCACCAATGCAGAGGCCAGGTTTGGAAGGGCAATCAGGACAGTAAGTGGTGGTGTCTGTCCGTATTCCCTTTCTGTAGCAAACCCTGCAGCGCTTCTGTGGTTTGTTCTTTTGGGGAGTTGGGGGGATTTTATAAATAAAATGTACTAACCCGGGTCTTGGTGGAATTATTTCAGACGCACCTTGAAATAAAAATATGGAAATAAGTTGTAGCTGGTACTGTAAAAAGCTACATGTTTGATTGGGGTTTGCCAGCTTAAAAAGTAAAAAGGAATTATGTACAGCAGTCTGCATCATATAGATGGCAACTTTTTTATACCATGCCCTACACTTCCTCATTGCGAGGTATGGCTGCATTAGTTGATCACTCAGATCAACTCCCCCCATGTTTTTATTATAGTCCGTGATGCAGACTGGCTTTCTTATTACCACTGTCCTGCCACGAATAGTGACTGCCACAGATCTGTCCTCATGCATTGTGGTCAGCATGTAGACCTCTTTTTTGTCCCTAAACTTCACTGCCAGCAGCTCCTGTTGGCACAAAGATGATGACGTCCCAGTTTTTAATTTGGTATCTATGAGTATTTTGGGAAACTCCCTGCAATTGCGTCTGACAGTGCCACAGGCCACGGTGTCAAAATAAAACAGAGACCTAAATAAAAGGGGGCTGGTGTAATAATTATCAACAAATAATTGATAGCCTTTATTTAATAAGGGGTAAATTAAATCCCAAACTATTTTCCCACTTGTTCCCATAAATTCGGGGCACCCAGGAGGATCAAGTTTGCTGTCCTTGCCCTCATTAATTCTAAAAGCCTGGGTGTAGCCTGTGGCACTTTCGCACAATTTATAAAATTTGACACCAAATTTGGATCGCTTTGAGGGGATGTACTGCTTGAACCCTAACCTGCCTTTGTATTTCATTAGGGATTCATCTACACTAATTTCTTTTTGGGGCATATACACTTGGGCAAACTTTTTCTGTAAATGGCTTATTAGGGGACGAATTTTGTATAGTCTATCATACTGGGGGTGTTCTTTTGGGGGGCACAGGGTATTATCGTTAAAATGCATAAAGTGCAAAATGATTTCAAATCTGGACCTGGTCATAGTCTTGGGGAATATAGGGGTATCACATACAGGGTTTTTGCTCCAGTAGGATCGGATACTGGCATGGGCGTCCGCAGAAATTTTTCCAGGGGGGGGCATAATTTTAATGACATCCATACTCTGTCCTTTTTTCACAATGTCATGAAGGGGAGGGGAATAGTCATCACATAAAGCTCAGGCATGCAAAGGGTTGAATGGAGGATGTTCACGGTACTTTCATACTGCACCTTCATACAACCTTTTAATGCCTGGGATGCTAGGTCTACACAGCATGCAAGAGAATAGTATATCAATATCAAATATAGTTGGTACCATCTGTAGGCACAGAAATCTGAAGCCCCCCCATTGGCCAGCTCCACTGGACACCTACACAATGCTCCTAATCTCTGCATTACCCCCCACATAACCATAATGCCCTCACGTTGCCCCGCATCAGCTCCAACTTGCCCCCATCAGCTTCAACTTGCTCCAACTTACCCTCACATTGCTCCATCAGCTCTAGCTTGCCCTCACATTGCCCCATCAGCTCCAACTTGCCCTCACATTGCTCCATCAGCTCCAGCTTGACCTCACATTGCCCCATCAGCTCCAACTTGCCCTCACATTGCTACATCAACTCCAACTTGCCCTCACATTGCTCCATCAGCTCCAACTTGCCCTCACATTGCTCCATCAACTCCAAATTGCCCTCACATTGCTCCATCAGCTTCAACTTGCCCCCATCAGCTCCAACTTGCCCTCACATTGCTCCATCAGCTCCAACTTGCCCCCATCAGCTTCAACTTGCTCCAACTTGCCCCCATCAGCTTCAACTTGCCCTCACATTGCCACCATCAGCTCCAACTTGCCCTCACATTGCCCCATCCGCTCCAACTTGCCCCATCAGCTTCAACTTGCTCCAACTTGCCCCCATCAGCTCCAACTTGCCCTCACATTTCCACCATCAGCTCCAACTTGCCCTCACATTGCCCCATCAGCTCCAACTTGCCCCCATCAGCTTCAACTTGCTCCAACTTGCCCCCATCAGCTCCAACTTGCCCTCACATTGCCCCCATCATCTCCAACTTGCCCCCATCAGCTTCAACTTGCTCCTACTTGCCCCCATCAGCTTCAACTTGCTCCAACTTGCCCCATCAGCTTCAACTTGCTTCAACTTGCCCCCATCAGCTTCAACTTGCTCCCATCAGCTCCAACTTGCCCTCACATTGCCCCCATCAGATCCAACTTTCCCGCAAATTGCTCCATCAACTCCAACTTGCCCTCACATTGCCCCATCAGCTTCAACTTGCTCCCATCAGCTCCAACTTGCCCTCACATTGCTCCATCAGCTCCAACTTGCCCTCACATTGCCCCATCAACTCCAACTTGCCCCCATCAGCTTCAAATTGCTCCAACTTGCCCCCATCAGCTCCAGCTTGCTCTCACATTGCCCCCATCAGCTTCACATTGCCCCATAAGCTTCACAAGTGCCCCCTTTGCCCCCCCTGCGGACGCCCATGGATGTCTTAGAGTGCACCCAGCCTTACCTTGAATGCAGTCCACCAGGTCTCCTCCTGAGCGGGGTCTGTAGCGCTTGCTCGCTGTCTGCAGCACCGCTCCTTCAGCTGCCTGCGGCGATCACCTCTCCTCTCCCCTCCGCGACGCCTTCAGCTGCCCGCGGCGATCACCTCTCCTCTCCCCCTCCACGACGCAACGCCCGTCACGCACAGTTGGCAGCCAATGAGAGAGGGGTATCCAACTCTCCTCTCTCATTGGCTGCAGTGCAGACCACACTGCAGCCAATGACAGAGGAGAGTTGGATACCCCTCTCTCATTGGCTGCCAGCTGTGCGTGACGGGCGTCGCGGAGGGGGAGAGGAGAGGTGATCGCCGTGGGCAGCAGAAGGAGAGGTACTTTAGAGTGCGAGCGAGAGCTATGCTCAGGCTCATGTTTTAAGTGGCATTGGCAAGATGAAAATCCAGGGGGGGGCAAGTGCCCCCCCTTGCCCCCCCCTGCGGACGCCCATGGATACTGGGCTTTTTTATTATACCCATTGCCATTATTAAGGCCCAGAATTGCTTAAATTCTATGAGGTCTATGGGTTTCCATATTTCTTCCTTAACTACAAAAGCTGTAGGGTTGGCGGCAGTATACTGGGCTGCATACAAGTTGGTTTGGGACACAATTTCCCCTAAAAGGTCTTCCCCCAAAAATAAATCAAAAAAATTATCATAGTTAAATCCCTCAACATCAATTTGAATCCCTGGGGTGCCTGTAAATTCTGGTATTTGTGGGCAAAAATTTATTGGGGATACCCAATCATTATGATCAGGAGTGGCTGGTGTTGGGGCATTTCTTTGGCCAGATCTTTTTGCAGGTGCTGGGGCAATTGCCAGGGCAGCTCTTGGGGCAGCACTTGGGGCATTCCTTTTGGCAGGTATTTTGCAAAGTCTTTTGGCAGATCTTGTGACAGGATTTTTGGCAGATCTTGTGGCAGGATTTGTGGCAGGAATTGTGGCAGGTGCTGGGGCAGGATTTTTGGCAGGTGCTGGGGCAGTTGCCAGGGCAGCTCTTGGGGCAGTGCGTCTTTTTTTGATAGAAGGCCCAGCGTCGTCAGTAGAGCTGCTCTCAGTTTCTGAAAACTGCTCTATTTCAAAATCTGACGCAGTGTCTGTTGCCTCTGAGTCAGATGCCAAAAAGGCATATGCCTCTTCAACGCTATAAGTGCGCTGCATTTTGCCCACTAAATTTTTTTTTCCTTACTCTAACGCTATCCCTAAACCTAACTCTAACCCTAAAACTTACCCTAACCTACGTATATCTAGAACCTACCTAACCCAAGTAAACTACCTATCTAAACTATACTTATTATATATATATATTTTTTTTTTTAGTATTTTTTTTTATTTTTTGGTTTTTTTTGGTTTTTTTTTTGGTTTTTTTTTTCCCTAAACCTAGATCTGTCCCTAAACCTTTCCCTAACACAAGTCTACACTAAACCTACCCACCTACCTACCTAAACTACCTAAATTATATTTAAATCAATTTTTAATAAAAAAAAAATAAAAAAAAATGTAAAAAAAATTAAAAAAAAATTCAGAGGATACAAGGGGGATGGGGGGTATCCCACAGATCAGCAGACGCTGATCTGTAGTTTATTGATCACTGTAAAAGTGATCAGATGGGGGGGAACTTGGTGATCACTGTAAAACAGTGATCAAAGGGTTAAATTTCTTTTTTAACACAGTTTGCAGGAACACTGGAACGCTGGATCGCAATCTGGCACAATCTCTCTCTGTCTCTCTCCACCTCAGCAGTGTGCAAGATGGAGGGAGACAGAGATATATGACAGGGACAGTATTTACAAATACTGTCCCTGTCAATCAGCATTTGCAACATGTGATTCGCTCATCAAGCGAATCGCATGTTGCAACAAACTTTTTACTGGTTGTTACTAAGTGTCCTGGTATCGGGACACTTAGTAACAAGCAGCCCGCGCTCTCCCATCGCTCCGTGCGGCCGCGATGGGAGAGTTTAACCCTTGACGTACCGGGACCGTCAAGGGTCGTTGAAGCACATTTACCCTTGACGGTCCCGGTACGTCAAGGGTCGCTAAGGGGTTAAATAATAAGGAAGTGAATTTACTGTGTTTACTTCCTGATAGTTCTAACTGACGGGAAGTGAATTTACTGTGTTTACTTCCTGATAGTTCTGACAGGAAGTGAATTTACTGTGATTACTTCCTGATAGTTCTAACTGACAGGAAGTGACAGGCAGTTTCTATCACATTCTTTGGAGAACTGTATGTCTCTGACTTTCCTCTCCATTAGAATCTAACAGGAAATCTAATTAGAATTTGACCACTAGAGGGCACTGCTAATGTAGAAAAAACATGGGTTTAAACTGTAATAACTCTGGAAATATAAATCTCTCGGCAGTGGGAGTAGGGCTGCCACCTTTTCTTTAAAAAAATACCGGCCATGGCATTCTCTCCATAGACTTAACATTGGACTGAAGCCAATTTTTTACCGGCCTGCCGGTAAAATACCGGCTGGGTGGCAACCCTACTTGCAAACCAGGCACAAGTTTTAGACCATTCCAATGCAGTCAGTCATTTTAAATAACGTAATTGCGGCTCTGCTGAAGAGACTCCGTGTCGGCTGACATGGATCTCCTGCTGACCGCTTTACAGCTGACAGCAGGTAACATCAAACTTTGAATGCAGATATCTCTCAAACCATAGTGGTTTGAGAGATACATTTTTTTGCATTCAATTCAACTTTTGAAGCTCTAGACAATGCAAAATATTTTTACTTGGACATTACTAACATTTAAAGTCTGTGGGAATTTGGGGATTTTACATTTGTTCGGTATGGATCAGTTGACTGGTATGTGGCGTCCCAGCTGGATAGATTCACGCCCATGGAACAGGATTCTGGGGGAGCCGTATTCATGGTGAAATATACACTATGGTTCAAAAGTTTGGGGTCACTTTGAAATGTCCTTGTTTTCCATCCAATCATTTGCAGAATGAATAGAAAATACAGTCAAGATGTTGACAAGGTTAGAAATAATGATTTTTAATTTAAATAATAATTGTGTCCTTCAAAATTTGCTTTTGTCAAAGAATCCTCGATTGGCAGGAATTACAACTTGCAGACCTTTGTCATTCTAGTTGTCAGTGTGTTGAGGTAATGTGAAGAGAGTTCACCCCATGCTTACTGAAGCTCCGCCCACAATTTGGATTGGATTGATGGGCACTTCTTACATACCATACGGTCAAGCTGCTTCCATGAGAAAGAGAGAGAGAGAGAGAGAGTGTGTGTGTGTGTTTTACTTTGATTGCTAGAAAGGTGTCAACACAATGAGTTGAACACCATCTGGCACTCAGGGTGTTAAATGTATTGGTGTAACACACCCCTGTCACTTTAAAAATGAATATTTGAAGCCAGACTGTAGAAATCCCAGGAAAAATCCAAGATTGCACAGTGCAACCCCAAAATAGTGCCTGCCATGAGGTTGGGGGTGTCTTAAAACTGATTCTCTCTCCTACATGACTGGTGGAGAGCTGGATTGTAACCCAGAAGGATGTGCATCTCGTCTACAAACTTTGTGGTTGTTCCATAGACTGTCTCTGTGTAGGGATTTCAGACCAGATACACATGGTCTATGGGGAGATGGGATGCTGCCCAGTAACACTGCGGGGCAAGACTGCAGGACTGCACAGACCAGTGAGGGATCCCGAGGATCTATCTTGCATCACCATTGGTCCAAAGTGCTCACATTACAGCCCTGGCTCCATCATATCTGTACCCAGGGGAGCCAATCTGCTGAGGTTTTTCTTTCTTTCCGTCAACCGTTTGAGTTCCAGAGGAGTGTGCAAAGCGCTGGACACTCCTTTGACACTTAAAGGGTTAATTGAGGACATCCTGAAACTATGCATGGGGGGGGGGGTTTGAAGACAAGTCTGAGCGCCCTGTATGATAGTTCTCCATTTCAATGCTTTTGCTGTTTGTCAATGGCTATTGTAGAATACAAGGGGTTAATTCTCTTATATATATTTTTGTAGCCCCCCCCCCCCCCCATTTATTACGATCTTTCAGAGCCTGCTCATACAAATATGCAGTTTATGGTAAAGTGATCTTTTCTGATAACCGCAGCAGTATTAGCTGAGCTAATCTAGGTCCTTAAAGGGGAAGTAACACCTTCTAGAAGTAACCCCCACTTTACTATTGCCCACATATCCAAATGGTCCTTTATGAGTTTTGCCCTCATGCCTTTTTACAAGGCATCTTTAACCCTTTGAGTGCCTGAAGGGTATGCAATGCATTGTTTTCCCCACTGGCACTTAGAGGGTTAATCAGTCCTGGATGTTGGCTGTATGGAGACTGATGTGACAGTCACTGATTTTTTCTTTTTTTTTTAATTTTTTTTTTTTTTCTCTGCTGAAGAGCCTCCGATTGTCCAGGAACCGGATTCCCCTGCAGTCAGCTAGAGCACTGACTTCAGGGAAGGGGGAGAGAGGGGGGAACTTTGGTCCCGAATATCTCTCAAAGCATAAAGGTTTGAGAGATGGGATTGGGGGCATTTAGATTTATTTTTTTAATGCCTACAAGATTAACCCCTCAGTGACTGGCTGCGCGCACACGCGGCCGTTACTTAAAGGGATAGTAATACTTCGTTTTAACTTTATTTTATTTTGTAGGCATTAAAAAAACATGAAGAATGATATAAGTCTTATCTCTCAAACCTTTATGGTCTGAGAGATATTCACAAGCAAAGTTTCCCCTCCCGCCCCTTTTACCTAGTGTAAGCCATCTCTTCTCAGATGTGGAATCCAGTCCATAGACCAGTCAGATAACAGAAGGGGACAATCTTCTTCCTATGAGAACAATGAAAGCCCTGCCCCCCTTGACAAGTTTTTCTCTTATCTTAATTGAAGATTGTCCCTCTCTGCAGTCTACCTGGGCACCTCCCTTCTGCTCTGGCTGAGCAGTGTTACATCAGTAAAAGGGGCGGGAGGGGGATACTTTGCTTGTGAATATCTCTTAAACCATAAAGGTTTGAGAGATAAGACTTATATCATTCTTGATGTTTTTTAATGCCTACAAAATAAAATAAAGTTAAAACGAAGTATTACTATCCCTTTAACGCCCGCTGAACTTTTTTTTTTTTTTTTTTTTTTTTAAAGAATGCGGAGTCCCTGAACGGCGTGCAGCCACGAAGGGACCCGGATTTCTGGGACGTACATATATGTCCTCTGTCCACAAGGAACAACCGCTTGGGACGGTCATGTACGTCCTCGGGTGGTAAGGGGTTAATGTTTCTGAAAAAATGACAGTACTATCCTTTTAACCCTTTCAGTGGCAGAGGGCTACCCAACGCATTGCAAAAGCAATGCGTTTCATACCCCTTTGGCACTGAAAGTGTTAACGCATGTTTTCCCCATGACGTATATGTACGTCCTTGGTCCTTAAGGTGTTAAATTGAGCATCTTATCTTCATCGTATGAGATGGGTGGGATTTTCTAAATGTTTATTAAATAATGGCGAAAAACTATTTAGTCGTTTAATGTTTTTTTTTTTCTTCTCAAGCTAAACGCACTGATTTGTATTTCTACTGTATAATAAAAGTAAATTCGTAACTTTTACATTTTATTGTCTCATTTTCTTGCACTGTCCCTGCAGTCTGTTAAAGGAGAATTGTACCTTAGGAATAGGTGGTTCTTAATTTGTTCCTCTGTAGGAATTACACTGCTAGGTGTTATCTTTTTACTTTATTTACATGTAAACGTTGTTCTACTGCTACTTGTTTCAGTTTACAATCTGATACACAAGTGACTCTGATCAGCCATACAGGCGTATTGCAGCCCTTTGTTCATTTTCCTAACTGTACTATAAAGGACACCTTTCTAGGTGAGTAAGTTCCTATGTTATTCTATGGGAGAGATTTAGTTATAGACTACAGGGGAGATGTACTAAGGTGTGATAAAGAGGAGATAACTTCTCCAGTGACATAAACTCTCCAGTTCCTATGTTATTCTATGGAGCTTATTCAGTATCATCTCTAACTTTTGAGTCTATAACTAAAGCCCTGCCCCCCTTTTACCTAGTGTAAGCCATCTCTTCTCAGATGTGGAATGCAGTCCATAGACCAGACAGATAACAGCAGGGACAATCTTCTTCCTATGAGAACAATGAAAGCCCTGCCCCCCTTGACAAGTTTTTCAGGTTTTTCCCTTATCTTAATTGAAGATTGTCCCTCTCTGCAGTCTACCTGGGCACCTCCCTTCTGATCTGGCTGAGCAGTGTTACATCAGTAAAAGGGGAGGGAGGGGGATACTTTGTCATTGAATTACTCTTGAACTACAACTCTGACAGAATTGATATAACACTCTCCAAAGTCCAAATACTATGATGATTAATTAGAGCTGCTTTTATTATGAAACATTACTATCCCTTTAAGGCTAGGAAGATACTGCACTTAAAAAATAAATGAGTTTGACCTCCAATAACTCTGCAATAAAACCTCTCTCAGCAGTGGGTGTACCCTTGTTTCAGTCAGAAGGATAAGACACAGCAGTATATATTTTCCCCGTATTAAGCTTTACTGTTCCTTTAAATGTTCAGATCGTGAGCCATAGACACAAAGACAAAAGCCAAATCATTCTGTGGCAAACCAGCTGCACTGTAGGGGGAAATTGTCCTTGATTTAAAACATTAAAGGGACAGTAACACAATGTAAAAATGATATATTCTCATGTTTATTCTCCTGAGTAAAACAAGGGAACTCCCACTGTTGAGATGTGTTTGATGCAAAAGTTATTACAGCCCAAACTTGAACATTTTAGGTGCAGTTCCTCCAGGGTCTGACATTGTACAGTGATGCTGTTGCTAACACATCCTATGGACAGTTCTGGTCAGTTGACTGTAAATCGCCATAGGATGGTGTGGAAACAGCGCCACTGTACAATTTCAGGCCACTGATATACTGCACCTGAAAAACAATTCAAGTTTTAGCTGTAATAACTTTTGTATAAAATACCTCTCAGCAGTGGCAGTGCCCTTATTTAGGAGAATAAACCCTGCAATGTATATTTTTTTACATTTTAAGTGTTACTATCCCTTTAAAAGCCAGATGGGTGTGCAGTGTATATCTTTGTAATGCAACGGTCACCACTCTGATCATCAAGGGATTAAGCGTGGGCCTCAGCCCTTGAATACTAGTAAGGTCTCCAGCTCCTTGCTAAGCTTAGGCTGTAGCATTCAAGGGGTTAACACTTAGAATGACAAGGGGTACGCAAAACATTGCTGAGCCATGCATTGTGTACTTACCTGGCATCCAGAGGGTTAAAGACTGCTTCTGTTGTGCACTGCAGCTCTCATTAACTCCCACCTAGCCAGAGGATGACTGGGGCTGATGGCAGATGTCGTCTTCAACAGCTGGAGAGCCTCTTGCTGCCCAGCCCTGATGCCTGGGGTTAAAGTTGGCAAATTAAAACGTAAGTAAATCAAGCCCTTTACCAGAGAGTCCTGTAGTATAATTTAATACCCTGAGGTCCATAGGGGGAGTTCAGTGCATTGCTTTACAATATGTTACATACCCCTCTGGTCCTCAAGGGGTTAAAGCAATCTGTGCTCTCTGTGCCAGCAGTACATGTTATAATAATTACGCCTACGTGTTTTCCTCCTGTACCACTTTCCTAGAACTCATCACAGATTACCTGTACAGAACAGGACATGTCTCTTCCACCGATTCCCTACGCGTTTCTTGGAACCATTCATTAGACCTGGTTCACACCGGCAACTGAACTATTCATGTCTTTACTCCTAGTTCACACCGGCAACTGAACTATTCATGTCTTTACTCCTAGTTCACACCGGCAACTGAACTATTCATGTCTTTACTCCTGGTTCACACCAGCAACTGAACTATTCATGTCTTTACTCCTAGTTCACACCGGCAACTGGACTATCTATGTCTTTACTCCTAGTTCACACCGGCAACTGAACTATTCATGTCTTTACTCCTAGTTCACACTGGCAACTGAACTATCTATGTCTTTACTCCTAGTTCACACCGGCAACTGAACTATTCATGTCTTTACTCCTAGTTCACACCGGCAACTGAACTATCTATGTCTTTACTCCTAGTTCACACCGGCAACTGAACTATTCATGTCTTTACTCCTAGTTCACACTGGCAACTGAACTATTCATGTCTTTACTCCTAATTCACACCAGCAACTGAACTATTCATGTCTTTACTCCTAGTTCACACCGGCAACTGAACTATTCATGTCTTTACTCCTAGTTCACACCAGCAACTGAACTAATCATGTCTTTACTCCTAGTTCACACCAGCAACTGAACTGTTCATGTCTTTACTCCTAGTTCACACCGGCAAGTGAACTGTTCATGTCTTTACTCCTAGTTCACACCGGCAACTGAACTATTCATGTCTTTACTCCTAGTTCACACCGGCAACTGAACTATTCATGTCTTTACTCCTAGTTCACACCGGCAACTGAACTATTCATGTCTTTACTCCTAGTTCACACTGGCAACTGAACTAGTCATGTCTTTACTCCTAGTTCACACCGGTAACTGAACTATTCATGTCTTTACTCCTAGTTCACACCGGCAAGTGAACTGTTCATGTCTTTACTCCTAGTTCACACCGGTAACTGAACTATTCATGTCTTTACTCCTAGTTCACACTGGCAACTGAACTATTCATGTCTTTACTCCTAGTTCACACTGGCAACTGAACTATTCATGTCTTTACTCCTAGTTCACACCGGCAAGTGAACTGTTCATGTCTTTACTCCTAGTTCACACTGGTAACTGAACTATTCATATCTTTACTCCTAGTTCACACCGGCAAGTGAACTATTCATGTCTTTACTCCTAGTTCACACCGGCAACTGAACTATTCATGTCTTTACTCCTAGTTCACACTGGCAACTGAACTATTCATGTCTTTACTCCTAGTTCACACTGGTAACTGAACTGTTCATGTCTTTACTCCTAGTTCACACCGGCAACTGAACTATTCATGTCTTTACTCCTAGTTCACACCGGCAACTGAACTATTCATGTCTTTACTCCTAGTTCACACTGGTAACTAAACTATTCATGTCTGTAGGACTAGTTCACACTGGTAACTGAACTATTCATGTCTTTACTCCTAGTTCATACCGGCAACTGGACTATTCATGTCATTACTCCTAGTTCACACTGGCAACTGGACTATTCATGTCTTTACTCCTAGTTCACACCGGCAACTGAACTATTCATGTCTTTACTCCTAGTTCACACCGGCAAGTGAACTGTTCATGTCTTTACTCCTAGTTCACACCGGCAACTGAACTATTCATGTCTTTACTCCTAGTTCACACCGGCAACTGAACTATTCATGTCTTTACTCCTAGTTCACACCGGCAACTGAACTATTCATGTCTTTACTCCTAGTTCACACTGGTAACTAAACTATTCATGTCTTTACTCCTAGTTCACACCGGCAACTGAACTAGTCATGTCTTTACTCCTAGTTCACACCGGTAACTGAACTATTCATGTCTTTACTCCTAGTTCACACCGGCAAGTGAACTGTTCATGTCTTTACTCCTAGTTCACACCGGTAACTGAACTATTCATGTCTTTACTCCTAGTTCACACTGGCAACTGAACTATTCATGTCTTTACTCCTAGTTCACACTGGCAACTGAACTATTCATGTCTTTACTCCTAGTTCACACCGGCAAGTGAACTGTTCATGTCTTTACTCCTAGTTCACACTGGTAACTGAACTATTCATATCTTTACTCCTAGTTCACACCGGCAAGTGAACTATTCATGTCTTTACTCCTAGTTCACACCGGCAACTGAACTATTCATGTCTTTACTCCTAGTTCACACCGGCAACTGAACTATTCATGTCTTTACTCCTAGTTCACACCGGCAAGTGAACTGTTCATGTCTTTACTCCTAGTTCACACCGGCAACTGAACTATTCATGTCTTTACTCCTAGTTCACACCGGCAACTGAACTATTCATGTCTTTACTCCTAGTTCACACTGGTAACTAAACTATTCATGTCTGTAGGACTAGTTCACACTGGTAACTGAACTATTCATGTCTTTACTCCTAGTTCATACCGGCAACTGGACTATTCATGTCATTACTCCTAGTTCACACTGGCAACTGGACTATTCATGTCTTTACTCCTAGTTCACACCGGCAACTGAACTATTCATGTCTTTACTCCTAGTTCACACCGGCAACTAAACTATTCATGTCTTTACTCCTAGTTCACACTGGTAACTAAACTATTCATGTCTGTAGGACTAGTTCACACTGGTAACTGAACTATTCATGTCTTTACTCCTAGTTCATACCGGCAACTGGACTATTCATGTCTTTACTCCTAGTTCACACTGGCAACTGAACTATTCA
Organism: Rhinophrynus dorsalis; assembly: GCA_037306005.1. NCBI lineage: Eukaryota > Metazoa > Chordata > Amphibia > Anura > Rhinophrynidae > Rhinophrynus > Rhinophrynus dorsalis. The sequence goes on from CM074725.1 coordinate 251,088,561, forward strand.
TGTCTTTACTCCTAGTTCACACTGGTAACTAAACTATTCATGTCTGTAGGACTAGTTCACACTGGTAACTGAACTATTCATGTCTTTACTCCTAGTTCATACCGGCAACTGGACTATTCATGTCATTACTCCTAGTTCACACTCGTAACTAAACTATTCATGTCTTTACTCCTAGTTCACACCGGCAAGTGAACTATTCATGTCTTTACTCCTAGTTCACACTGGTAACTAAACTATTCATGTCTTTACTCCTAGTTCACACTGACAACTGAACTATTCATGTCTTTACTCCTAGTTCACACTGCAACTGAACTATTCATGTCTTTACTCCTAGTTCACACTGACAACTGAACTATTCATGTCTTTACTCCTAGTTCACACCAGCAACTGGACTGTTCATGTCTTTACTCCTAGTTCACACCGGTAACTGAACTATTCATGTCTTTACTCCTAGTTCACACCAGCAACTGGACTGTTCATGTCTTTACTCCTAGTTCACACTGGCAATTGAACTATTCATGTCTTTACTCCTAGTTCACACCGGTAACTGAACTATTCATGTCTTTACTCCTAGTTCACACCGGCAAGTGAACTATTCATGTCTTTACTCCTAGTTCACACTGGTAACTAAACTATTCATGTCTTTACTCCTAGTTCACACTGACAACTGAACTATTCATGTCTTTACTCCTAGTTCACACTGCAACTGAACTATTCATGTCTTTACTCCTAGTTCACACTGCAACTGAACTATTCATGTCTTTACTCCTAGTTCACACCGGTAACTGAACTATTCATGTCTTTACTCCTAGTTCACACCAGCAACTGGACTGTTCATGTCTTTACTCCTAGTTCACACTGGCAACTGAACTATTCATGTCTTTACTCCTAGTTCACACTGGTAACTGAACTATTCATGTCTTTACTCCTAGTTCACACTGGCAACTGAACTATTCATGTCTTTACTCCTAGTTCACTCTGGCAACTGAACTATTCATGTCTTTACTCCTAGTTCACACTGGCAACTGAACTATTCATGTCTTTACTCCTAGTTCACACCAGCAACTGGACTGTTCATGTCTTTACTCCTAGTTCACACTGGCAACTGAACTATTCATGTCTTTACTCCTAGTTACACCGGCAACTGAACTATTCATGTCTTTACTCCTAGTTCACACTGGTAACTGAACTATTCATGTCTTTACTCCTAGTTCACACTGGCAACTGGACTGTTCATGTCTTTACTCCTAGTTACACCAGCAACTGAACTATTCATGTCTTTACTCCTAGTTCACACTGGTAACTGAACTATTCATGTCTTTACTCCTAGTTCACACTGGCAGCTGAACTATTCATGTCTTTACTCCTAGTTCACACTGGCAACTGAACTATTCATGTCTTTACTCCTAGTTCACACTGGTAACTAAACTATTCATGTCTGTAGGACTAGTTCACACTGGTAACTGAACTATTCATGTCTTTACTCCTAGTTCACACTGGCAACTGAACTATTCATGTCTTTACTCCTAGTTCACACTGGTAACTAAACTATTCATGTCTTTACTCCTAGTTCACACTGGTAACTGAACTGTTCATGTCTTTACTCCTAGTTCACACTGGTAACTAAACTATTCATGTCTGTAGGACTAGTTCACACTGGTAACTGAACTATTCATGTCTTTACTCCTAGTTCACACTGGCAACTGAACTATTCATGTCTTTACTCCTAGTTCACACTGGTAACTAAACTATTCATGTCTTTACTCCTAGTTCACACTGGCAACTGAACTATTCATGTCTTTACTCCTAGTTCACACTGGCAACTGAACTATTCATGTCTTTACTCCTAGTTCACACTGGTAACTGAACTATTCATGTCTGTAGGACTAGTTCACACTGGTAACTGAACTATTCATGTCTGTAGGACTAGTTCACACTGGTAACTGAACTGTTCATGTCTTTACTCCTAGTTCACACTGGCAACTGAACTATTCATGTCTTTACTCCTAGTTCACACTGGTAACTAAACTATTCATGTCTTTACTCCTAGTTCACACTGGTAACTAAACTATTCATGTCTGTAGGACTAGTTCACACTGGTAACTGAACTATTCATGTCTTTACTCCTAGTTCACACTGGCAACTGAACTATTCATGTCTTTACTCCTAGTTCACACTGGCAACTGAACTATTCATGTCTTTACTCCTAGTTCACACTGGTAACTAAACTATTCATGTCTGTAGGACTAGTTCACACTGGTAACTGAACTATTCATGTCTTTACTCCTAGTTCACACTGGCAACTGAACTATTCATGTCTTTACTCCTAGTTCACACTGGTAACTAAACTATTCATGTCTTTACTCCTAGTTCACACTGGTAACTGAACTATTCATGTCTTTAGGACTAGTTCACACTGGCAACTGAACTGTTCATGTCCTTAGGCCTAATTCACACTGGCAACTGAACTATTCATGTCTTTACTCCTAGTTCACACTGGTAACTGAACTATTCATGTCTGTAGGACTAGTTCACACTGGTAACTGAACTATTCATGTCTGTAGGACTAGTTCACACTGGTAACTGAACTATTCATATCTTTACTCCTAGTTCACACTGGCAACTGAACTATTCATGTCTTTACTCCTAGTTCACACTGGTAACTAAACTATTCATGTCTGTAGGACTAGTTCACACTGGTAACTGAACTATTCATGTCTTTACTCCTAGTTCATACCGGCAACTGGACTATTCATGTCATTACTCCTAGTTCACACTGGTAACTAAACTATTCATGTCTTTACTCCTAGTTCACACCGGCAAGTGAACTATTCATGTCTTTACTCCTAGTTCACACTGGTAACTAAACTATTCATGTCTTTACTCCTAGTTCACACTGACAACTGAACTATTCATGTCTTTACTCCTAGTTCACACTGCAACTGAACTATTCATGTCTTTACTCCTAGTTCACACTGACAACTGAACTATTCATGTCTTTACTCCTAGTTCACACCAGCAACTGGACTGTTCATGTCTTTACTCCTAGTTCACACCGGTAACTGAACTATTCATGTCTTTACTCCTAGTTCACACCAGCAACTGGACTGTTCATGTCTTTACTCCTAGTTCACACTGGCAACTGAACTATTCATGTCTTTACTCCTAGTTCACACCGGTAACTGAACTATTCATGTCTTTACTCCTAGTTCACACCGGCAAGTGAACTATTCATGTCTTTACTCCTAGTTCACACTGGTAACTAAACTATTCATGTCTTTACTCCTAGTTCACACTGACAACTGAACTATTCATGTCTTTACTCCTAGTTCACACTGCAACTGAACTATTCAGGTCTTTACTCCTAGTTCACACTGCAACTGAACTATTCATGTCTTTACTCCTAGTTCACACCGGTAACTGAACTATTCATGTCTTTACTCCTAGTTCACACCAGCAACTGGACTGTTCATGTCTTTACTCCTAGTTCACACTGGCAACTGAACTATTCATGTCTTTACTCCTAGTTCACACTGGCAACTGAACTATTCATGTCTTTACTCCTAGTTCACACTGGCAACTGAACTATTCATGTCTTTACTCCTAGTTCACTCTGGCAACTGAACTATTCATGTCTTTACTCCTAGTTCACACCAGCAACTGGACTGTTCATGTCTTTACTCCTAGTTCACACTGGCAACTGAACTATTCATGTCTTTACTCCTAGTTACACCGGCAACTGAACTATTCATGTCTTTACTCCTAGTTCACACTGGTAACTGAACTATTCATGTCTTTACTCCTAGTTCACACTGGCAACTGGACTGTTCATGTCTTTACTCCTAGTTACACCAGCAACTGAACTATTCATGTCTTTACTCCTAGTTCACACTGGTAACTGAACTATTCATGTCTTTACTCCTAGTTCACACTGGCAACTGAACTATTCATGTCTTTACTCCTAGTTCACACTGGCAACTGAACTATTCATGTCTTTACTCCTAGTTCATACTGGCAACTGAACTATTCATGTCTTTACTCCTAGTTCACACCGGCAACTGAACTATTCATGTCTTTACTCCTAGTTCACACTGGTAACTGAACTATTCATGTCTTTACTCCTAGTTCACACTGGCAACTGAACTATTCATGTCTTTACTCCTAGTTCACACTGGTAACTAAACTATTCATGTCTTTACTCCTAGTTCACACTGGTAACTGAACTGTTCATGTCTTTAGGACTAGTTCACACCGGCAACTGAACTATTCATGTCTTTACTCCTAGTTCACACTGGTAACTAAACTATTCATGTCTTTACTCCTAGTTCACACTGGCAACTGAACTGTTCATGTCCTTAGGCCTAGTTCACACTGGCAACTGAACTATTCATGTCTTTACTCCTAGTTCACACTGGCAACTGAACTATTCATGTCTTTACTCCTAGTTCACACTGGTAACTGAACTATTCATGTCTGTAGGACTAGTTCACACTGGTAACTGAACTATTCATGTCTGTAGGACTAGTTCACACTGGTAACTGAACTATTCATGTCTTTACTCCTAGTTCACACTGGTAACTGGACTATTCATGTCTTTACTCCTAGTTCACACTGGTAACTGAACTATTCATGTCTTTACTCCTAGTTCATACCGGCAACTGGACTATTCATGTCTTTACTCCTAGTTCACACTGGCAACTGAACTATTCATGTCTTTACTCCTAGTTCACACTGGTAACTAAACTATTCATGTCTTTACTCCTAGTTCACACTGGTAACTAAACTATTCATGTCTGTAGGACTAGTTCACTCTGGCAACTGAACTATTCATGTCTTTACTCCTAGTTCACACTGGTAACTGAACTATTCATGTCTTTACTCCTAGTTACACCGGCAACTGAACTATTCATGTCTTTACTCCTAGTTCACACTGGTAACTGAACTATTCATGTCTTTACTCCTACTTCACACTGGCAACTGGACTGTTCATGTCTTTACTCCTAGTTACACCAGCAACTGAACTATTCATGTCTTTACTCCTAGTTCACACTGGTAACTGAACTATTCATGTCTTTACTCCTAGTTCACACTGGCAACTGAACTATTCATGTCTTTACTCCTAGTTCACACTGGTAACTAAACTATTCATGTCTGTAGGACTAGTTCACACTGGTAACTGAACTATTCATGTCTTTACTCCTAGTTCACACTGGCAACTGAACTATTCATGTCTTTACTCCTAGTTCACACTGGTAACTAAACTATTCATGTCTTTACTCCTAGTTCACACTGGTAACTGAACTGTTCATGTCTTTAGGACTAGTTCACACTGGCAACTGAACTGTTCATGTCTTTACTCCTAGTTCACACTGGTAACTGAACTATTCATGTCTGTAGGACTAGTTCACACTGGTAACTGAACTATTCATGTCTGTAGGACTAGTTCACACTGGTAACTGAACTATTCATGTCTTTACTCCTAGTTCATACCGGCAACTGGACTATTCATGTCTTTACTCCTAGTTCACACTGGCAACTGAACTATTCATGTCTTTACTCCTAGTTCACACTGGCAACTGAACTATTCATGTCTTTACTCCTAGTTCACACTGGTAACTAAACTATTCATGTCTGTAGGACTAGTTCACACTGGTAACTGAACTATTCATGTCTTTACTCCTAGTTCATACCGGCAACTGGACTATTCATGTCATTACTCCTAGTTCACACTGGTAACTAAACTATTCATGTCTTTACTCCTAGTTCACACCGGCAAGTGAACTATTCATGTCTTTACTCCTAGTTCACACTGGTAACTAAACTATTCATGTCTTTACTCCTAGTTCACACTGACAACTGAACTATTCATGTCTTTACTCCTAGTTCACACTGCAACTGAACTATTCATGTCTTTACTCCTAGTTCACACTGACAACTGAACTATTCATGTCTTTACTCCTAGTTCACACCAGCAACTGGACTGTTCATGTCTTTACTCCTAGTTCACACCGGTAACTGAACTATTCATGTCTTTACTCCTAGTTCACACCAGCAACTGGACTGTTCATGTTTTTACTCCTAGTTCACACTGGCAACTGAACTATTCATGTCTTTACTCCTAGTTCACACTGGCAACTGGACTGTTCATGTCTTTACTCCTAGTTACACCAGCAACTGAACTATTCATGTCTTTACTCCTAGTTCACACTGGTAACTGAACTATTCATGTCTTTACTCCTAGTTCACACTGGCAGCTGAACTATTCATGTCTTTACTCCTAGTTCACACTGGCAACTGAACTATTCATGTCTTTACTCCTAGTTCACACTGGTAACTAAACTATTCATGTCTGTAGGACTAGTTCACACTGGTAACTGAACTATTCATGTCTTTACTCCTAGTTCACACTGGCAACTGAACTATTCATGTCTTTACTCCTAGTTCACACTGGTAACTAAACTATTCATGTCTTTACTCCTAGTTCACACTGGTAACTGAACTGTTCATGTCTTTACTCCTAGTTCACACTGGTAACTAAACTATTCATGTCTGTAGGACTAGTTCACACTGGTAACTGAACTATTCATGTCTTTACTCCTAGTTCACACTGGCAACTGAACTATTCATGTCTTTACTCCTAGTTCACACTGGTAACTAAACTATTCATGTCTTTACTCCTAGTTCACACTGGCAACTGAACTATTCATGTCTTTACTCCTAGTTCACACTGGCAACTGAACTATTCATGTCTTTACTCCTAGTTCACACTGGTAACTGAACTATTCATGTCTGTAGGACTAGTTCACACTGGTAACTGAACTATTCATGTCTGTAGGACTAGTTCACACTGGTAACTGAACTGTTCATGTCTTTACTCCTAGTTCACACTGGCAACTGAACTATTCATGTCTTTACTCCTAGTTCACACTGGTAACTAAACTATTCATGTCTTTACTCCTAGTTCACACTGGTAACTAAACTATTCATGTCTGTAGGACTAGTTCACACTGGTAACTGAACTATTCATGTCTTTACTCCTAGTTCACACTGGCAACTGAACTATTCATGTCTTTACTCCTAGTTCACACTGGCAACTGAACTATTCATGTCTTTACTCCTAGTTCACACTGGTAACTAAACTATTCATGTCTGTAGGACTAGTTCACACTGGTAACTGAACTATTCATGTCTTTACTCCTAGTTCACACTGGCAACTGAACTATTCATGTCTTTACTCCTAGTTCACACTGGTAACTAAACTATTCATGTCTTTACTCCTAGTTCACACTGGTAACTGAACTATTCATGTCTTTAGGACTAGTTCACACTGGCAACTGAACTGTTCATGTCCTTAGGCCTAATTCACACTGGCAACTGAACTATTCATGTCTTTACTCCTAGTTCACACTGGTAACTGAACTATTCATGTCTGTAGGACTAGTTCACACTGGTAACTGAACTATTCATGTCTGTAGGACTAGTTCACACTGGTAACTGAACTATTCATATCTTTACTCCTAGTTCACACTGGCAACTGAACTATTCATGTCTTTACTCCTAGTTCACACTGGTAACTAAACTATTCATGTCTGTAGGACTAGTTCACACTGGTAACTGAACTATTCATGTCTTTACTCCTAGTTCATACCGGCAACTGGACTATTCATGTCATTACTCCTAGTTCACACTGGTAACTAAACTATTCATGTCTTTACTCCTAGTTCACACCGGCAAGTGAACTATTCATGTCTTTACTCCTAGTTCACACTGGTAACTAAACTATTCATGTCTTTACTCCTAGTTCACACTGACAACTGAACTATTCATGTCTTTACTCCTAGTTCACACTGCAACTGAACTATTCATGTCTTTACTCCTAGTTCACACTGACAACTGAACTATTCATGTCTTTACTCCTAGTTCACACCAGCAACTGGACTGTTCATGTCTTTACTCCTAGTTCACACCGGTAACTGAACTATTCATGTCTTTACTCCTAGTTCACACCAGCAACTGGACTGTTCATGTCTTTACTCCTAGTTCACACTGGCAACTGAACTATTCATGTCTTTACTCCTAGTTCACACCGGTAACTGAACTATTCATGTCTTTACTCCTAGTTCACACCGGCAAGTGAACTATTCATGTCTTTACTCCTAGTTCACACTGGTAACTAAACTATTCATGTCTTTACTCCTAGTTCACACTGACAACTGAACTATTCATGTCTTTACTCCTAGTTCACACTGCAACTGAACTATTCAGGTCTTTACTCCTAGTTCACACTGCAACTGAACTATTCATGTCTTTACTCCTAGTTCACACCGGTAACTGAACTATTCATGTCTTTACTCCTAGTTCACACCAGCAACTGGACTGTTCATGTCTTTACTCCTAGTTCACACTGGCAACTGAACTATTCATGTCTTTACTCCTAGTTCACACTGGCAACTGAAATATTCATGTCTTTACTCCTAGTTCACACTGGCAACTGAACTATTCATGTCTTTACTCCTAGTTCACTCTGGCAACTGAACTATTCATGTCTTTACTCCTAGTTCACACCAGCAACTGGACTGTTCATGTCTTTACTCCTAGTTCACACTGGCAACTGAACTATTCATGTCTTTACTCCTAGTTACACCGGCAACTGAACTATTCATGTCTTTACTCCTAGTTCACACTGGTAACTGAACTATTCATGTCTTTACTCCTAGTTCACACTGGCAACTGGACTGTTCATGTCTTTACTCCTAGTTACACCAGCAACTGAACTATTCATGTCTTTACTCCTAGTTCACACTGGTAACTGAACTATTCATGTCTTTACTCCTAGTTCACACTGGCAACTGAACTATTCATGTCTTTACTCCTAGTTCACACTGGCAACTGAACTATTCATGTCTTTACTCCTAGTTCATACTGGCAACTGAACTATTCATGTCTTTACTCCTAGTTCACACCGGCAACTGAACTATTCATGTCTTTACTCCTAGTTCACACTGGTAACTGAACTATTCATGTCTTTACTCCTAGTTCACACTGGCAACTGAACTATTCATGTCTTTACTCCTAGTTCACACTGGTAACTAAACTATTCATGTCTTTACTCCTAGTTCACACTGGTAACTGAACTGTTCATGTCTTTAGGACTAGTTCACACCGGCAACTGAACTATTCATGTCTTTACTCCTAGTTCACACTGGTAACTAAACTATTCATGTCTTTACTCCTAGTTCACACTGGCAACTGAACTGTTCATGTCCTTAGGCCTAGTTCACACTGGCAACTGAACTATTCATGTCTTTACTCCTAGTTCACACTGGCAACTGAACTATTCATGTCTTTACTCCTAGTTCACACTGGTAACTGAACTATTCATGTCTGTAGGACTAGTTCACACTGGTAACTGAACTATTCATGTCTGTAGGACTAGTTCACACTGGTAACTGAACTATTCATGTCTTTACTCCTAGTTCACACTGGTAACTGGACTATTCATGTCTTTACTCCTAGTTCACACTGGTAACTGAACTATTCATGTCTTTACTCCTAGTTCATACCGGCAACTGGACTATTCATGTCTTTACTCCTAGTTCACACTGGCAACTGAACTATTCATGTCTTTACTCCTAGTTCACACTGGTAACTAAACTATTCATGTCTTTACTCCTAGTTCACACTGGTAACTAAACTATTCATGTCTGTAGGACTAGTTCACTCTGGCAACTGAACTATTCATGTCTTTACTCCTAGTTCACACTGGTAACTGAACTATTCATGTCTTTACTCCTAGTTACACCGGCAACTGAACTATTCATGTCTTTACTCCTAGTTCACACTGGTAACTGAACTATTCATGTCTTTACTCCTACTTCACACTGGCAACTGGACTGTTCATGTCTTTACTCCTAGTTACACCAGCAACTGAACTATTCATGTCTTTACTCCTAGTTCACACTGGTAACTGAACTATTCATGTCTTTACTCCTAGTTCACACTGGCAACTGAACTATTCATGTCTTTACTCCTAGTTCACACTGGTAACTAAACTATTCATGTCTGTAGGACTAGTTCACACTGGTAACTGAACTATTCATGTCTTTACTCCTAGTTCACACTGGCAACTGAACTATTCATGTCTTTACTCCTAGTTCACACTGGTAACTAAACTATTCATGTCTTTACTCCTAGTTCACACTGGTAACTGAACTGTTCATGTCTTTAGGACTAGTTCACACTGGCAACTGAACTGTTCATGTCTTTACTCCTAGTTCACACTGGTAACTGAACTATTCATGTCTGTAGGACTAGTTCACACTGGTAACTGAACTATTCATGTCTGTAGGACTAGTTCACACTGGTAACTGAACTATTCATGTCTTTACTCCTAGTTCATACCGGCAACTGGACTATTCATGTCTTTACTCCTAGTTCACACTGGCAACTGAACTATTCATGTCTTTACTCCTAGTTCACACTGGCAACTGAACTATTCATGTCTTTACTCCTAGTTCACACTGGTAACTAAACTATTCATGTCTGTAGGACTAGTTCACACTGGTAACTGAACTATTCATGTCTTTACTCCTAGTTCATACCGGCAACTGGACTATTCATGTCATTACTCCTAGTTCACACTGGTAACTAAACTATTCATGTCTTTACTCCTAGTTCACACCGGCAAGTGAACTATTCATGTCTTTACTCCTAGTTCACACTGGTAACTAAACTATTCATGTCTTTACTCCTAGTTCACACTGACAACTGAACTATTCATGTCTTTACTCCTAGTTCACACTGCAACTGAACTATTCATGTCTTTACTCCTAGTTCACACTGACAACTGAACTATTCATGTCTTTACTCCTAGTTCACACCAGCAACTGGACTGTTCATGTCTTTACTCCTAGTTCACACCGGTAACTGAACTATTCATGTCTTTACTCCTAGTTCACACCAGCAACTGGACTGTTCATGTTTTTACTCCTAGTTCACACTGGCAACTGAACTATTCATGTCTTTACTCCTAGTTCACACCGGTAACTGAACTATTCATGTCTTTACTCCTAGTTCACACCGGCAAGTGAACTATTCATGTCTTTACTCCTAGTTCACACTGGTAACTAAACTATTCATGTCTTTACTCCTAGTTCACACTGACAACTGAACTATTCATGTCTTTACTCCTAGTTCACACTGCAACTGAACTATTCATGTCTTTACTCCTAGTTCACACTGCAACTGAACTATTCATGTCTTTACTCCTAGTTCATACCGGTAACTGAACTATTCATGTCTTTACTCCTAGTTCACACTAGCAACTGGACTGTTCATGTCTTTACTCCTAGTTCACACTGGCAACTGAACTATTCATGTCTTTACTCCTAGTTCACACTGGTAACTGAACTATTCATGTCTTTACTCCTAGTTCACACTGGCAACTGAACTATTCATGTCTTTACTCCTAGTTCACACTGGCAACTGAACTATTCATGTCTTTACTCCTAGTTCACACTGGCAACTGAACTATTCATGTCTTTACTCCTAGTTCACACCAGCAACTGGACTGTTCATGTCTTTACTCCTAGTTCACACTGGCAACTGAACTATTCATGTCTTTACTCCTAGTTACACCAGCAACTGAACTATTCATGTCTTTACTCCTAGTTCACACTGGTAACTGAACTATTCATGTCTTTACTCCTAGTTCACACTGGCAACTGGACTGTTCATGTCTTTACTCCTAGTTACACCAGCAACTGAACTATTCATGTCTTTACTCCTAGTTCACACTGGCAACTGAACTATTCATGTCTTTACTCCTAGTTCACACTGGCAACTGAACTATTCATGTCTTTACTCCTAGTTCACACTGGTAACTAAACTATTCATGTCTTTACTCCTAGTTCACACTGGTAACTGAACTATTCATGTCTTTACTCCTAGTTCACACTGGCAACTGAACTATTCATGTCTTTACTCCTAGTTCACACTGGCAACTGAACTATTCATGTCTTTACTCCTAGTTCACACTGGTAACTAAACTATTCATGTCTGTAGGACTAGTTCACACTGGTAACTGAACTATTCATGTCTTTACTCCTAGTTCACACTGACAACTGAACTATTCATGTCTTTACTCCTAGTTCACACTGGTAACTAAACTATTCATGTCTTTACTCCTAGTTCACACTGGTAACTGAACTGTTCATGTCTTTAGGACTAGTTCACACTGGCAACTGAACTGTTCATGTCCTTACTCCTAGTTCACACTGGTAACTGAACTATTCATGTCTGTAGGACTAGTTCACACTGGTAACTGAACTATTCATGTCTGTAGGACTAGTTCACACTGGTAACTGAACTATTCATGTCTGTAGGACTAGTTCACACTGGCAACTGAACTATTCATGTCCTTAGGCCTAATTCACACTGGCAACTGAACTATTCATGTCTTTACTCCTAGTTCACACTGGCAACTGAACTATTCATGTCTTTACTCCTAGTTCATACTGGTAACTGAACTGTTCATGTCTTTAGGCCTAGTTCACACTGGCAACTGAACTATTCATGTCTTTACTCCTAGTTCACACTGGTAACTGAACTATTCATGTCTTTACTCCTAGTTCACACTGGCAACTGAACTATTCATGTCTGTAGGAGTAGTTCACACTGGTAACTGAACTATTCATGTCTGTAGGACTAGTTCACACTGGTAACTGAACTATTCATGTCTGTAGGACTAGTTCACACTGGCAACTGAACTATTCATGTCCTTAGGCCTAATTCACACTGGCAACTGAACTATTCATGTCTTTACTCCTAGTTCACACTGTCAACTGAACTATTCATGTCTTTACTCCTAGTTCATACTGGTAACTGAACTATTCATGTCTGTAGGACTAGTTCACACTGGCAACTGAACTATTCATGTCTGTAGGACTAGTTCACACTGCCAACTGAACTATTCATGTCCTTAGTAGTGTTGAGCGAGCATGCTCGGCCGATGCTCGGATCGGCTCGAGCATCGCTCTGCTCGGCACATGGCGGTACTCGTCGAGTACCGCCATGTGCTCGCCCGGCATGTTCGGGTGGCGGGGATCTGTGCCGAAGGAGGCACAGATCTGAAGACGCTCCGCTGGACCACCAGGGACTGGAGGTAGGGGGCATTGCGGAGATGAAGGGGGCATAGCGGAGATGAAGGGGGACATTGCGGAGATGAAGGGGGCATAGCGGAGATGAAGGGGGCATAGCGGAGATGAAGGGGGACATTGCGGAGATGAAGGGGGCATAGCGGAGATGAAGGGGGACATTGCGGAGATGAAGGGGGCATAGCGGAGATGAAGGGGGACATTGCGGAGATGAAGGGGGCATAGCGGAGATGAAGGGGGCATAGCGGAGATGAAGGGGGTATAGCGGAGATGAAGGGGGACATTGCGGAGATGAAGGGGGCATTGCGGAGATGAAGGGGGCATAGCGGAGATGAAGGGGGACATTGCGGAGATGAAGGGGGCATAGCGGAGATGAAGGGGGACATTGCGGAGATGAAGGGGGCATAGCGGAGATGAAGGGGGACATTGCGGAGATGAAGGGGGCATAGCGGAGATGAAGGGGGCATAGCGGAGATGAAGGGGGACATTGCGGAGATGAAGGGGGCATAGCGGAGATGAAGGGGGACATTGCGGAGATGAAGGGGGCATAGCGGAGATGAAGGGGGCATAGCGGAGATGAAGGGGGACATTGCGGAGATGAAGGGGGTATAGCGGAGATGAAGGGGGACATTGCGGAGATGAAGGGGGCATTGCGGAGATGAAGGGGGCATAGCGGAGATGAAGGGGGACATTGCGGAGATGAAGGGGGCATAGCGGAGATGAAGGGGGACATTGCGGAGATGAAGGGGGCATAGCGGAGATGAAGGGGGCATAGCGGAGATGAAGGGGGACATTGCGGAGATGAAGGGGGCATAGCGGAGATGAAGGGGGCATAGCGGAGATGAAGGGGGACATTGCGGAGATGAAGGGGGCATAGCGGAGATGAAAGGGGACATTGCGGAGATGAAGGGGGCATAGCGGAGATGAAGGGGGACATTGCGGAGATGAAGGGGGCATTGCGGAGATGAAGGGGGCATAGCGGAGATGAAGGGGGACATTGCGGAGATGAAGGGGCACTTTGTGGAAGGGGGACATTGTGGAAGGGGGACATTGTGGAAGAGGGGCATTGTGGAAGGGGGACATTGTGGAAGAGGGGCATTGTGGAGATGAAGGGGGGCATTGACCAGGCACCCTCCCCTCATCAGAGCAGGGGGTGCCTGGTGTAATGCTCGTGTCGCCCCATTCAATTCAATGGGGCTCGGGTGCTCGCTCAACACTAGTCCTTAGGTCTAGTTCACTCTAGCAACTGGACTATTCATGTCTTTACTCCTAGTTCACACCGGTAACTAAACTGTTCATGTCTTTAGGCCTAGTTCACACTGGCAACTGAACTATTCATGTCTTTACTCCTAGTTCACACCGGTAACTAAACTGTTCATGTCTTTAGGCCTAGTTCACATCGGCAACTGAACTATTCATGTCTTTAGGACTAGTTCACACTGGCAACTGAACTATTCATGTCTTTAGGCCTAGTTCACACTGGCAACTGAACTATTCATGTTTTTACTTCTAGTTCACACTGGCAACTGAACTATTCATGTCTTTACTCCTAGTTCACACTGGTAACTGAACTGTTCATGTCTTTACTCCTAGTTCACACCGGCAAGTGAACTGTTCATGTCTTTACTCCTAGTTCACACCGGCAACTGAACTATTCATGTCTTTACTCCTAGTTCACACCGGCAACTGAACTATTCATGTCTTTACTCCTAGTTCACACCGGCAACTGAACTATTCATGTCTTTACTCCTAGTTCACACTGGCAACTGAACTATTCATGTCTTTACTCCTAGTTCACACCGGTAACTGAACTATTCATGTCTTTACTCCTAGTTCACACCGGCAAGTGAACTGTTCATGTCTTTACTCCTAGTTCACACCGGTAACTGAACTATTCATGTCTTTACTCCTAGTTCACACTGGCAACTGAACTATTCATGTCTTTACTCCTAGTTCACACTGGCAACTGAACTATTCATGTCTTTACTCCTAGTTCACACCGGCAAGTGAACTGTTCATGTCTTTACTCCTAGTTCACACCGGCAACTGAACTATTCATGTCTTTACTCCTAGTTCACACCGGCAACTGAACTATTCATGTCTTTACTCCTAGTTCACACCGGCAACTGAACTATTCATGTCTTTACTCCTAGTTCACACTGGCAACTGAACTAGTCATGTCTTTACTCCTAGTTCACACCGGTAACTGAACTATTCATGTCTTTACTCCTAGTTCACACCGGCAAGTGAACTGTTCATGTCTTTACTCCTAGTTCACACCGGTAACTTAACTATTCATGTCTTTACTCCTAGTTCACACTGGCAACTGAACTATTCATGTCTTTACTCCTAGTTCACACTGGCAACTGAACTATTCATGTCTTTACTCCTAGTTCACACCGGCAAGTGAACTGTTCATGTCTTTACTCCTAGTTCACACCGGTAACTGAACTATTCATGTCTTTACTCCTAGTTCACACTGGCAACTGAACTATTCATGTCTTTACTCCTAGTTCACACTGGTAACTGAACTGTTCATGTCTTTACTCCTAGTTCACACCGGCAACTGAACTATTCATGTCTTTACTCCTAGTTCACACTGGTAACTAAACTATTCATGTCTGTAGGACTAGTTCACACTGGTAACTGAACTATTCATGTCTTTACTCCTAGTTCATACCGGCAACTGGACTATTCATGTCATTACTCCTAGTTCACACTGGTAACTAAACTATTCATGTCTTTACTCCTAGTTCACACCGGCAAGTGAAGTATTCATGTCTTTACTCCTAGTTCACACTGGTAACTAAACTATTCATGTCTTTACTCCTAGTTCACACTGACAACTGAACTATTCATGTCTTTACTCCTAGTTCACACTGCAACTGAACTATTCATGTCTTTACTCCTAGTTCACACTGACAACTGAACTATTCATGTCTTTACTCCTAGTTCACACCGGTAACTGAACTATTCATGTCTTTACTCCTAGTTCACACCAGCAACTGGACTGTTCATGTCTTTACTCCTAGTTCACACTGGCAACTGAACTATTCATGTCTTTATTCCTAGTTCACACCGGTAACTGAACTATTCATGTCTTTACTCCTAGTTCACACCGGCAAGTGAACTATTCATGACTTTACTCCTAGTTCACACTGGTAACTAAACTATTCATGTCTTTACTCCTAGTTCACACTGACAACTGAACTATTCATGTCTTTACTCCTAGTTCACACCGGTAACTGAACTATTCATGTCTTTATTCCTAGTTCACACCAGCAACTGGACTGTTCATGTCTTTACTCCTAGTTCACACTGGCAACTGAACTATTCATGTCTTTACTCCTAGTTCACACTGGTAACTGAACTATTCATGTCTTTACTCCTAGTTCACACTGGCAACTGAACTATTCATGTCTTTACTCCTAGTTCACACTGGCAACTGAACTATTCATGTCTTTACTCCTAGTTCACACTGGCAACTGAACTATTCATGTCTTTACTCCTAGTTCACACCAGCAACTGGACTGTTCATGTCTTTACTCCTAGTTCACACTGGCAACTGAACTATTCATGTCTTTACTCCTAGTTACACCAGCAACTGAACTATTCATGTCATTACTCCTAGTTCACACTGGCAACTGAACTATTCATGTCTTTACTCCTTGTTCACACTGGCAACTGAACTATTCATGTCTTTACTCCTAGTTCACACCAGCAACTGGACTGTTCATGTCTTTACTCCTAGTTCACACTGGCAACTGAACTATTCATGTCTTTACTCCTAGTTACACCAGCAACTGAACTATTCATGTCTTTACTCCTAGTTCACACTGGTAACTGAACTATTCATGTCTTTACTCCTTGTTCACACTGGCAACTGGACTGTTCATGTCTTTACTCCTAGTTACACCAGCAACTGAACTATTCATGTCTTTACTCCTAGTTCACACTGGTAACTGAACTATTCATGTCTTTACTCCTAGTTCACACTGGCAACTGAACTATTCATGTCTTTACTCCTAGTTCACACTGGCAACTGAACTATTCATTTCTTTACTCCTAGTTCACACTGGTAACTAAACTATTCATGTCTGTAGGACTAGTTCACACTGGTAACTGAACTATTCATGTCTTTACTCCTAGTTCACACTGGCAACTGAACTATTCATGTCTTTACTCCTAGTTCACACTGGTAACTAAACTATTCATGTCTTTACTCCTAGTTCACACTGGTAACTGAACTATTCATGTCTTTACTCCTAGTTCACACTGGTAACTAAACTATTCATGTCTGTAGGACTAGTTCACACTGGTAACTGAACTATTCATGTCTTTACTCCTAGTTCATACCGGCAACTGGACTATTCATGTCATTACTCCTAGTTCACACTGGTAACTAAACTATTCATGTCTTTACTCCTAGTTCACACCGGCAAGTGAACTATTCATGTCTTTACTCCTAGTTCACACTGGTAACTAAACTATTCATGTCTTTACTCCTAGTTCACACTGACAACTGAACTATTCATGTCTTTACTCCTAGTTCACACTGCAACTGAACTATTCATGTCTTTACTCCTAGTTCACACTGACAACTGAACTATTCATGTCTTTACTCCTAGTTCACACCGGTAACTGAACTATTCATGTCTTTACTCCTAGTTCACACCAGCAACTGGACTGTTCATGTCTTTACTCCTAGTTCACACTGGCAACTGAACTATTCATGTCTTTACTCCTAGTTCACACCGGTAACTGAACTATTCATGTCTTTACTCCTAGTTCACACCGGCAAGTGAACTATTCATGACTTTACTCCTAGTTCACACTGGTAACTAAACTATTCATGTCTTTACTCCTAGTTCACACTGACAACTGAACTATTCATGTCTTTACTCCTAGTTCACACCGGTAACTGAACTATTCATGTCTTTACTCCTAGTTCATACCAGCAACTGGACTGTTCATGTCTTTACTCCTAGTTCACACTAGCAACTGAACTATTCATGTCTTTACTCTTAGTTCACACTGGTAACTGAACTATTCATGTCTTTACTCCTAGTTCACACTGGCAACTGAACTATTCATGTCTTTACT
The DNA here is from genome assembly GCA_037306005.1 of Rhinophrynus dorsalis. Taxonomy (NCBI): domain Eukaryota; kingdom Metazoa; phylum Chordata; class Amphibia; order Anura; family Rhinophrynidae; genus Rhinophrynus; species Rhinophrynus dorsalis. Next base: position 251,106,818 of record CM074725.1, read on the forward strand.
CCTAGTTCACACTGGCAACTGAACTATTCATGTCTTTACTCCTAGTTCACACTGCCAACTGAACTATTCATGTCTTTACTCCTAGTTACACCAGCAACTGAACTATTCATGTCATTACTCCTAGTTCACACTGGCAACTGAACTATTCATGTCTTTACTCCTAGTTACACCAGCAACTGAACTATTCATGTCATTACTCCTAGTTCACACTGGCAACTGAACTATTCATGTCTTTACTCCTAGTTCACACTGGCAACTGAACTATTCATGTCTTTACTCCTAGTTCACACCAGCAACTGGACTGTTCATGTCTTTACTCCTAGTTCACACTGGCAACTGAACTATTCATGTCTTTACTCCTAGTTACACCAGCAACTGAACTATTCATGTCTTTACTCCTAGTTCACACTGGTAACTGAACTATTCATGTCTTTACTCCTAGTTCACACTGGCAACTGGACTGTTCATGTCTTTACTCCTAGTTCACACTGGCAACTGAACTATTCATGTCTTTACTCCTAGTTACACCAGCAACTGAACTATTCATGTCATTACTCCTAGTTCACACTGGCAACTGAACTATTCATGTCTTTACTCCTAGTTCACACTGGCAACTGAACTATTCATGTCTTTACTCCTAGTTCACACCAGCAACTGGACTGTTCATGTCTTTACTCCTAGTTCACACTGGTAACTAAACTATTCATGTCTTTACTCCTAGTTCACACTGGTAACTGAACTGTTCATGTCTTTACCCCTAGTTCACACTGGCAACTGAACTATTCATGTCTTTACTCCTAGTTCACACTGGTAACTAAACTATTCATGTCTTTACTCCTAGTTCACACTGGCAACTGAACTGTTCATGTGTTTAGGACTAGTTCACACTGGCAACTGAACTGTTCATGTCTTTACTCCTAGTTCACACTGGTAACTGAACTATTCATGTCTGTAGGACTAGTTCACACTGGTAACTGAACTATTCATGTCTGTAGGACTAGTTCACACTGGTAACTGAACTATTCATGTCTGTAGGACTAGTTCACACTGGTAACTGAACTCGGATCGGCTCGAGCATCGCTCTGCTCGGCACATGGCGGTACTCGTCGAGTACCGCCATGTGCTCGCCCGGCATGTTCGGGTGGCGGGGATCTGTGCCGAAGGAGGCACAGATCTGAAGACGCTCCGCTGGACCACCAGGGACTGGAGGTAGGGGTCATTGCGGAGATGAAGGGGGCATTGCGGAGATGAAGGGGGCATAGCGGAGATGAAGGGGGACATTGCGGAGATGAAGGGGGAATAGCGGAGATGAAGGGGGACATTGCGGAGATGAAGGGGGCATAGCGGAGATGAAGGGGGACATTGCGGAGATGAAGGGGGCATAGCGGAGATGAAGGGGGACATTGCGGAGATGAAGGGGGCATAGCGGAGATGAAGGGGGCATAGCGGAGATGAAGGGGGACATTGCGGAGATGAAGGGGGCATAGCGGAGATGAAGGGGGCATAGCGGAGATGAAGGGGGACATTGCGGAGATGAAGGGGGCATAGCGGAGATGAAGGGGGTATAGCGGAGATGAAGGGGGACATTGCGGAGATGAAGGGGGCATAGCGGAGATGAAGGGGGACATTGCGGAGATGAAGGGGGACATTGCGGAGATGAAGGGGGCATAGCGGAGATGAAGGGGGACATTGCGGAGATGAAGGGGGCATTGCGGAGATGAAGGGGGCATAGCGGAGATGAAGGGGGACATTGCGGAGATGAAGGGGGCATAGCGGAGATGAAGGGGGACATTGCGGAGATGAAGGGGGACATTGCGGAGATGAAGGGGGCATAGCGGAGATGAAGGGGGCATAGCGGAGATGAAGGGGGACATTGCGGAGATGAAGGGGGCATAGCGGAGATGAAGGGGGACATTGCGGAGATGAAGGGGGCATAGCGGAGATGAAGGGGGCATAGCGGAGATGAAGGGGGACATTGCGGAGATGAAGGGGGCATAGCGGAGATGAAGGGGGCATAGCGGAGATGAAGGGGGACATTGCGGAGATGAAGGGGGCATTGCGGAGATGAAGGGGGCATAGCGGAGATAAAGGGGGACATTGCGGAGATGAAGGGGGCATTGCGGAGATGAAGGGGGACATTGCAGAGATGAAGGGGCACTTTGTGGAAGGGGGACATTGTGGAAGAGGGGCATTGTGGAAGAGGGGCATTGTGGAGATGAAGGGGGCATAGCGGAGATGAAGGGGGCATAGCGGAGATGAAGGGGGACATTGCGGAGATGAAGGGGCACTTTGTGGAAGGGGGACATTGTGGAAGGGGGACATTGTGGAAGAGGGGCATTGTGGAGATGAAGGGGGGCATTGACCAGGTACCCTCCCCTCATCAGAGCAGGGGGTGCCTGGTGTAATGCTCGTGTCGCCCCATTCAATTCAATGGGGTTCGGGTGCTCGGCCGAGCACTCGAGCCTCCGGCGGTGCTCGGTCAGAGCACCCGAGCACCCGAGCATCGGGGTGCTCGCTCAACACTAGTCCTTAGGCCTAGTTCACTCTAGCAACTGGACTATTCATGTCTTTACTCCTAGTTCACACCGGTAACTAAACTGTTCATGTCTTTAGGCCTAGTTCACACTGGCAACTGAACTATTCATGTCTTTACTCCTAGTTCACACCGGTAACTAAACTGTTCATGTCTTTAGGCCTAGTTCACATCGGCAACTGAACTATTCATGTCTTTAGGACTAGTTCACACTGGCAACTGAACTATTCATGTCTTTAGGCCTAGTTCACACTGGCAACTGAACTATTCATGTCTTTAGGACTAGTTCACACTGGCAACTGAACTATTCATGTTATTACTTCTAGTTCACACTGGCAACTGAACTATTCATGTCTTTACTCCTAGTTCACACCGGTAACTGGACTATTCATGTCTTTACTCCTAGTTCACACCGGCAACTGGACTATTCATGTCTTTAGGCCTAGTTCACACTGGCAGCTGAACTATTCATGTCTGTAGGACTAGTTCACACCGGCAATTGAACTGTTCATGTCTTTAGGACTAGTTCACACTGGTAAATAAACTATTCATGTCTTTACTCCTAGTTCACACTGGCAACTGAACTATTCATGTCTTTACTCCTAGTTCACACTGGTAACTAAACTATTCATGTCTTTACTCCTAGTTCACACTGGTAACTGAACTATTCATGTCTTTACTCCTAGTTCACACTGGTAACTGAACTGTTCATGTCTTTAGGCCTAGTTCACACTGGCAACTGAACTATTCATGTCTGTAGGACTAGTTCACACTGGCAACTGAACTGTTCATGTCTTTAGGCCTAGTTCACACTGGCAACCGAACTATTCATGTCATTAGGACTAGTTCACACCGGCAAATGAACTATTTATGTCTTTAGGACTAGTTCACACCGGCAACTGAAATATTCATGTGTTTAGGACTAGTTCACACCGGCAATTGAACTGTTCATGTCTTTAGGACTAGTTCACACTGACAACTGAACTATTCATGTCTTTAGGACTAGTTCACACTGGCAACTGAACTGTTCGTGTCTTTAGGACTAGTTCACACTGGAAACTGAACTATTCATGTCCTTAGGCCTAGTTCAAGCTGGCAACTGAACTATTCATGTCTTTACACCTAGTTCACACTAGCAACTGATCTATTCATGTCTTTAGGCCTAGTACACACTGTCAATTGAACTATTCATGTCTTTACTCCCAGTTCACACTGGCAACTGAACTATTCATGTCATTAGGCCTAGCTCACACTGGCAACTGAACTATTCATGTCTTTACACCTAGTTCACACTAGCAACTGATCTATTCATGTCTTTAGGCCTAGTTCACACCGGCAACTGAACTATTCATGTCTTTACTCCTAGTTCACACTGGTAACTGAACTATTCATGTCTTTAGGCCTAGTTCACACCGGCAACTGAACTATTCATGTCTTTACTCCTAGTTCACACCGGCAACTGAACTATCTATGTCTTTACTCCTAGTTCACACCGGCAACTGAACTATTCATGTCTTTACTCCTAGTTCACACTGGCAACTGAACTATTCATGTCTTTACTCCTAATTCACACCAGCAACTGAACTATTCATGTCTTTACTCCTAGTTCACACTGGCAACTGAACTATTCATGTTTTTACTCCTAGTTCACACTGGCAACTGAACTATTCATGTCTTTACTCCTAGTTCACACTGGCAACTGAACTATTCATGTCTTTACTCCTAGTTCACACCAGCAACTGGACTGTTCATGTCTTTACTCCTAGTTCACACTGGCAACTGAACTATTCATGTCTTTACTCCTAGTTACACCAGCAACTGAACTATTCATGTCATTACTCCTAGTTCACACTGGCAACTGAACTATTCATGTCTTTACTCCTAGTTCACACTGGCAACTGAACTATTCATGTCTTTACTCCTAGTTCACACCAGCAACTGGACTGTTCATGTCTTTACTCCTAGTTCACACTGGCAACTGAACTATTCATGTCTTTACTCCTAGTTACACCAGCAACTGAACTATTCATGTCTTTACTCCTAGTTCACACTGGTAACTGAACTATTCATGTCTTTACTCCTAGTTCACACTGGTAACTGAACTATTCATGTCTTTACTCCTAGTTCACACTGGCAACTGAACTATTCATGTCTTTACTCCTAGTTCACACTGGTAACTGAACTATTCATGTCTTTACTCCTAGTTCACACTGGCAACTGGACTGTTCATGTCTTTACTCCTAGTTCACACTGGCAACTGAACTATTCATGTCTTTACTCCTAGTTACACCAGCAACTGAACTATTCATGTCATTACTCCTAGTTCACACTGGCAACTGAACTATTCATGTCTTTACTCCTAGTTCACACTGGCAACTGAACTATTCATGTCTTTACTCCTAGTTCACACCAGCAACTGGACTGTTCATGTCTTTACTCCTAGTTCACACTGGCAACTGAACTATTCATGTCTTTACTCCTAGTTACACCAGCAACTGAACTATTCATGTCTTTACTCCTAGTTCACACTGGTAACTGAACTATTCATGTCTTTACTCCTTGTTCACACTGGCAACTGGACTGTTCATGTCTTTACTCCTAGTTCACACCAGCAACTGAACTATTCATGTCTTTACTCCTAGTTCACACTGGTAACTGAACTATTCATGTCTTTACTCCTAGTTCACACTGGCAACTGAACTATTCATGTCTTTACTCCTAGTTCACACTGGCAACTGAACTATTCATGTCTTTACTCCTAGTTCACACTGGTAACTAAACTATTCATGTCTGTAGGACTAGTTCACACTGGTAACTGAACTATTCATGTCTTTACTCCTAGTTCACACTGGCAACTGAACTATTCATGTCTTTACTCCTAGTTCACACTGGTAACTAAACTATTCATGTCTTTAGGACTAGTTCACACTGGTAACTGAACTGTTCATGTCTTTACCCCTAGTTCACACTGGCAACTGAACTATTCATGTCTTTACTCCTAGTTCACACCAGCAACTGGACTGTTCATGTCTTTACTCCTAGTTCACACTGGCAACTGAACTATTCATGTCTTTACTCCTAGTTCACACCGGCAACTGGACTCTTCATGTCTTTACTCCTAGTTCACACCGGCAACTGAACTATTCATGTCTTTACTCCTAGTTCACACTGGCAACTGAACTATTCATGTCTTTACTCCTAGTTACACCAGCAACTGAACTATTCATGTCTTTACTCCTAGTTCACACTGGTAACTGAACTGTTCATGTCTTTACTCCTAGTTCACACCGGCAACTGAACTATTCATGTCTTTACTCCTAGTTCACACTGGTAACTGGACTATCTATGTCTTTACTCCTAGTTCACACTGGCAACTGAACTATTCATGTCTTTACTCCTAGTTCACACTGGTAACTGAACTATTCATGTCTGTAGGACTAGTTCACACTGGTAACTGAACTCGGATCGGCTCGAGCATCGCTCTGCTCGGCACATGGCGGTACTCGTCGAGTACCGCCATGTGCTCGCCCGGCATGTTCGGGTGGCGGGGATCTGTGCCGAAGGAGGCACAGATCTGAAGACGCTCCGCTGGACCACCAGGGACTGGAGGTAGGGGGCATTGCGGAGATGAAGGGGGCATAGCGGAGATGAAGGGGGACATTGCGGAGATGAAGGGGGCATAGCGGAGATGAAGGGGGACATTGCGGAGATGAAGGGGGCATAGCGGAGATGAAGGGGGCATAGCGGAGATGAAGGGGGACATTGCGGAGATGAAGGGGGCATAGCGGAGATGAAGGGGGCATAGCGGAGATGAAGGGGGACATTGCGGAGATGAAGGGGGCATAGCGGAGATGAAGGGGGTATAGCGGAGATGAAGGGGGACATTGCGGAGATGAAGGGGGCATTGCGGAGATGAAGGGGGCATAGCGGAGATGAAGGGGGACATTGCGGAGATGAAGGGGGCATAGCGGAGATGAAGGGGGACATTGCGGAGATGAAGGGGGACATTGCGGAGATGAAGGGGGCATAGCGGAGATGAAGGGGGCATAGCGGAGATGAAGGGGGACATTGCGGAGATGAAGGGGGCATAGCGGAGATGAAGGGGGACATTGCGGAGATGAAGGGGGCATAGCGGAGATGAAGGGGGCATAGCGGAGATGAAGGGGGACATTGCAGAGATGAAGGGGGCATAGCGGAGATGAAGGGGGCATAGCGGAGATGAAGGGGGACATTGCGGAGATGAAGGGGGCATTGCGGAGATGAAGGGGGCATAGCGGAGATGAAGGGGGACATTGCGGAGATGAAGGGGGCATTGCGGAGATGAAGGGGGACATTGCAGAGATGAAGGGGCACTTTGTGGAAGGGGGACATTGTGGAAGAGGGGCATTGTGGAAGAGGGGCATTGTGGAGATGAAGGGGGCATAGCGGAGATGAAGGGGGCATAGCGGAGATGAAGGGGGACATTGCGGAGATGAGGGGGCACTTTGTGGAAGGGGGACATTGTGGAAGGGGGACATTGTGGAAGAGGGGCATTGTGGAGATGAAGGGGGGCATTGACCAGGCACCCTCTCCTCATCAGAGCAGGGGGTGCCTGGTGTAATGCTCGTGTCGCCCCATTCAATTCAATGGGGCTCGGGTGCTCGGCCGAGCACTCGAGCCTCCGGCGGTGCTCGGTCAGAGCACCCGAGCACCCGAGCATCGGGGTGCTCGCTCAACACTAGTCCTTAGGCCTAGTTCACTCTAGCAACTGGACTATTCATGTCTTTACTCCTAGTTCACACCGGTAACTAAACTGTTCATGTCTTTAGGCCTAGTTCACACTGGCAACTGAACTATTCATGTCTTTACTCCTAGTTCACACCGGTAACTAAACTGTTCATGTCTTTAGGCCTAGTTCACATCGGCAACTGAACTATTCATGTCTGTAGGACTAGTTCACATCGGCAACTGAACTATTCATGTCTTTAGGACTAGTTCACACTGGCAACTGAACTATTCATGTCTTTACTCCTAGTTCACACTGGTAACTAAACTATTCATGTCTTTACTCCTAGTTCACACTGGTAACTGAACTATTCATGTCTTTACTCCTAGTTCACACTGGTAACTGAACTGTTCATGTCTTTAGGCCTAGTTCACACTGGCAACTGAACTATTCATGTCTGTAGGACTAGTTCACACTGGCAACTGAACTGTTCATGTCTTTAGGCCTAGTTCACACTGGCAACTGAACTGTTCATGTCTATAGGACTAGTTCACACTGGCAACCGAACTATTCATGTCATTAGGACTAGTTCACACCGGCAAATGAACTATTTATGTCTTTAGGACTAGTTCACACCGGCAACTGAAATATTCATGTGTTTAGGACTAGTTCACACCGGCAATTGAACTGTTCATGTCTTTAGGACTAGTTCACACTGGTAAATAAACTGTTCATGTCTTTAGGCCTAGTTCACACTGACAACTGAACTATTCATGTCTTTAGGACTAGTTCACACTGGCAACTGAACTGTTCGTGTCTTTAGGACTAGTTCACACTGGAAACTGAACTATTCATGTCCTTAGGCCTAGTTCAAGCTGGCAACTGAACTATTCATGTCTTTACACCTAGTTCACACTAGCAACTGATCTATTCATGTCTTTAGGCCTAGTACACACTGTCAATTGAACTATTCATGTCTTTACTCCCAGTTCACACTGGCAACTGAACTATTCATGTCATTAGGCCTAGCTCACACTGGCAACTGAACTATTCATGTCTTTACACCTAGTTCACACTAGCAACTGATCTATTCATGTCTTTAGGCCTAGTTCACACCGGCAACTGAACTATTCATGTCTTTACTCCTAGTTCACACCGGCAACTGAACTATTCATGTCTTTACTCCTAGTTCACACCGGCAACTGAACTAGTCATGTCTTTACTCCTAGTTCACACTAGCAACTGATCTATTCATGTCTTTAGGACTAGTTCACACTAGCAACTGAACTATTCATGTCTTTAGGCCTAGTTCACACTGTCAATTGAACTATTCATGTCTTTACTCCCAGTTCACACTGGCAACTGAACTATTCATGTCATTAGGTCTAGCTCACACTGGCAACTGAACTGTTCATATCTTTAGGCCTAGTTCACACTGTCAATTGAACTATTCATATCTTTAGGCCTAGTTCACACTGGCAACTGAATTATTCAAGTCTTTACTCCTAGTTCACACTGGCAACTGAACTATTCATGTCTTTAGGACTAGTTCTCACTGGCAACTGAACTATTCATGTCTTTAGGACTAGTTCACACTGGCAACTGAACTATTCATGTCTGTAGGACTAGTTCACACTGGCAACTGAACTATTCATGTCTTTAGGCCTAGTTCACACTGGCAACTGAACTATTCATGTCTTTAGGACTAGTTCACACTGGCAACTGAACTATTCATGTCTTTAGGCCTAGTTCACACTGGCAACTGAACTATTCATGTCTTTAGGACTAGTTCACACTGGCAACTGAACTATTCATGTCCTTAGGCCTAGTTCACACTAGCAACTGAACTATTCATGTCTTTACTCCTAGTTCACACTGGCAACTGAACTATTCATGTCTTTAATCCTAGTTCACACTGGTAACTGAACTGTTCATGTCTTTAGGCCTAGTTCACACTGGCAACTGAACTATTCATGTCTGTAGGTCTAGTTCACACTGGCAACTGAACTGTTCATGTCTTTAGGCCTAGTTCACACTGGCAACTGAACTATTCATGTCTTTAGGACTAGTTCACACTGGCAACTGAACTATTCATGTCCTTAGGCCTAATTCACACTGGCAACTGAACTATTCATGTCTTTACTCCTAGTTCACACTGGTAACTGAACTGTTCATGTCTTTAGGCCTAGTTCACACTGGCAACTGAACTATTCATGTCTGTAGGACTAGTTCACACTGGCAACCAAACTATTCATGTCATTAGGCCTAGTTCACATCGGCAACTGAACTATTCATGTCTTTAGGACTAGTTCACACTGGCAACTGAACTATTCATGTCTTTAGGCCTAGTTCACACTAGCAACTGAACTATTCATGTCTTTACACCTAGTTCACACTAGCAACTGAACTATTCATGTCTTTAGGCCTAGTTCACACTGGCAACTGAACTATTCATGTCTTTAGGACTAGTTCACACTGGCAACTGAACTATTCATGTTTTTACTTCTAGTTCACACTGGCAACTGAACTATTCATGTCCTTAGGCCTAGTTCACACTAGCAACTGAACTATTCATGTCTGTAGGACTAGTTCACATTGGCAACTGAACTATTCATGTCTTTACTCCTAGTTCACACTGGTAACTGAACTGTTCATGTCTTTAGGCCTAGTTCACACTGGCAACTGAACTATTCATGTCTGTAGGACTAGTTCACACTGGCAACTGAACTATCCATGTCTGTAGGACTAGTTCACACTGGCAACCGAACTATTCATGTCATTAGGACTAGTTCACACTGGCAACTGAACTGTTCATGTCTTTATGACTAGTTCACACTGGTAACTAAACTGTTCATGTCTTTAGGCCTAGTTCACACTGACAACTGAACTATTCATGTCTTTAGGACTAGTTCACACTGGCAACTGAACTATTCATGTCTTTAGGACTAGTTCACACTGGAAACTGAACTATTCATGTCCTTAGGCCTAGTTCAAGCTGGCAACTGAACTATTCATGTCTTTACACCTAGTTCACACTAGTAACTGATCTATTCATGTCTTTAGGCCTAGTTCACACTGGCAACTGAACTATTCATGTCTTTAGGCCTAGTTCACACTGTCAATTGAACTATTCATGTCTTTACTCCCAGTTCACACTGGCAACTGAACTATTCATGTCATTAGGCCTAGCTCACACTGGCAACTGAACTATTCATGTCTTTACACCTAGTTCACACTAGCAACTGATCTATTCATGTCTTTAGGCCTAGTTCACACTGTCAATTGAACTATTCATGTCTTTACTCCCAGTTCACACTGGCAACTGAACTATTCATGTCATTAGGCCTAGCTCACACTGGCAACTGAACTATTCATGTCTTTAGGACTAGTTCACACCGGCAACTGGACTATTCATATCTTTAGGCCTAGTTCACACTGGCAACGGAACTATTCATGTCATTAGGCCTAGTTCACACTGGCAACTGAACTATTCATGTCTTTACTCCTAGTTCACACTGGCAACTGAACTATTCATGTCTTTACTCCTAGTTCACACTGGCAACTGAACTATCCATGTCTTTACTCCTAGTTCACACCGGCAACTGGACTATTCATGTCTTTACTCCTAGTTCACAGTGGCAACTGAACTATCCATGTCTTTACTCCTAGTTCACACTGGCAACTGAACTATCCATGTCTTTAGGCCTAGTTCACATCGGCAACTGAACTATTCATGTCTTTACTCCTAGTTCACACCGGCAACAGAACTATTCATGTCTTTAGGACTAGTTCACACCGGAAACTGAACTATTCATGTCTTTACACCTAGTTAACACTGGCAACTGGACTATTCATGTCTTTAGGACTAGTTCACACCGGCAACTGAACTATTCATGTCTTTACGCCTAGATCACACCGGCAACTGGACTAGTCATGTCTTTACTCCTAGTTCACACTGGCAACCAAACTATTCATGTCTTTAGGACTAGTTCACACTGGCAACTGAACTATTCATGTCTTTACTCCTAGATCACACCGGCAACTGGACTATTCATTAGGCCTAGTTCACACCGGAAACTGAACTATTCATGTCTTTACTCCCAGTTCACACCAGCAACTGAACTATTCATGTCTTTAGGACTAGTTCACACTGGCAACAAAACTACTATGATTCCAGCATACGAAACAAATGTATCAAATTGGTACTATTGTGACGTATGGGGTTGTTCACATTACTGATGCTGAACACAGAAGTCTGAAGTGGTGATTGTAGGTTCAGCAATTAGGCAATGGTGGGGACAAGGGAAGGTTCCTATCCCACTGATTAATGGGGTGAGTCTTCATCCTGTCTTAGTAGTTCACAACATCGGGCTTCTCTTTGACTGTACATGTGATCTCACTTCGAGGCCACATGGGCCCTACTATCAATTCTTTATGCATTTGTGTTAACACATATGGTCTATGGAAATGTTCTCTGCAAATGTTCCCTTGTGCCTCAAGTGGAGACATCATATAGTACAGAATACAGCCACACGGATGTTGAGAGGTATCTCTAAATTTGAGCATATCACTCCCAACCTGCTCAAGCTGCACTAGCTGTCCCTGGTCTTTTGTGTGAGGTACAAGTTGCCTGTTATGGCTTGTAATACTTTTCATATCATTGGGACTGAGTATTTGCAGTGTTGGCTTAAACCAGAGGGATCTTAAATTGCGGGACTCTGCCAACATCAAATGAATGCTAATACTAATCAAATTTCAGACAAATGCTTAGTATAACGTAGAGGCCTTTTTTGAATTTTCTTTAAAATAAGTTAAACTTGAACAGACACTTCACATTAGGTTAAGTTACAATGACAATTTGTTTGATGTGCTTAAATTGCAAATTAAATTTCATAAAAATATACAATGTGCATGCAATTATCATGTGTTTTTCAAAGCAATTTGATTTGCATAAATACCTGCTTTCTCACCCATAATGCCTTTCTTCACATTCAGCATTGCAGCTTCACCATTACATCGTAATCACAGTAAGCTGAGATACCATTGAAATCGATGTAATTTTCATGTACTTGCAGTTACGTGCTGTTGGACCAAATACTGCAGCAAGGTGTGTTACATTGTGTATTGCTGCATTTTTTCAGCAGTGTGAAGAGTTCCATAGAACATAATGATACCAATCTTATGCATTTGAATCTTTGGCACAAGCCAATGTAGTGCATTTATTTAAGGAGGGAACTAAAACAGCACCTGGGAATTATAGACCTGCGAGTTTGACCTCTGTAGGGGCAAAACTGCTTGAAGTGATAATAAGGGATTATATTCAGGATTACACTGTGAAGAATAAAATTATTAGTGGGAATCAACATAGTTTTATGAGGAACAGACCTTGCTGAAAAAATAGTTTGAGCTTCAATGAAGACGTAGGAACTTGATAATGGTACAGCAGTAGATGTAGTATATCTAGACTTTGCAGTGGTGTTTGATACAGTGTCACACAGAAGGCTGGGGTGTAAAATAAGGAAAATAAGGGTAGGGGATAACCTTTGCACTTGGATAGGAAAATGGTTGAAGGATAGGGAACAGTGTGTGGTTGTAAATAGACAATTCTCCAATACAGATAAAATTGATTAGATAACTAGAGGCCACCTCTTGAGATTAAAGGAAAGGAGTTTTCAACTTCAGCAGAGGAACTACACTTTTAAATGAATAAAGTTTTATTATAGAATTGTATGATTCGGTTCGGCCAGTTTCGGAATTCGGACTAATAAGGCGTATTCGGCATCATTGGGACCTTCTGAAAGCCAGGGTCCTCCCACAAAAAAAATCAGCATCCAAAACGACCTAGTCTGAAATTCAGAAATTTAGATGGCGCTTTCCCGCCTGAAACTATTACAATGTTGCTACATGCTGCTACAAATAGATGTGGTAAAGCAGGTGCTTTACAGATCATGCAAAGTGCAGATATTAACCACATAAGGACACAAGCAATTTTGCCATTTTTGCTATGTGTGTGTTCAACCATAATTCCTATCTTTCTCATTTATTGCACAAACACATATTATATACCAGCAGAAAGGGCTTTAATTTGATATGACATATACAGTCATAAATTCTCATTTATTATGAAAAAAATTATAAATTAGAAAATGAAAAAAAAACACTTTTTTTTACAGTTTTGGCAGTAATAATGTGTTACATAATGGGTGCAACTTATGAAAAGTTAAATTTTTTTATTGAATATTTAAAGTTGTTTTTTTTTAATTCGGCCGAATAATTAGGACTATTGACAAATTTCGTCCCAGTCGAACAGGTCGAGTCCGACATTCGGATCCTCCAAATGGGGAAAAAAAAAATTGTCCGAAATCGAATTTTACTGAAAATTTTTGCCGTGCACAAGTCTAGTTTATTAACTTTTTTTTGTATTACTACAAAAAAATCCATATTTTTGAATAAAATAAATCAGTTACGGATAAACAAACCAATGCTGCCCTTACAGATATGGATTTATGATCATATGGCCCATAATCGAGGAAAATCGCGGACGTCCCTGTCCTAGGCTGAACAGATGAGAGTAATTAGGGGCTGAGTCCTTTGATTGTGTTACCTGTGCTTAATTAAGAATATTCCTAACCCCTTCTGGCACTCAGAGGGGTTAATCCTGAGCCGCTGATGTGTCTCATGGACTGGAGCTGGTAGTGAGTGGTATATATGAATGTCTTTGGACGGATGTAAGTGGTACCGGCGAGTGTATCTATGTATATGTGAGTAGTGATATGAACCTTATCAGCCGGGTTCAGCCTGTCTGTGCATTTCACGTTGAGATCCCAGTGAAGCGTTCTCACTAATTTGGCGTTACGCGCCTGTCAGTGTCATTTCTGTTTAAACATCTTGTGTCTCTATTTGCCTTCACGTTATCACCGAGCAAACGCGATGGGAGTCTCCTTTTCCTGGATTAGGCAACTTCCTCTGAAAATGTTGTATTTCACTTTAACCCCTCGGATGCTGGACAGATATCATCTGCACTGCAATGTGTTGGAGACGTCTTTGGCATCCAAAGGGTTAGTCTCTTCTCCTCGTGCCTGGAGGTAGCAATCAGTTACAATTTATTTTCTTAACTCTCTGACTGCCAGATAGATATCCAAAGCACGGCATCTGCAATGCGTTGGATACCGCTCTGGCACTCAAAGGGTTAAAAAATTCTCGGGTACCTGCCGGAGACAGAAGTAAGGTGTTCCCACACTGAATGAAAGATCAAGGGTGGAATTTTAGAATGTGAAGCTGTTATTTTAACCCCTTGAGGGTCAGAAGGTTATGTGAGGCAATGTGTTATTCACCCTGCTGCCACAAAGGGTTAACCCCTTAAGGACCCACGATGGTCCTGGACTGTCATGGCTTGTTATACCCTTAAGGACCGGGGCTCCCCACGAGGTTGCACGCCGTTTGGAAGTCTGGAGTCAGAATCGTAAAAAAAAAAAAAAGGTCCCTGGTCCTGCTCCTTAACCCTTTGGGTGCCGGAGTGGTACGGACCACTCTGGCACTCAAAGGGTTAAGTGACGACCGCGTGCTTGCTTAGCACGTGCCGCATTGGCGTCATTAAAACTACTCAAACTGAGATATGTCACCTGACCGTAGGGGGCCTGTTTCCATGGTACAGAGTTCCACTGTTGGACTGACCAGGTCAGCCCCTGTCTTCAGCAGAGATGGGGGTCAGAGTAGAGATATAACACTGAATATCTTCTAAAAAAAAGTATGAATCCAGGCCCGGGCTGGGACAAAAATTAGGCCCGGCATTTAATGATGAGCAGCCCATTTTTATTTTTGAGCAGCCCATGGGGGAGCTTATAATCACGTGCGGTGCGCCACACGGCCACACGTTGATTGCCCGCCCACCAGGAAACTTGTAACGAGGTGGCCGTCTTTCAGAAAGTGAAAGACGGCCCAAACTCGTTTAATGATTAATTTTTTTAAAACTCCTGGACAGGCCCACCGGGCAAAATGCCCAGAATGCCCGATGGCCAGTCTGGGCCTGTATTAATTGCATCATCCAAATTGTTTAATATTTTACAATGCATTAACAAATACAAAATAAAGCACTGACTTCTCTTAATAGCGCTGTGAAGGCAGCCAGTCGCCATAAGCCTCATTATTGGAGGGCGACTGTATAGAGGATGAAAGAACTGCTTTACGCCTTGAGTGCCAGAGAGATATACAATGAATTGCCACGCAGAGTGCTGGATATCTCTCTGGAACTTTGATTGACAACTGTAATGAGACAAAACAAGGTTCATCTGAACTTATCTTCTTGTCTTTCCCACTTCAGTCTATTGTAAACTCAGCCTCCAGAAACGTCCCCCAGGAAAAGAACCAGCTCACATTGTTACTATAAAGTCTTGGATACTACAGATGACTCGATAACATGTAATCAGGGGAGGGCTGGCAACTTCTGGTCTGGGGGGGGCAAGTACAATAAAGTGGCCTATTGCTACTATTGTTCCATCCCACTGTCCAAACCCGCCCCCTTTTGTTAATCTTAAAATTGTAATGGGCTACACTAGTGATACCACAGAGCTTACAACTGTAATAGAGATACACTAGTGATACCAGAGAGCTTACAACTGTAATGGATCTACACTAGTGATACCACAGAGCTTACAACTGTAATGGAACTACACTAGTGATACCACAGAGTTTACAACTGTAATGGAACTACACTAGTGATACCACAGCGCTTACAACTGATATGGAACTACACTAGTGATACCACAGAGTTTACAACTGTAATGGGCTACACTAGTGATACCACAGAGCTTACAACTGAAATGGATCTACACTAGTGATACCAGAGAGCTTACAACTGTAATGGATCTATAGTAGTGATACCACAGAGCTTACAACTGAAATGGATCTACACTAGTGATACCACAGAGCTTACAATTGAAATGGATCTACACTAGTGATACCACAGAGCTTAAACTGAAATGGATCTACACTAGTGATACCACAGAGCTTACAACTGAAATGGATCTACACTAGTGATACCAGAGAGCTTACAACTGTAATGGATCTACACTAGTGATACCACAGAGCTTACAACTGAAATGGATCTACACTAGTGATACCACAGAGCTTAAACTGAAATGGATCTACACTAGTGATACCACAGAGCTTACAATTGAAATGGATCTACACTAGTGATACCACAGAGCTTACAACTGAAATGGATCTACACTAGTGATACCACAGAGCTTACAGTTGAAATGGATCTACACTAGTGATACCACAGAGCTTACAATTGAAATGGATCTACACTAGTGATACCACAGAGCTTACAACTGAAATGGAGCTACATTAGTGATACCACAGAGCTTTCAATTGAAATGGAGCTACACTAGTGATACCACAGAGCTTACAATTGAAATGGAGCTACACTAGTGATACCACAGAGCTTACAACTGAAATGGATCTACACTAGTGATACCACAGAACTTACAGTTTAAATGGATCTACACTAGTGATACCACAGTGCTTACAACTGAAATGGATCTACACTAGTGATACCACAGTGCTTACAACTGAAATGGAGCTACACTAGTGATACCACAGAGCTTACAACTGAAATGGATCTACACTAGTGATACCACGAGAGGCTTACAACTGAAATGGAGCTACACTAGTGATACCACAGAGCTTACAATTGAAATGGATCTACACTAGTGATACTACAGAGCTTACAACTGAAATGGAGCTACACTAGTGATACCACAGAGCTTACAATTGAAATGGAGCTGCACTAGTGATACCACAGAGCTTACAGTTGAAATGGATCTACACTAGTGATACCACGGAGCTTACAGTTGAAATGGTGCCAAACTAGTGATACAGCAGAACTTACAGTTGAAATTGTAAGCTCTGTGGTATCACTATTGCAGCTCCATTTCAGTTGTAAGCTCTGTGGTATCACTAGTGTAGATCCATTTAGAGCAGCAAGGCGGAGATTGAGTGAGGCAGTTGCTCACCAGCCCAGTTATATGACCGGACAAGGGGCAATGCCCCCCTCCCCCACAGGCCAGCCCTCCCCTGCTTGTGACACGCACATCAAGACATAATAAACCCAAACCAAGAGAATAAACAGGATATTTTCTAATGCTGAACAGAATTCACATCATATCATCGCGCTCCTGACTTTTATATAAGCTCCAGCTCTGGGTACAACATGTAAAACCAAACTGGTGGGACATGTTTCTCATCAAATGTAATCTCCTATCCATCACTAGTACAGAGTACAGACACATCTGAAGTCACATTTCTTTTCAATAAATAATTCTTCACACGAAGAGAGAAGAAGTCGATGTAAGTGAGGAATGAATGAATATATTTATTTATATAGCGCCACAAGTGTACGCAGCGCTTTACAATTTAAGGGTTTAAACAATACAGGGTTACAGGTACTTTGTAGAGTGAAACATTGGGTGGGAGGTCCCTGCCCGAAAGCTTAAAATCTAAAGTGGTAATGGGAGACATACAGAGTACATAAGGGTAAAGTGCTGAATACAGTGCTAGTTCTGATGATGATAGAGGACATCAGTAAAGTAAATCATTTATAAGAGCGTTCATTGTACAACATCAGTGCCTTCTAGCATGTTGAGATTTTATCCATGAGGTGCGTTTTTAAGTGAGATTTGAAGGTTATCAGAGAGGTGCAGTGGTGCATGTTGGATGGTAGAGCATTCCATAGATATGGAGCAATGAGAGAAAAAGGTTTGATACGTGACAGAGCTGTAGACACAAAAGGAGCTGAGAGAAGACAATCATTGGCCGAATGTAAGTGGTGGGATGGGGTATAACGGGAGATCAGAGTGGAAATGTAAGAAGGAGTAGAGGAGATTCTGGGGTACCCCTCTGCACACCCCGATATAAGTAAAAACTATCAGTGATTTTATTTGGGTTTTTATCTCTCCTCTGAATGTTAGAGAAGTTTTTAACCTGATGTGAAGTAATTAATAATCTTCCTTTTTAACTATGGAATAATATTAATTCTAACTCTTATAAGGGCCGTATGTTCAAAGGAAAAGTGGAGCAGTTCTGGGGCAAACCGTTTGCAGTATAGGGGAAAACTAAAAATTCCCATAGATTTAAATGCCCACTCCTATGAAAATCGCTTTTGGGAGACTCACTGCCGCAATGGTCCAGCGGGTCCCCGAAAATGCATGGCGTGTCCAATTGTACAGGCAAGGCCTGTATATATTATATATAATATTAAAAAAAGTATTTAGTCCGAAGACTAGAAAGAAGGAGCACTCCGGGGACTTAATAAATTCCAAAAAATAATACCTTTTATTAGATTATCGACGTTTCAGCCCTCACAGGGGCCTTCCTCAAGACGTGAGGGCCGAAATGTCAATGATCTAATAAAAGATATTATTTTTTGGAATTTATTAAGTCCCCGGAGTACTCCTACTTTCTAGTCGGACTAAAGACTTTTTTCTATTTAATCATTGGGAAGCACCTGGGCAATTTACATATTTTAAATGGGAATTGGAGTGCCCACATTTACTTGCTATAAAGATTCATTCTGAATTAAAGATGAAGGGGGAGATTCACTGAGTGGTGATAATGAGGTGATATAGTGGAGATGACTTCTCCAGTGATATCACTTCTCCAGTTCCTATGTTATTCTATGGAGCCAGTTCACTAAGATCTCTTCAGCTTTAGATATCTTAGTGCATTGGCTCCATAGAATAACATAGGAACTGGAGAAGTGATATCACTGGAGAAGCTCCACTTAATCATGCCTTAGTGAATAACCCAGCCTTGATTTTTAGTATATAACACCTTGGGGGAGATGCACTAAAGCTTGATAAAGGAGTGATAAAGTGGAGATAACGTCTCCAGTGATATCACTTCTCCAATTTCTATGTTATTCTATAGAGCCAAAACACTAAGATTGCTTCAGCTTTGGAGATCTTAGTGCATAGTCTCCATAGAATAACATAGGAACTGGAGAAGTGATATCACTGGAGAAGTTATCTCTGCTTTATCACCTATTTATCACCACTTAGTCGGGTTGCCACCTTTTCTTAAAAAAAAAACTAGCCATGGCATTCTCTCCACAGACTTAAAGGGATAGTAATACTTCGTTTTTTCTTTATTTTATTTTGTAGGCATTAAAAAAACATGAAGAATGATATAAGTCTTATCTCTCAAACCTTTATGGTTTGAGAGATATTCACAAGCAAAGTTTCCCCTCCCGCCCCTTTTACCTAGTGTAACCCATCTCTTCTCAGATGTGGAATCCAGTCCATAGACCGGACAGATAACAGCAGGGGACAATCTTCTTCCTATGAGAACAATGAAAGCCCTGCCCCCTTGACAAGTTTTTCAGGTTTTTCCCTTATCTTAATTGAAGATGGTCCCTCTCTGCAGTCTACCTGGGCACCTCCCTTCTGATCTGGCTGAGCAGTGTTACATCAGTAAAAGGGGCGGGAGGGGGAGACTTTGTCATTGAATTACTCTTGTACTACAACTCTGACAGTACTGAAATATCACTCTCCATGGCCCAAATACTATGATGATTAATTAGAGCTGCTTTTATTATGAAACATTACTATCAATTTAACATTGGACAGAAGCCAATTTTTTACGGGCCTGCCAGTAAAATACCAGCTACCACTTAGTGAATTTCCCCCGATGACTGCTTGGGTGCTGGTGGAAGGGCTGGAATATGTCCATAAAAACAAGATGTAGAGCAGAACTCACAGAAATTTTACATAAATTTAATTTATTGCCAACATTACAGCCTACTTCCTCCAACATCGACACCATTAAATCAAAAGAGCATTTGTTAAAAATTCCACACCCCCCATGACATTGGTTGTGGAGGAAGTAAGTAGAATCTTGAAACAGGTGAGACAAGAATTTAATGACTTTGAGATTTTACATAAAGACACCCTCGTACAAAACACAGCGTCTGACTGGTACGCTAAACCTGAAACTGCAATGAACAAATACAAACTAGAGTTTATTAACTTTGACTCTAGACATACAGGGATAGTAATGTTTCATAATAAAAGCAGCTCTAATTAATCATCATAGTATTTGGACCTTGGAGAGTATTATTTCAATTCTGTCACAGTTGTAGTTCAAGAGTAATTCAATGACAAAGTATCCCCCTCCCGCCCCTTTTACTGATGTAACACTGCTCAGCCAGATCAGAAGGGAGGTGCCCGGTAGACTGCAGAGAGGGACAATCTTCAATTATGATAAGGGAAAAACCTGAAAAAACTTGTCAAGGGGGTCAGTGCTTCCATTGTTCTCATAGGAAGAAGATTGTCCCCTTCTGTTATCTGTCTGGTCTATGGACTGGATTCCACATCTGAGAAGAGATGGCTTACACTAGGTAAAAGGGGCGGGAGGGGAAACTTTGCTTGTGAATATCTCTCAAACCATAAAGGTCTGAGAGATAAGACTTATATCGTTCTTCATGTTTTTTTTTAATGCCTACAAAATAAAATAAAGATAAAACGAAGTATTACTATCCCTTTAAAAGAGGTGTTCCATACTCACAATTCCTCCGCGTGATAGGAATAACACCAAAATAGCTGCCTAAAAAAAAAACAACTTCGACAGATGAAAGAGAGGTTCTGCCAAAGGGGATATGACAAAACAACCCTAGACCAACAACTTGAAAGATGCAACGATATTGAAACACTCAAAAAGGAGGAGCTAATTAAAAAATTTTGATTAGTACAGACTGAGATCGGTCACTCCACCACTCTAGGCTTCCCAATCGGGTTGTCCTGCAGCCACTGCTTCACAGAAGAGTCCAACCTCTCTCTCTCAATCCAAACAATAAGTATACAGCTGTAAGTGTTCACGCTTACCTTTACCAAGGAACCGGCTGCTCTAGTGATCCGTTTGGCAGCCGGTCCCCTTGGCGTTCCGGATGCTGTTCCTGGGCTGTGCGAGTGGGTTCCTGCGCATTGCTTTGGCTCCCACTGTTTACTGGCTGAGTCAGGCGCGCGTCACTGGGGATTCCTTGAGTGACGTGTGCAGCTCTTAAAGAGACAGTGCTCCACCTTCCAGGGGTGGAGCTTAGAGTACTTAAACTGCCTGGACACTAACTCATTTGCCCTCTCGAGGTGTTCCAGTGCAGTTGTGCTTCTGTTGCCCTGTGTATTACCTGGTTTTGTCTGACTATCCGTTCTGGTGCTGACCTGTGGCTCTGTCTGACTACCCGCTCCGTGTATGACCTTAGGCTTGTCTGAGTACCTGATCTGGTATTGACCTGTGGCTGTGTCTGACTACCTGCTCCGTGTATGATCCTTGGCTTGTCTGACATCCAGTCTGGTACAAACCTGCGGCTCTGGCAGACTACTCTTTCCGTGTATGACCAGGTGCGTCTGACCATTCCGGCTTGTCTGATTACCCACCTTGGCATTGCCTGGGGTTGTCCACTGCGCACCCAGCATACCAACGCTTCAGTGGATAACTTAGTGGGTGCCCTTGGTGGCTCTGGCAGACTTCCTCTCATTTCTGTTCTTATCTGCGGCATTCAGGTGCAGACCTGTAGCACAGTTGGCCTCCTTGGGAAAATTGTCTATACAGATGGGGACCTGTAGCGCAGTTGCCTACCCTGGTACATTGTCTATACAGGTGCGGACCTGAAGAGCAGTACCCTACACAGGATCCTGTCTGTTCAGGTGTGGACCTGTAGTGATCCTCAGGTGCGGACCGGAGACGGTTTCTCCCCTCTTACCTTCTGGACAAAAGTCAGTACCACTACAGCAGCAATATCCTTCCTGACGTCATCTACATTGCATGGTGTTCTTGCTGTTACCTTTGTTCTGTACACTGTGTATCTTAATAAAGATTGTGTTACCTTCAGTACTGGTCCAGTTCTCATTCTTGAATCCGTGACAACAGCAATCTGAAGCTGGAGCAGACTCTTCTCCCCCAAAGAGGGCACTATACAAATAAGGACAGAAACATACAGTATATTGCTCAGAAGGACTCAACTGGAAACACATCAATATTAAAATACAAAATCTTAGTCATAACAGTTTGTTCTCAATTGAACAATGCAGCAAACTTGAAATAAATATAAGCTCATTAGTTGACAAAAATTAGGACCCACATATTTGTTGTCACAAAAAATCCTTATTCATAAAAAAACATATCTATAAAATAAATATGAACTTCACAGACCTCTTATAAATAGTCTGAGTACTCCGATGGTGGCCTTAATCAGCCCATTCACAGTCACAAATGTAACCCCTGTTTGCCTATATGAATCTAGAAGAAAGGAAAATTCGATATCCACAGAGTTGAGCGCTCCTATTATCTAACAAGCTTGACTGGATGTGAAATAAATAATAACCACCAATAGATGACCTATGAAATATATAACATGTATCTAAAAGGATTCCAAAAAAGGAATGCTATGTATACAGAATGTAATGAGTCAATATGATAATCTGGAACCAAAAAATCATAAAAATACATACAGATGAGGATGGAATGAATATGGATTGAATGACCAATAAATGGATAAGTTAGTCCAATGAATGATGAAAGTTAGTAGATGAAGTTCTTAGTCAGTGCTGCAGAAATCAATGAATAGTGGCCTTGTCCACTAGTAGCAATACTGGGTCTGGAAACACTGAAAAACAGCGCACATGACAAGAAAAACGTTCTAAGTGTAGGAATTTATTGAAACAAAGAAATATAAAGTAAATATATTGCACTCACAGTAGCCCTTCTTGGGCTTTATGCACATCAACGGGTCTCTCCCTAGACAGCCAGCGTACTGCGTCCTCCTCTGTAACTGTATATTGGTCCCGGTAAATATTATAGGAAAGGATGGATGTGTGGTGTATCATACAAGACACCAACTCGTAAATTGCTCTTTTCTTTGATGTTCCGATCCGACAGAGAGTAATAATGATAATCCTTTTCTTTGTGAAATGTTCCACGATGTTTGCGGTGGACCGCGTCTAAGACGCCGTGTTGCCGGTTCGCGGGCCAAACAGGAAAGGAGGAAACTCGCAGGGGGCGTGGAGACGACCCGATTCAAAACAGTAGTGCTGAGACTGATCCCAAACGTTTTCGCAGACTCCATCTGCTTCCTGATTCCAATCTGCCTCTGAATGTGCAGAGCATTGATGCTGAAAAGCAATAAAGCACCTTTCAGTGTAAAGCGCGTTGC
Source organism: Rhinophrynus dorsalis (assembly GCA_037306005.1). Lineage (NCBI taxonomy): Eukaryota > Metazoa > Chordata > Amphibia > Anura > Rhinophrynidae > Rhinophrynus > Rhinophrynus dorsalis. The sequence goes on from CM074725.1 coordinate 251,130,260, forward strand.
GGTGGGAACTTGACATTGTTGGTCCTGGCCAAAAGACTTGATCATACGATATCAGAGTATTATGGATGCAAGTTTCTTATCATAAGTCTGCAGACTGATATTGCACCAGCTTAAACATATTATTCTCCATTAAGGGGGTTTCTATTTTCTATTGAGCCTCATGATAAATATGGCTGTGGCTGCTAAAAGGTTTATTTGAGCATTTTAAGTTGTTGCGTTTTTTGGGTACAGTACCTTTCATGACCTGAAACCGTATGGTGGCACTGTTTCTACACCAGTCTATGGACAACTCTGGTCTGTTGACCATAAACATCCACAGACTACTGTAGCAACAGAACCACTGTGAAAGTTCAAGCCATGGGGATAATTTGTCTCAAAAAATGCACTTTTGAGCTGCAACAACTTTTGAATAATACACATTTAACCCCTTAAGGACCATTGATGTGGCAGGACCATCACGCTGGTCCGGCACTTAAGGACCAGTGAAGGTCCTGTCACGTCACGTACTTTTACTCACCGCGCTCCTGTAGGAGCGCAGTGAGTAATACCGGGGACTGAAGTTGATTGCTCCAAGACCGGAGCAATCTCTTTCAGTCCCCCGTTCCGCGTGCCGGCACAAATTATCAGTCACGTGGGACGTCACGTCAAAGTTTCCTATGTGGTCCTTAAAGCACCGCACACCCCGGGACCGCTGGTCCTTAAGGGGTTATGTAATGGGGGTGCCCATGTTTTGCTCAGCATTCTAGACCCTGTAAAATAAACATTTTTCAATACTAAGCATTATTCTCTCTCTTATAACAGTTCATATCATCAGGAAGTGAATCACAGTCTATGGAGAGCTCTTTGTCAGTGACTCACCTCTCACATACAATACAACAGAATACCTGAGAAGTCTTCGGATCTGCCCTGGAGATGACAGTTTTTAGAGTTAATTACCATGTTTCCAGGAACAGAGGCCAATTCTCTGGATTTGGTGAGTTTCCAGTGTAACTCCTCCCACTTCTCATAATTCTGACTACTTCATACCCAGCCTCACCCAATTCCCACCCATTGCAGAGTCAAGCCTCGCCCTTTCTACTCTCAGCCCCACCCCATTAAGCCTCTTCCCCTTTAGGACACAATTCAAGTAATTTAGAGATGTCAATTCCCAGCCCGCAAGCCCTCTCCAGCAGCTTTAAAGGAGCAGTAAACTTTTATTTATGAAAACACATATTTTATAGAGCTTTTCCTGTTGAATAAAACAAAGTCACTCCCACTGCTGTCAGATGTTCTATTAAAAATTTATATCAGTTCAAATAATCAGCAAGTGAATTTACTGTGTTTTCTTCCTGATAGTTCTGACAGGAAGTGAATTTACTATGTTTACTTCCTGATAGTTCTGACAGGAAGTGAATTTACTGTGTTTACTTCCTGATAGTTCTATCTGACAGGAAGTGAATTTACTGTGTTTACTTCCTGATAGTTCTAACTGACAGGAAGTGACTATCACATTCTATGGAGAACTGTATGTCTCTGACTTTTCTGACTTTCCTCTCCATTAGAATCTAACAGGAAAACTAATTAGAATTTGACCACTAGAGGGCACTGCTAATGTAAAAAAACATGGGTTTAAACTGTAATAACTCTGGAAATATAAATCTCTCAGCAGTGGGCGTACCCTTATCTTACTCAATAGGAAAATCCCTACAATATATATTTTTTCATAAAAAAATTTACTGCTGAAGAAAGTGCGCAGGTATGAGAATAACCATTTGAAATCTGTCCACTAGAGGGCACTGATAATCTAAATAAAACCTCAAGAGTTTAAAATGTAATAATTATAGATTTACCATTAATTTACAGTTCAGGAAATTTCCTACGACGTATGTTTGTTTTTTTCATACAAAATGCAATTCTGTTTAAATGGAGCTTTTAACCCCCTTAAATGCTAGAAAACGTCTCCAATGCATTGCTTTGCAATGCGTTAGAGACATTTCTAGCATTCAAGGGGTTAAACATCCCATTTAAATCTCTATGTTCTGTATGGTGGGGGTGGTTTGACCAATAATTACTCCAGCAAGTCTCAATGTTTAGCGAGTATAAATGAGCTCATTTCTAAAGTTCTTTTTTCCGTTCTTGTTCAAATTAAGGTTGCACCCTTTTCGTGTACGCCACCATACCTGTATAAACAGTTAAGTACTTGTGTTGATGTGTACTAGTTTGTCCTTTCCATTGCCTCTCCCGCTGTATGTTTGTGGACGTTTCATGACCCTGTGCTCGTTCGTAATCTGTCAATCAGTCTGGAGAAACAATGGTTAAAACAAGCTATTTTGGGCTGTAGCACCTGTCATTGCTGTCTCCTCCCCGCCATCAGTCTGCCCAGGTACAAACCAAACATTCCTGTGATGATGAAGGTGCAGGGTGCAGAAAATATACCTGACACTGACAAACAAAACAAATGTCATTTACTGACGAGGGCCGTAAATTCCAGAGTACAGCTGTAGAGCACGTGTTTTGCTTGATTTGTAGGCTGGTGCATACCATTTCCAGTTTTAAAGGGACAGCAATGTAAAAAATATAACAAACAAACTCTGTATAGGATTGTTCAATTTAACCCCTTAACGACAAATGACTTACCAGGTACGTCCCGCAGAAACTGTCACTTAGTGAAAGAGGACTTACCTGGTAAGTCCCGGAAGTCTGGGTCTCCATGCAGCTGCACGCCACTCGGGGACTCCAGACTCGTACCACGGGCGTTAAGGTGACAGCCGTGTACACACACGGCTGTCACTAAGGAGTTAAAGGGACACTAATGTTCCATAAAAAAATTGTTCTACTTTTGTAGATGTTAAAAAAATAAACTAAATGCCAGAAATCCTATCTCTCAAACCGCTATGGTTTAAGAGATTTTCGCCTTGAAAGTTCCTCCCTCCCTCCCCTTCTCCTGACGTCAGCGCTGTGTTGACAGCAGGAGATCCCGGTCTGGGGACCAGCCTGCGGCTCTGCAGCAGAGCCGAAATCGCATTATTTCAAATAATTACTTAATTGGAGAGGTCTACAAAGTGTGCCTACTTTGTCTACTTTGTAGACCGTTCCAGTTAAGTAATTCTTTTTAAATAATTCAATTTCGGCTCTGCTGAAGAGCCTTTTCGAATCGCACGACTCAAATCTCCTGCTGTCAGCTTTACAGCTGACATCAGGAGAAGGGGAGGGAGGGTGAACTTTGAAAGCAAATATCTCTCAAACCATAGCAGTTTGAGAGATAGGATTTGTGGCATTTAGTATATTTTTTTAACATCTATAAAAGTAGAATAATTGGAATGGTCTACGTATGCCTGGGTTGCAAGCACACATTGTAGACGATTCTGATGAAGTATTTATCTTTAGATATCGTTATATCGGTGCTGCTGAAGAGCCGCCGTCTGCTCCAGGAACTGGAATCTGCCTATGACAGCTTTACAGCTTGTCAACCAGAAAGGGGACGGAGCGGAGAACTTAATTTTCCTATATCTCTCAAACCATAACGGTTTGAGAGATACGAATCAGTGCAAGTACTCTCTTTTAATTGTATCTACCATATAGTTAACTTTTTTCTGACATTACTATCCCTTTAAGTGCAGGACAACTGTGACGGTCCTGGCACGTCATTGGTCCTTAAGGGATTAAAGGAACATCAACACCCTTTTAATAATAAAAATGGCCAGAAAACCTCAATGGTTGATATGCATTCCTCGGAATTTTCTGTTATGGAGTCCCTGGAGGGTGCCACCGGGGGATATAATTGATGCGACTTGTGTTAAAAAAGAGGTGTGGCTTACCTGCAAGTGGGGGAGGGGCCTAACGAACATATCACCAAAAGTGGGAGGTACAGGGTGGGGAAGGAGGAGTAGTTGGAGGGAAATGGGAGGAACTGGCTGGGAAGGCTCAGAAGTGGGCAGAGTTTCAGTAGAAAGTCCCCAAATCTGGAGAGTCAGCCTCTGCCCTGGAGACCTGGTAATGCACTGTGAAAACCGAAGTCTCCGGTGCAAATTTGGAGAGTTCACAGATATATCGATATGAATTTTAGATTTTAGCATTTTGTTAAAAAAACAAACAAAACTGATTTAAAGGTTATTTCAACCCCTTTATTTCAAGAAAGGTTTCCAATGCATTGGTCTCTGGTCTTTAATGACTTGGAGATGTATGTAGCATTCGTGGGGTTAAAAGATCATTTAAATAAATTTGAACTTGAGGAATTTTTATCGGTTTTCGCCAGAATTTCACAGGTTTCTTAGTGATGTGCTATACAGGTGTTCGGCCAACAGGGTGTGCTAGAGCAGTACCTGTAAACATTGTTCTTCTGGATACACTAACAGGTCAGCTTTCCATGATATCCCTGCTTAATCATTAGCTTGTTGATTGTGATTAATCCACCTGAGGATTATATTAACGATATCTGTCAATGTGACCTGAGGACTGGAAATGGGAATCGCTGTTTTAACCCTGTCAGTGCCAGAGGGGTACACAAAGCATTCCTCTGGCACTGAAAGGGTTTAAGGAGTTCAACATGTCAGATTCTTAACCCTTTGAGTGCCGAAGAGGTTTGCAATGCGATGTACACCCCTCTGGCACTCGCAGGGTTAAAGGACAAGTGACTCCCCCTAAAAATAACCCCTTCCTCATACCTTACTCTGGCCAGAAAACCTTCATGACCCTTATGAATTTTGTCCCTGTGCCTTGACACCAGATATAACATCTTCAGTCTGTCCTGGATGTGATGTCCACAGAGGCGGACGTGACAGTTTCTGCCATAATTACAGGACACAAACGTCCAATGCCCCTGGTTATATTAACTGTTTAAAGACCAGAGGAGAGTGCAATGCAATGCTTTGTTATGTGTTGTGGACCCCCTGGATATCAATGGGTAAAGTAGAGTCGTGTACTCTGCCTGTTTCACTTTAAATAAAACTGCAGGCAACCGTCATGTCCGCCTCCAAGGATACGACATTCAGAACTGATTGGAGATGGTCACTTGAAAGAAGACACAAGAGCCAAATTCATAAGGGCTATAAGGATTTTCCAGTGACAGTAAGGTACGTGGGGAGTTATTATTAGGTGTTATTACCATACGTTCATACCCTGGGGTAAGATGATGGGCTGGGGATAGGATCATCCAAATGACGCGTTTCATGTCATAATGTGGGGAGGGCTTAAAGTGATAGTAATGTTTCATAATAAAAACAGCTCTAATTAATCATCATAGTATTAGGACTTTGGAGAGTGTTATTTCAATTCTGTCAGAGTTGTAGTACAAGAGTAATTGAATGATAAAGTATCCCCCTCCCGCCCCTTTTACTGATGTCACACTATTCAGCCAGATCAGAAGGGAGGTGCCCAGGTAGACTGCAGAGAGGGACAATCTTCAATTAAGATAAGGGAAAAACCTGAAAAGCTTGTCAAGGGGAGGCAGGGCTTTCATTGTTCTCATAGGAAGAAGATTGTCCCTTGCTGTTATCTGTCTGGTCTATGGACTGGATTCCACATCTGAGAAGAGATGTCTTACACTAGGTAAAAGGGGGGGAGGGGGAAACTTTGCTTGTGAATATCTCATAAACCATAAAGGTTTGAGAGATAAAACTTGTATCATTCTTAATGTTTTTTTAATGCCTACAAAATAAAATAAAGTTAAAACGAAGTATTACTATCCCTTTAAAGGGATAGTAATACTTAAATTTAACTGTAATGCATCTTGTAGCCCTTAAAAAAACAAATTAAATAATCCCAGCGGTATCTCTCAAATCTTTATGGTTTGAGAGATATCCACTTTCAAAGTTCCCCCTCCCCTGATGTCAGCGCTTTAGCTGACTGCAGGGGAATTCAGTCCCGGACCGGCGAAGGCTCTTCAGCAGAGCCGAAATCGTGTTATTGAAAAAGAAATCCTTCACTGAAAAGGTCTTCTACGTGTGTTTGCAAACCAAGCACACATAGAAGACCGTTCCAAATATATTCAAAATATATTGCCAATCTCCAACTGGCTGGGAAGTGCTTACGCACCTCCCAGCCAATCAGATTCTAGAAGGGGTTCATCATCAAGGGGTTAATATCCCCATTTAAATGATTTATTTGCTTCCTAAAGTGCAATTGGATTGTTCCAGAATTTATATATTTTTCATTTTGTGTAAGGCCCAATATTTGCTTTACAATAAAAGTTCAACCCCTTGGATGCTACAAACATCTCCAGCGCATTTCAAAATGAGGAGTTAAAGGGATAGTAATACTTGAAATGTAAAAAAAATATGTTGTAGGGTTTATCCCCCTGAGTAAAACAAGGGTACTCCCACTGCTGAAAGGTGTTTTATTCAAAAGTTATTAATTTTCAAAGTTGAATTTTTTAGGTGCAATATCACAGTGGCCTGAAATTGTACAGTGGCGCTGTTGCTACACCATCCTATGGAGATTTATGGTCCCAGGACCAGAACTATGTAGCAACAGCGCCACTGTACAATTTCAGGCCACTGTGATATTGCACCTAAAAAATTCAACTTTAAAAATTAAAAACTTTTGAATAAAACACCTTTCAGCAGTGGGAGTACTCTTGCTTTACTCAGGGGGATAAACCGTACAACATATATTTTTACACGTTTTAAGTATTAATATCCCTTTAAAGGCGTGTCCCTGTAACCTGCAATATGTCACTTTTAACGGTTCACAAACCTCTCCACAGCCAAGCCACTCATCACATATTATAAAAGCCAAAGCACCCGTGTGTTGTAGTTTAAACTGTCAACATGCCACATTAACTAGAGTCCCTATCATTGACAGGTTTTACAAAGCAGAAGTAAATATCTACTAGAACTCCGTATTCAGATCAACGAGAAAGCTGTAACTTTTTACTGACTTTTTAAGAAGAGGTTAACACTTTGAAAAAAAAAATGTCTCCAGGATCTGAAGCTTCTGGGCGCGCAGGACCGAGGAAACTATTGATCTCACGCCTCTCCTTCTTCACTTGGTACCATGGAGAAGGGGTAGAGAGGATTCTGAGATGGAAATAATGTGTCAAAAGGCTTCTGAAGGATTACGAGTGTTTTTTCTTATTTTGTTAACCCTTTGAGTGCCAGAGGGGTATGCCTCATCAGGTAGTCTTAATGAAGGCTGAACCGTATGCCTGGGGTTTTGCTCTTGCTCTTGTTCAGAGAAGGATTCCCTGTTATTTCCATGTTAGACTATCTGTGGATGGGACTAAACCAGTGGTTCTCAACTCCTGTCCTCGGGACCCACTAACAGGCCAGGATTTGATGATTTCCTTGTTAGAGCACAGGTAAGTTAATCAATGTGAATGAGCCTCTGATCACATGATTTCCTTGTTAGAGCACAGGTGAGTTAATCAGTGTGAATGAGCCTCTGATCACATGATTTCCTTGTTAGAACACAGGTGAGTTAATCAATGTGAATGAGCCTCTGATCACATGATTTCCTTGTTAGAGCACAGGTGAGTTAATCAGTGTGAATGAGCCTCTGATCACAGGATTTCCTTGTTAGAGCACAGTTAATCAGTGTGAATGAGCCTCTGATCACATGATTTCCTTGTTAGAGCACAGGTGAGTTAATCAGTGTGAATGAGCCTCTGATCACATGATTTCCTTGTTAGAGCACAGGTGAGTTAATCAGTGTGGATGAGCCTCTGATCACATGATTTCCTTGTTAGAACACAGGTGAGTTAATCAATGTGAATGAGCCTCTGATCACATGATTTCCTTGTTAGAGCGCAGGTGAGTTAATCAATGTGAATGAGCCTCTGATCACATGATTTCCTTGTTAGAGCGCAGGTGAGTTAATCAATGTGAATGAGCCTCTGATCACATGATTTCCTTGTTAGGGCGCAGGTGAGTTAATCAAAGTGAATGAGCCTCTGATCACATGATTTCCTTGTTAGAGCACAGGTGAGTTAATCAATGTGAATGAGCCTCTGATCAGCACACCTGTGCTCTAGCAGAGAAATCCCTAAGTCCTGGCCTGTTAGTGGGTCCCGAGGAACGGAGCTGAGAACCACTGGACTAGACTAATATAAGTATGGAAATGTTTTTCTCTGTAATGATACAAGAGCAAAAACTTTGCATCCCCAACCCCAATAATAAAATACTAAGGTTTTTTAATTCCCAGGGTGCGCTTGTCACAATTCTTTCAGTTTTATATCTCATTAAGTGGAAGGGTATCCCATGCATGGGTCCTGGCTATCTTTGTGCCTAAAGGGAATCAGTTGCTCCTCACTGATGAGACCCCATGAAGGCTGAAATGTGCATCTTGGGTTTTCCTCCATCTTTTGTGCAGAGAGTGTTTCCTGACATTTCAGTGTTTGACAGTCTTTGGGCGCACCTGGCTGATATGAATACGGAAATGTCTTCTCTGTAATGATACAAGAGAAAATGAATAACACGACAGAGAGGGCACCATTGCCAACAATACATTACTAGGTTTTTCCATTCACAGTAAGCTCTTGTCACACCTCTTTAGTTTTTTCATTCTCTGTTAGAGGATTTGAATCCCAGGCATGAGCTCACCTTGTGCCTACAGGTAAATATCTGTTCCTCATCAGGTAGTCCTAATGAAGGCTGAACCGCATGCCTGGGATTTTACTCTTTCTTTCATTCGGAGAAAAATTATCTGTCATTTCTATTCTGGACTATCTGTGGATGGGGCCAGACTAGTATAGATATGGAAGGGAATGAAAGACAGGAGAGAGCAATAACTTAGTGGCCTCCATCCTAAGAATAAACAACTAAGGTTTTTAAATTCCCAGGGTGCACTTGTCACAATTATTTCAGTTTTATGTCTCATTAAGTGGAAGTGTGTACTGAGCATGGTCATCACTTTCATTTTTCCTAGATGGAAACAGCAGCACCTGACTAGTGAGACCCACAAAAGGTGAAAATGGGAACTGGGAGTTTTTTTGGTTTTTTTTTGGCTGTTTCTCTTGTGCATATTAGATTTGCCTGACATGTTTGTGCTGGATTGTCTATGGGTGAGACCAAACTTACATGAAAATTGATTTTTTTTTCTCTGTAATGGTACAAGAGAGCAAAATTTTGATTGAGCAGCACCTATGAGGCACCATCAACAAAAATAAACTACTGAGTTTTATTCCTTCTGAGTGTGTGCAAATTAAATCCCTCTTGTTCTTTAGTCTCCCTAAGTGGAAGAGTGTCCCTTATATGGGTCATTTCTTTCCTTGTACATAGAGAGATACAACTGTATCTCACTGATGAGGCTCTTCTAAAGGTCAAAATGTGCATCTGGGGTTTTGATTTTTCTGTTGTGTAAGGAAGGTTGTCCTACTATTTCAGTGCCAGCCCATCAGAATTCTGGACCGGACTGATATCAATATGGAAACATTATATTTTGCAATGAAACAAAAAACATAACTGAGTAACTCATAGGGGAACAACATCCCTAAGGATGTCACAGACATGGGCCTTGCTCTCCTTGTGTCTGGAGATGTAGAGCTGCTTCTCACTGACGAGACCCACTAAAGGCTGAGACATACTGTATATCAGGCATTTTGCTATTTCTCTTGTGCAGGGAAGGTCTGCCTGACAATTCAGCCCTGGACTGTCTTTGAGCAGGACCAGACCGATGTGGACATGGAAATGTTCCTTTTGTGATGGCACATGGGAGGAAAAAGCGTGACTGACCAGAACCTGAGGATTAAACTTGTCACACTTCTTTACTTTTCTTACTTTTCAAGGAGGTTGACATAAATCAGATATTCTCCCAATCTAAAATTTCCTAAAACACAACTGCTTCTTGGTATCTAAAAATAATATGTAAATATATATATATATATATTTTTGCATCTGTGTTTGTGTTGTTATTGTTTTTTTCTGTTTGTGTAAATATGTAACATTTTACAGTAAAAGTTCTTCAGGACATACTTGGAAATGAGAGAACTCTCAATGTATTCTTACAGGTACAACATTTTCTAAATAATTAACAAGCTAGCAAAACTCTTTACCCAAATCTCCACCACATGGATCATGAGTGTATGTTTCTTTCTCCCAAACTGAAGCAGACTCTGTGAATGAGCCTCCAGAAGATTATCAGGTGTACAGGGTGGAATCTGAGGTCCTACCTGCTAGAGCAGGGCTCAAAATTTCCACTCGCCATTAGCCAATGGCGAGTGAAAATTTAGTCCTGGCGAGTAGAAATTCAGCCCTGGTAGGTAAGTTATGGCTTGCAGTGGCGAGTAAATTTTCAGGTCTGGCTAGTAGCAAAGGACTTCAAATTTTAAGCCCTGTGCTAGTGACATATCTACCTCCATGGACCTTACATCCTGTACAAACTGAAGACCTCTTGAACCAAGGTACATTTTTAGGGAGGCTAGAGAATTAGGATTTTCTGATCAATTATAAAATAAGTATTATTAATGTATTATTAGGAAGTGTTTATATTCCTTTAAAGTGATATAAATACTTCGTTTTAACTTTATTTTATTTTGTAGGCATTAAAAAAACATGAAGAACGATATAAGTCTTATCTCTCAAACCTTTATGGTTTATGAGATACTCACAAGCAAAGTTTCCCCTCCCGCCCCTTTTACCTAGTGTAAGCCATCTCTTCTCAGATGTGGAATGCAGTCCATAGACCAGACAGATAACAGCAGGGGACAATCTTCTTCCTATGAGAACAATGAAGGCCCTGCCCCCCTTGACAAGTTTTTCAGGTTTTTCCCTTATCTTAATTGAAGATTGTCCCTCTCTGCAGTCTACCTGGGCACCTCCCTTCTGATCTGGCTGAACAGTGTTACATCAGTAAAAGGGGCAGGAGGGGGATACTTTGTCATTGAATTACTCTTGAACTATAACTCTGACAGAATTGAAATAACACTCTCCAAAGTCCAAATACTATGATGATTAATTAGGGCTGTGTTTATTATGAAACATTACTATCCCTTTAATGAAAGCCCTATACCTGTGGAAGGTGCAGTCTTTTACCCTCCCTCCAGTCAGGGGTAATTTTCTAAAAAGGAAGGTACCAGGTCATCTGACTGTCATATAGGTGAACTCCCCAGATCTTCTCCAGACACTCTTTTTTCAGACTGCAGAAAAAAGAAGAAAAAACAATCTTCTGGGAACCAATAACACCACCGTAAGAAATCTACTCACAAAGATAGTGACTGAATAAAACACTTATGTGTAATTCAGCAGCAATGCTTTGGGGATTTGCTGTCTGCTCCCCTTAGACAGAATGATGGCAGCTTCACTCCAAACAACTCACGAACCAGAGTAGTAGTATATACAGGGCAAAGAAGGAAAAGAGGAGAAAAAAGAGCGCCAATAGTGCGTTATCCCAATATAGTAATTGTTAAAGTGTTAGTAATGTCCAACAAAAAGTTTTTTGCATATAGAATAGCTTGAAAAGCTGAGCTATATGCAAAAAAACTTATCTCTCAAACCGCTATGGTTTAAGAGATACAGGCTTTTAAAGTTCGCTGTCTCCTACTGACAGCTGTAAAGCCGTCAGCAGGAGATTCATGTCGGTCGACACGGTGGTGCTTGAGCAGAGCCGCGATCTCGTTACTTACACGGAATCCCTTCATTGGTATGGTCTAAAATGTGTCTTCAACCAGTCCTATATAAAATAACAAACTTGTAGCCGGATTCTTAAATAAAATTATTATTTTTATTTTAAAAACAAAATAAATGCCTGATTTGGCAAAGAAAAAGGCTCTAGGGAACGCGTTTCACAGCACCCACGGCTGCTTTATCAGCAAAAAAAAAAAAAAAAAAGTACTTTTTTTTTTTTTTTTTTGAGGCCAGATTGGTTGATAATGCAGCCGTGGGTCAACCTATTGTTAATGTGAGTGGATCTCTGTACATCATTTATTAACAATTACTATATTGGGATAACGCACTATTGACGCTCTTTTTTCTCCTCTTTACCTTCTTTGCCCTGTTTTTTCAGACTGCGTTACTGGGTCTCTGGGGGCAAAAGCTGATTCTCCTTCCCACCCGCTTCTCTCCTACTTCTCCTCCTTCTCACCCCGTTCCTCCTACATCCCCTCCCAATTCCTCTCGTTCCCACCCTGTCCCTCCCACCTCATCTCCTTCCCACCCTGTTCGTCCAACTTTCACTCCTTCCCACCCTGTTCCTCCCACCTCATCTCCTTCCCACCCTGTCCCTCCCACCTCCTCTCCTTCCCACCCTGTTCCTCCCGCTTCCTCTCCTTCCCACCCTGTCCCTCCCACCTCCTCTCCTTCCCACCCTGTTCCTCCAACTTCCACTCCTTCCCATCCTGTTCCTCCAAGTTCCTCTCCCACCTCTTCTCCTTCCCACCCTGTTCCTCCCACCTTCTCTCCTTCCCACCTTGTTCCTCCACTTCCACTCCTTCCCACCCTGTTCTGCCCACTTCCCACCCTCTTCCCACCTGATTTATGACACACAGACGCACAAGCCCTGTCCACCCAGTGAATCCCCACCCTTTTTATTAATCGAATCCCGTCATTGACATCCCCTGTCCCACAGCACATGAGCCCTCTACAGGGTATCAAAGAGAAGAAATTCCCAGGAATTAATATTCTTGGTGGATAAAGTGCTCAAACAATGTGTAGAACCATCGACAAAAGGTTCTGGGTCACTGACCTGGTATGACCTGGCCGAAAGTGCCCGGACGATGGGCAGGTCTCCTTGGTAGCTAGTAGGAATGATGCAACACACACATATAATGGGGCATGTGCATAAAGTAGAGAAGCAGGTTGTGAGTATTAGAGAGATCTTCAAAGCGCTTCTTCATAATAGACCACTCTGGCATTCAGTGAGTGTTACCCCCATTTATAACAATGGACACAGCTGGATTTAAATCCCAGGCACGCCTTGACAAGGCACTATAGTTGCCCTTAGCTCCGCCCATGATTACACCCCTTTCCTCACATGACTCCACCCCCAGTCCCATCCACTGTTTTGTGGCACATAAAATACCCTTGGTGCACAAAAAAACAATAAAAAGCGTTAACCTCTCGGTTGTTAGAGCATTGTATCACTCTAGCATTCAAGGGGTTAAGTATTAGTCTGTAAAGGGGTATAAAACTGTGCAGGGCCTTTGAGATTGCTCTGGCCACACCCACAATTCAGAATGTGGGTGTGGCCAGCACAGCCAAAGCACCGCCTCTCAACATGTCCAACTCCAGGCAGCTGTCTACCTATTGGAAAATCCGGCCTTGGTTAATGGAGATGCTTATTTATTCCTTACTAGTTTTAAAGCCCTTGTACATACCTCACAAGTGTCCCTCTTTAGGAGGGACAGTCTCTCTTTTAGACCCAAATCCCTCTGTCCCTCTTTCCCACCCTGATGTCCCTCATTTTAGGAGATCAGATTGTGTAGTGTGTATATAAGTGTATCACCCTGGTGTCCCTGTGTTTAGGAGATCAGACTGTGTGGTGTGTATATAAGTGTATCACCCTGGTGTCCCTGTGTTTAGGAGATCAGACTGTGTGGTGTGTATATAAGTGTATCACCCTGGTGTCCCTGTGTTTAGGAGATCAGACTGTGTGGTGAGTATAGAAGTGTATCACCCTGGTGTCCCTGTGTTTAGGAGATCAGACTGTGTGGTGTGTATAGAAGTGTATCACCCTGGTGTCCCTGTGTTTAGGAGATCAGACTGTGTGATGTGTATATAAGTGTATCACCCTGGTGTCCCTGTGTTTAGGAGATCAGACTGTGTGGTGTGTATAGAAGTGTATCACCCTGGTGTCCCTGTGTTTAGGAGATCAGACTGTGTGGTGTGTATAGAAGTGTATCACCCTGGTGTCCCTGTGTTTAGGAGATCAGACTGAGTGGTGTGTATATAAGTGTATCACATTGGTCTACAGCAATAAAACTCACATTATTATTTGTTGAAACATCAGTACATGTGTTTATAAATTAGTCTGTGTAAATAAAATACTTTGGTTTTGTTATTTGTCATTTATTAGGTTAAACAAAGAGATGTCAATAGGTCATTAAATAGCCTAAAAATTCTCATTAATGCTCCACCCACCAACCACGCCCCCAGCAATACCTCCTAAAACACAAGTGTTTCTCTTTGGCAACCTGAAATGATGGGAGGTATGCGTGTACATGGGCCAACGACGCTGCAGTCATGCGCAGTACTAACTGGCCACATCATGGCTGATGAGGTGCGCACAGAGGACTATGGTCTGATTTCTGGGACGTCCCGCTCTGTATCAGCCGCGGCGAGGTCAGTCAGTACTGCGCATGATTGCAGTGCGCGCAGCTGTCTCTACTGCGCATAACGGCTTCTGACAAACATCCTTAGCGAATTATAAAATTATAATAGGATGGTGTTGTTGGGTTACCCCAGATTTGCTCCACTTTACTTCGTGTGTATTGCCCACTGCTCAGCTCCAAAACATAGTTTTTCTTCCCAAACGTTCCATATCGCCTGGATGTCCCTGTTTGCTCTGTAGGAGGTTTCAGTAAATCACAAAGCAAGTGAGGCATCTCGGGCTGGAGAGTGGAAACAGACATTTCCAGTGAGACAGATCACACTTTACCCTTTCATTACCAATGCATTGCACACGCCTCTTGCTTTCAATAGGTTAACCCCTTGGTCGCTAGACTTATTCAGTCTGGAGTAGTATCTAGCATCTAAGGGGTTAATCGGCTTAAAACAGAACTTTCATCCTAATAAAATTGCCCCCAAATAGATTGCTGACCTAGCGATATGCAAAGTCATACTATCCTTAAGCGTAATAAGTCAGCGGTATTGAAGTAAAAACACATCTTCAGCAGGAACCAGAGGACAGTTAGCGCGGACATCTTGGAGGAAATGTACCTCTGAGCAGCGGTGTAACTATAGGGGTTGCAGGGGTCACACTTGCGACTGGGCCCCTGCACTCAGGGGCCCGGCCAACTCCTTCACCCCCTCCGCTGGCGCCCGCAATGTCCTTCCGGCGCTCTAGTAATGCAGAGCGCTGGGAGATTACATAATCTCCCAGCGCTCTGCATTATTAAGAGGGCCATGCGGGAGCTCCAGGTAGGAGGCAGGAGATGGGGACATTGTGGAGATTGAGAGGCATTGTGGATGGGGTCAATGTAGGGTGACCACATTTCCGTTCTGCTATTCCAGGACATGTGGTCACCCTACTCCTCTTCATCTCCACATTGCCCCTTGATCCCCTACCTTGAGTCCCTGGTAGTCTAGCGGTGTGGAAAGTGCTTTGTGCCTCCTCCGGCACAGAGCTGAAGCTCCCGCGCGCTGTGCTCAGTAATGCAGAGCGCTGGGAGATGATGTCATCTCCCAGCGCTCTGTATTACTAGATGATGTCATCTCCCAGCGCTCTGTATTACTAGATGATGTCATCTCCCAGCGCTCTGTATTACTAGATGATGTCATCTCCCAGCGCTCTGTATTACTAGAGCTCTTGCCTCCAGGAGATCAGCTGGATTGCCGCCCTGGATGTCAGCCTGCAAACGGTGTGTCACATCATGGACGCCGCGAGGGAGCGCTGATTTATGCTACCAAGCGCTCCCTCGCGGCGTCCATGATGTGACACACCGCTTGCAGGCTGACATCCAGGGCGGCATATATAAAAAAAAACACAGCAAACACTGCTGTGTGGTTGGCTTGGCTTCATTCCGGGACACTTCATTGTCCTGGTGGGAGATGACCCGGGATGCGGGACATAGGCTTGAAATAAGGGACAGTCCCGGACATTCCGGGACCCGTGGTCACCCTAGGTCAATGTGGTTGAGGGGGGCCAATGTGGGGGGGGCGTGGCACTTCTTGCACCAGGGCACAGAGGCTTCTAGTTACACCTCTGCCCCTGAGTCTGCTCTGTCTGTCTCCTTCAATACCAGCATTGGTGGTGACGTTCCTTCGTGACTTAAGGCGCAGGAAGGGACTGACTACGCGGGAGCACAGAGATTGTCTTGTAAGCTCTGTGCAGCCCGACGCCTACGGAAGATGTGTTTTTTCTTCAATACCACTGACTTATTGCACTTAAGGATAGTATAACTTTGCATATCGCTAGGTTAGTAACCTATTAAAGGAACAGTAAACTTTTTTTTATGAAAACACATATTTTATAGATTATTTCCTGCTGAATAAAACAAGGTCACTCCCACTGCTGTCAGATGTTTTATTCAAAATTTATAGCAGTTTACATAACCAGGAAGTGAATTTACTGTGTTTACTTCCTGATACTTCTAACTGACAGGAAGTGAGTTTACTGTGTTTACTTCCTGATAGTTCTAACTGACAGGAAGTGAATTTACTGTGTTTACTTCCTGATAGTTCTAACTGACAGGAAGTGAATTTACTTTGTTTACTTCCTGATAGTTCTAACTGACAGGAAGTGAATTTACTGTGTTTACTTCCTGATAGATCTAACTGACAGGAAGTGACTCAGCAGTTTCTATCACATTCTATGGAGAACTGTATGTCTCTGACTTTTCTGACTTTCCTCTCCATTAGAATCTAACAGGAAATCTAATTAGAATTTGACCACTAGAGGGCACTGCTAATGTAAAAAAACATGGGTCTAAACTGTAATAACTATGGAAATATAAATCTCTCGGCAGTGGGAGTACCCTTATTTTACTCAATAGGAAAATCCAGGCAATATATATTTTTTCATAAAAAAAGTTTACTGCTCCTTTATGGGGCAATTCTATTAGGATGAAAGTTCTGCTTTAAGAGGCGGATGTCATAAAAGAGATATTTAGTTTTCCTCTGCACATAGGGAGATACAAGCTCAATCCAATCCTAAAAATGAAGGGAATGTTACATTTATGAACAATGCAGAGCACACAGTAAATTCCAGAAAATCATTACAAATTCCTCCAGACTTCTGCACTTTACACGTGTGCACTGAATGTAATCGTGTCCTCGTGTAAACGTGTCTGCTATAACATTCGCCTTCACATCGGAAACAAAGCGATTAACCCTTTGTGTGCCAGAGCTGTATAAATGCAGTGTATTGAATGCTTCTTGGACACTCACAAGGGTTAAAGAAACACTAATATATATAGAATAGGTAGATATAACTTTAACCCTTTGAGTGACCTTCTGACACATCATTGAGTAACCGAATAAATGATATAGAACAATACCAGATAATTTTTACTCAGACTAATTTATAAACACATGTAATGACGCGTAGATAAACATTAATGTGAGTTTTATTGCTGTGGAGCAATGTGATACACTTATATACACACCACACAGTCTGATCACCTAAACACAGGGACACCAGGGCGATACACTTATATACACACACCACACAGTCTGATCTCCTAAACACAGGGACACCAGGGTGATACACATATATACACACACACCACACAGTCTGATCTCCTAAACACAGGGACACCAGGGTGATACACTTATATACACACCACACAGTCTGACCTCCTAAACACAGGGACACCAGGGTGATACACATATATACACACACACCACACAGTCTGATCTCCTAAACACAGGGGTACCAGGGTGATACACTTATATACACACCACACAGTCTGATCTCCTAAACACAGGGACACCAGGGTGATACATTTATATACACACCACACAGTCTGATCTCCTAAACACAGGGACACCAGGGTGATACACTTATATACACACCACACAGTCTGATCTCCTAAACACAGGGACACCAGGGTGATACATTTATATACACACCATACAGTCTGATCTCCTAAACACAGGGACACCAGGGTATACACTTATATACACACCACACAGTCTGATCTCCTAAACACAGGTGCACCAGAGTGATACACTTATATACACACCACACAGTCTGATCTCCTAAACACAGGGACACCAGGGTGATACACTTATATACACATCACACAGTCTGATCTCCTAAAAACAGGGACACCAGGGTGATACACTTATATACACATCACACAGTCTGATCTCCTAAAAACAGGGACACCAGGGTGATACACTTATATACACACCCCACAGTCTGATCTCCTAAACACAGGGACACCAGGGTGATACACTTATATACACACAGCACAGTCTGATCTCCTAAACACAGGGACACCAGGGTGATACACTTATATACACACCGCACAGTCTGATCTCCTAAACACAGGGACACCAGGGTGATACACTTATATATACACCACACAGTCTGATCTCCTAAACACAGCGACACCAGGGTGATACACTTATATACACACAGCACAGTCTGATCTCCTAAACACAGGGACACCAGGGTGATACACTTATATACACACCACACAGTCTGATCACCTAAACACAGGGACACCAGAGTGATACACTTCTATACACACCACACAGTCTGATCTCCTAAACACAGGGACACCAGGGTGATACACTTATATACACACCACACAGTCTGATCTCCTAAACACAGGGACACCAGGGTGATACACTTATATACACACCGCACAGTCTGATCTCCTAAACACAGGGACACCAGGGTGATACACTTATATACACACCGCACAGTCTGATCTCCTAAACACAGGGACACCAGGGTGATACACTTATATACACACCGCACAGTCTGATCTCCTAAACACAGGGACACCAGAGTGATACACTTCTATACACACCACACAGTCTGATCTCCTAAACACAGGGACACCAGGATGATACACTTATATACACACCACACAGTCTGATCTCCTAAACACAGGAACACCAGGGTGATACACTTATATACACACCACACAGTCTGATCTCCTAAACACGGGGACACCAGGGTGATACACATATATACACACTACACAGTCTGATCTCCTAAACACAGGGACACCAGGGTGATACACTTATATACACACCACAGTCTGATCTCCTACACACAGGGACACCAGACTGATACACTTCTATACACACCACACAGTCTGATCTCCTAAACACAGGGACACCAGGGTGATACACTTATATACACACCACACAGTCTGATCTCCTAAACACAGGGACACCAGGGTGATACACTTATATACACACCACACAGTCTGATCTCCTAAACACAGGGACACCAGGGTGATACACTTATACACACCACACAGTCTGATCTCCTAAACACAGTGACACCAGGGTGATATAATTATATACACACCGCACAGTCTGATCTCCTAAACACAGGGACACCAGGGTGATACACTTATATACACACCGCACAGTCTGATCTCCTAAACACAGGGACACCAGAGTGATACACTTCTATACACACCACACAGTCTGATCTCCTAAACACAGGGACACCAGGATGATACACTTATATACACACCACACAGTCTGATCTCCTAAACACAGGAACACCAGGGTGATACACTTTTATACACACCACACAGTCTGATCTCCTAAACACGGGGACACCAGGGTGATACACATATATACACACTACACAGTCTGATCTCCTAAACACAGGGACACCAGGGTGATACACTTATATACACACCACAGTCTGATCTCCTACACACAGGGACACCAGACTGATACACTTCTATACACACCACACAGTCTGATCTCCTAAACACAGGGACACCAGGGTGATACACTTATATACACACCACACAGTCTGATCTCCTAAACACAGGGACACCAGGGTGATACACTTATATACACACCACACAGTCTGATCTCCTAAACACAGGGACACCAGGGTGATACACTTATACACACCACACAATCTGATCTCCTAAACACAGGGACACCGGGGTGATACAGTTATATACACACCACACAGTCTGATCTCCTAAACACAGTGACACCAGGGTGATATAATTATATACACACCACACAGTCTGATCTCCTAAACACAGGGACACCAGGGTGATACACTTATATACACACCACACAGTCTGATCTCCTAAACACAGGGACACCAGGGTGATACACTTCTATACACACCACACAGTCTGATCTCCTAAACACAGGGACACCAGGGTGATACTCTTATATACACACCACACAGTCTGATCACCTAAACACAGTGACACCAGGGTGATACACTTATATACACACCATACAGTCTGATCTCCTAAACACAGGGACACCAGGGTGATACACTTCTATACACAACACACAGTCTGATCTCCTAAACAAAGGACACCAGGGTGATACATTTATATACACACCACACAGTCTGATCTCCTAAACACAGGGACACCAGGGTGATACACTTATATACACACCACACAGTCTGATCTCCTAAACACAGGGACACCAGGGTGATACACTTCTATACACACCACACAGTCTGATCTCCTAAACACAGGGACACCAGGGTGATACTCTTATATACACACCACACAGTCTGATCTCCTACACACAGAGACACCAGGGTGATACACTTCTATACACACCACACAGTCTGATCTCCTAAACACAGGGACACCAGGGTGATACACTTATATACACATCACACAGTTTGATCTCCTAAACACAGGGACACCAGGGTGATACACTTATACACACCACACAATCTGATCTCCTAAACACAGGGACACCGGGGTGATACAGTTATATACACACCACACAGTCTGATCTCCTAAACACAGTGACACCAGGGTGATATAATTATATACACACCACACAGTCTGATCTCCTAAACACAGGGACACCAGGGTGATACACTTATATACACACCACACAGTCTGATCTCCTAAACACAGGGACACCAGGGTGATACACTTCTATACACACCACACAGTCTGATCTCCTAAACACAGGGACACCAGGGTGATACTCTTATATACACACCACACAGTCTGATCACCTAAACACAGTGACACCAGGGTGATACACTTATATACACACCATACAGTCTGATCTCCTAAACACAGGGACACCAGGGTGATACACTTCTATACACACCACACAGTCTGATCTCCTAAACACAGGGACACCAGGGTGATACACTTATATACACACCACACAGTCTGATCTCCTAAACACAGGACACCAGGGTGATACACTTATACACACACCACACAGTCTGATCTCCTAAACACAGGGACACCAGGGTGATACACTTATATACACACCACACAATCTGATCTCCTAAACACAGGGACACCAGGGTGATACACTTATATACACACCACACAGTCTGATCTCCTAAACACAGGGACACCAGGGTGATACACTTATATACACACCACACAGTCTGATCTCCTAAACACAGGGACACCAGGGTGATACACTTATACACACCACACAGTCTGATCTCCTAAACACAGGGACACCAGGATGATGCACTTATATACACACCACACAGTCTGATCTCCTAAACACAGGGACACCAGGGTGATACACTTATATACACACCGCACAGTCTGATCTCCTAAACACAGGGACACCAGGGTGGGAAAGAGTTACAGAGAGATTTGTGTTTCCAAGCGATCTGTCCCTCTTAGGGACTTAATTCAATTGCTACTGATAAAAAAGTACCATCAGTGGTTTTAAGTCACAGTCAGTTATTCTATTACCGGTGCTGTGACACCTTACCAAACAGTAAAAATGCACAACGGGTGCTAATTTATACCCACTGGAATCAATGACTAAGTAAATGAATTTGCAATGCAATTACATGCGTTGGGTACTAACCATAGCAGAGGCTCCGGATGTGGGGAATTTCTAATGAAACGCTGCCCACTTCTGCTCTTTCCCATTCTGTTCCTCCTTCCCCGGCCTATTTTTATAATTTTTTTTCACTCCCGTTAAGCCCCACCCCCCCATTTGTGGTTAAACCCTGGCCCTTTTTTGTGGCGAATCGTGTCATTTTTCTCCCCCCAGCTGCAACACTGGACTCCCCTCCGGGGAGACAACATATCAAAGTTCCCAGGTATGGTACTAACACACGTTAGGGGGCTTATTTTATCAAGAAAAATTTGCACCTAGAGAACTAGGCATTGAGTCCCCTAATGCGTGTTCCTGACCACCGTCATGTAAGTGAACTGAAAAGAAACACGCATGCGCATTTAGGGATTCCTACACTAGTGACCCGTAGATGTACCGGTACACAGCCCTAAGCCCCATATCGATACATCCAAGGAACTGAAAACATGAGCGAAATTTAAAAAACCCTTTGAGTGCCAGAGGGGTATACAACACATTGAACAGTGTCTGGCACTCAAAGGTTAATCCCCGTAAAGCAAACATCATCCCACTAAAATAAAACACTTACCTGTAAGCCATTCCATCACAGAGAGCTCTTAGTAAAAAAAAGTCTAAAATAACAAAATAATAAACATACAGGCAATTTGACGTTACATCCTATATAATAATTCGCTAGGGTGTTTGTCAGAAGCCGTCATGTGCAGTAGAGACTGCCCGAACGCACAGAATGCTGGGAGCATGGAATGTTGGGAGCACAGAATGCTGGGAGTTCTGTGCTTGAAGCATTCTGTGCTTTCGGGCAGTCTCTATAGCGCATGACTGAGTCGGCGGCAGGACGCAGAGCAGGACCGGCCTCTTAACCCTTTGAGTGCCAGAGGGGTAAGGCGTATCCCTCTGGCACTCAAAAGGTTAACATCAGCCAGACCTTGGCCCGTGTACACGGGCTTTTACACTAGTCTTTGAATATTATGCTACTGCAGAATACATAAATCAAATATGGGGTGGACTGTACATGGAGGATATAATGAGAAACAGTTTTCTCAGAACTTTGCTGACAAACACAATAATTAAACTGTCCCAGTGGAGTGTAAATACACATTATTTTCCTCTCAGTAGGTGAGGGGTCAGTCCTGAAGGGAGATTCTGACTGAGCCATGACGAGCAGGTATTTCCTGACAGAAATGAATGAACGTGAAGTGGAATCGATGACCCACAGGCAGATTCACTATGATTAACCTGGACTGTACCACCAGGCTGCAAAGATGAGCCAAAAAGACAGAGACAGCTCAACAGCGCCTCTAAGACCTAACTCTTTTTAAAGTATATTTGTCTCATTCTTAAAGGAAAAGTAATGTTTCACAATAAAAGCAGTTCCAATTAATCTTCATAGTATTTAGGCCATAGATAGTGTTATTTCAATACTGTCAGAGTAGTAGTTCAAGAGTAATTGAATGATAAAGTATTCTCCTCCCGCCCCTTTTACTGATGTAACACTGCTCACCTCAGAGCAGCAAGACTGTCCGGATGGATCTCAGAGAGGAACAATCTTCAGTGATCATAAGGAAAAACCTGTCAAGGTGGCAGATTGTCCCTTGCTGTGATCTGTCCGGGCAAGAGACCAGATTCCACATCTGAGGTGAGTAATGTTACACTAGGTAAAAGGGGAGAGAGGGGGATAATTAATCATTCAATTACTCTTGAACTACAACTCTGACAGTACTGAAATAACACTCTCCATGGCCCAAATACTATGAAGATTAATTGTAGATGCTTTTATTTTGAAACATTAGCAGTAGTGTAACAAAAGGGGTCACAACTGCAACTGGGCCCGTCACTCCAGGGGCCCGGCTGCATCCTGAGACTTCCCCGCCCGGCACCCGCAACAAGTAGAGGTCTGTGCCATCTTCCGCACAGACCTCTAGCAGCTGAACTCCCTCTCTGGCATAATCTCCCAGCACTCTGCTTTACTGAAGAGAGAACTGCGCTGGAGATCCAGCTGTATAGAGGTCTGTGCAGAAGGAGGCACCAGAGAAGTAGGAAATGGACACTGGTGGGGGTCCGGAAGGGAAATGTGGTTGTGGAGATTGGGGGCAATGTGGAGATTAGGGGCAATGTGGAGGCAATGTGGAGATTAGGGGCAATGTGGATACTGGGGGCAATGTGGAGGCAATGTGGAGATTAGGGGCAATGTGGAGATTGGGGGCAATGTGGAGATTAGGGGCAATGTGGAGGCAATGTGGAGGCAATGTGGAGATTAGGGGCAATGTGGAGGCAATGTGGAGATTAAGGGCAATGTGGTGGCAATGTGGAGATTAAGGGCAATGTGGTGGCAATGTGGAGATTAGAGGCAATGTGGTGGTAATGTGGAGATTAGAGGCAATGTGGAGATTGGGGGCAATGTGGAGGCAATGTGGAGGCAATGTGGAGATTAGGTGCAATGTGGTGGCAATGTGGAGATTAGGTGCAATGTGGTGGTAATGTGGAGATTTGGGGACATTGTGGAGGCAATGTGGAGATTAGGGGCAATGTGGAGGCAATGTGGAGATTAAGGGCAATGTGGTGGCAATGTGGAGATTAGGGGCAATGTGGTGACAATGTGGAGATTAGAGGCAATGTGGTGGTAATGTGGAGATAAGAGGCAATGTGGAGATTGGGGGCAATGTGGAGGCAATGTGGAGGCAATGTGGAGATTAGGTGCAATGTGGTGGCAATGTGGAGATTAGGTGCAATGTGGTGGTAATGTGGAGATTTGGGGACATTGTGGAGGCAATGTGGAGATTAGGGGCAATGTGGAGGCAATGTGGAGATTAAGGGCAATGTGGTGGCAATGTGGAGATTAGGGGCAATGTGGTGACAATGTGGAGATTAGAGGCAATGTGGTGGTAATGTGGAGATTTGGGGATATTGTGGAGGCAATGTGGAGATTAGGGGCAATGTAGAGGCAATGTGGAGATTGGGGGCAATGTAGAGGCAATGTGGAGATTGGGGGCAATGTGGAGGCAATGTGGAGATTAGGGGCAATGTGGTGGTAATGTGGAGATTTGGGGACATTGTGGAGGCAATGTGGAGATTAGGGGCAATGTGGAGGCAATGTGGAGATTAAGGGCAATGTGGAGATTAGGGGCAATGTGGTGACAATGTGGAGATTAGAGGCAATGTGGTGGTAATGTGGAGATTTGGGGATATTGTGGAGGCAATGTGGAGATTAGGGGCAATGTAGAGGCAATGTGGAGATTGGGGGCAATGTAGAGGCAATGTGGAGATTGGGGGCAATGTGGAGGCAATGAGGAGATTAGGGGCAATGTGGTGGCAATGTGGAGATTGGGGGCAATGTGGAGGCAATGTGGAGATTAGGGGCAATGTGGAGATTGGGGGCAATGTGGAGGCAATGTGGAGATTAGGTGCAATGTGGTGGCAATGTGGAGATTAAGGGCAATGTGGTGGCAATGTGGAGATTAGAGGCAATGTGGTGGTAATGTGGAGATTTGGGGACATTGTGGAGGCAATGTGGAGATTGGGGACAATGTGGAGGCAATGTGGAGATTGGAGCAATGTGGAGGCAATGTGGAGATTGGGGCAATGAAGGGGCAATGTGGAGGTAGTATGGAGATTTGGGGGCAATGTGGAGGCAATGTGGAGATTGGGGCAATGGTGGGGCAATGTGGAGATGGGGGCAATGTGGAGGTAGTATGGAGATCTGGGGGAAATGTGGAGGCAATGTGGAGATTGGGGGCAATGTGAAGATTGGGGGGCAAAGTGGAAATTGGGGTAACATGGAGATTGATGTCATCTCCCAGTGCTCTGCCTTACTTAATTGCGGGCGTCAAGCGAAGGGGTCGCAGGGGGAGACCGGGACCGTCGCTGGTGCGACCCCACTGCCCTTTAAGTATATATCCCCCCCTTACAGATGGGTACTCACAGGAGGTAGGGGCTCAGCCAGCCTCTGAGATTAAATGCAGATCAATATCGATACCAATGTCACCTGGTAGTGTTCTACCTGCAGCTCTTCCATCTTCTTATTAAAAGAAATCAATAAAACCTGAAATATTAATTATTCCTATATTTATTGGTAGTAAAAATCAGGATATAACCAATATATAAGACAAATAAAATATTAACACAAACACCCTACTTGTTTCGCCACTGTCATGACTTCTTCAGGAATACATTCACACTGATCAATACAGCAGTTATATATTACTTTTGTTTCGCCGCTGCCTCTCCTGCCACTTTTGCACCATTGGACTCCAGACAGTCTTGGGTGCCCCGCTCCACTGAAAACGCTGTGTATAGACAAACTTCCAGTTCCTGATTCCATTCCTCATCCGCTGCCTGGAACGAGCGCCCTACATTGCCTCAGAGCAAAAACTGGCACTCAAGCCATTCATCACCAATAAATGTATGTGTTAATCTATCAAATAATGGACTCAACATCTATTACTCCCTTTTATTGTGGTCTACAGCATAAACCCAATCTTGGTAAACCCAAATGTTACCAAAGATCCCAGAAAACAGACAGCCACACTATACAACAGGGAACAAGGACCCTTTCTTAAAGGCCCCAAGCTGCGGCTCTCTAGTTCCCCTGCATGCACGATCAGTTCTCAGGTTCTAAAAGGTACAGAAGGTATCAACATCAGAACTGTATATGGACCACCACTAGGGTGACCACATTTCCATTCTGCCATTCCGAGACAGGTGGTCACCCTAGTCCCACGGCTGAGGCTCCCAATGGCGCTGACCATCTTTCTGAGGCTTCCCAGTGGGAGCTCTTACTTTGTGTCAGCCTCAGAAAGATGGTCAGCGCCGGAGGGAGCCACCATACATAGTGAATAACTACAATGTGATAATAAAGTGCCACCATACAGAGTGAATAACTACAATGTAATAATAAAGTGCCACCATACAGAGTGAATAACTACAATGTAATAATAAAGTGCTTCCATACAGAGTGAATAACTACAATGTAATAATAAAGTGCCACCATACAGAGTGAATAACTACAATGTAATAATAAAGTGCCACCATACAGAGTGAATAACTACAATGTAATAATAAAGTGCTTCCATACAGAGTGAATAACTACAATGTAATAATAAAGTGCCCCCATACATAGTGAATAACTACAATGTGATAATAAAGTGCTTCCATACAGAGCGAATAACTACAATGTGATAATAAAGTGCTTCCATACAGAGTGAATAACTACAATGTAATAATAAAGTGCCCCCATACATAGTGAATAACTACAATGTGATAATAAAGTGCTTCCATACAGAGTGAATAACTACAATGTAATAATAAAGTGCTTCCATACAGAGTGAATAACTACAATGTAATAATAAAGTGTCACCATACAGAGCAAATAACTACAATGTGATAATAAAGTGCTACTATACAGAGTGAATAACTACAATGTAATAATAAAGTGCTATTATACAGAGCGAATAACTACAATGTAATAATAAAGTGCCACCATACAGAGCGAACAACTACAATGTAATAATAAAGTGCCCCCATACAGAGTGAATAACTACAATGTGATAATAAAGTGCCACTATACAGAGTGAATAACTACAATGTAATAATAAAGTGCCACTATACCGAGTGAATAACTACAATGTAATAATAAAGTGCCACCATACAGAGTGAATAACTACAATGTAATAATAAAGTGCCACCATACAGAGTGAATAACTACAATGTGATAATAAAGTGCCACCATACAGAGTGAATAACTACAATGTGATAATAAAGTGCCACCATACAGTGTGAATAACTACAATGTAATAATAAAGTGCTTCCATACAGAGTGAATAACTACAATGTAATAATAAAGTGCCGCCATACAGAGCGAATAACTACAATGTAATAATAAAGTGCCACCATACAGAGTGAATAACTACAATGTAATAATAAAGTGCTACCATACACAGTGAATAACTACAATGTAATAATAAAGTGCTTCCATACAGAGTGAATAACTACAATGTAATAATAAAGTGCCCCATACAGAGCGAATAACTACAATGTAATAATAAAGTGTCACCATACAGAGCAAATAACTACAATGTGATAATAAAGTGCTACTATACAGAGTGAATAACTACAATGTAATAATAAAGTGCTATTATACAGAGCGAATAACTACAATGTAATAATAAAGTGCCACCATACAGAGCGAACAACTACAATGTAATAATAAAGTGCCCCCATACAGAGTGAATAACTACAATGTGATAATAAAGTGCCACTATACAGAGTGAATAACTACAATGTAATAATAAAGTGCCACTATACCGAGTGAATAACTACAATGTAATAATAAAGTGCCACCATACAGAGTGAATAACTACAATGTAATAATAAAGTGCCACCATACAGAGTGAATAACTACAATGTGATAATAAAGTGCCACCATACAGAGTGAATAACTACAATGTGATAATAAAGTGCCACCATACAGTGTGAATAACTACAATGTAATAATAAAGTGCTTCCATACAGAGTGAATAACTACAATGTAATAATAAAGTGCCGCCATACAGAGCGAATAACTACAATGTAATAATAAAGTGCCACCATACAGAGTGAATAACTACAATGTAATAATAAAGTGCTACCATACACAGTGAATAACTACAATGTAATAATAAAGTGCTTCCATACAGAGTGAATAACTACAATGTAATAATAAAGTGCCCCATACAGAGCGAATAACTACAATGTAATAATAAAGTGCCACCATACAGAGTGAATAACTACAATGTGATAATAAAGTGTCACCATACAGAGTGAATAACTACAATGTGATAATAAAGTGCTCCCATACAGAGTGAATAACTACAATGTAATAATAAAGTGCTCCCATACAGAGTGAATAACTACAATGTAATAATAAAGTGCCACCATACATAGTGAATAACTACAATGTAATAATAAAGTGCTACCATACAGAGTGAATAACTACAATGTAATAATAAAGTGCCCCCATACAGAGTGAATAACTACAATGTAATAATAAAGTGTCCCCATACAGAGTGTATAACTACAATGTAATAATAAAGTGCCCCCATACAGAGTGAATAACTACAATGTGATAATAAAGTGCCACCATACAGAGTGAATAACTACAATGTAATAATAAAGTGCTACCATACAGAGTGAATAACTACAGTGTAATAATAAAGTGCCCCCATACAGAGCGAATAACTACAATGTAATAATAAAGTGTCCCCATACAGAGTGTATAACTACAATGTGATAATAAAGTGTCACCATACAGAGTGAATAACTACAATGTAATAATAAAGTGCCACCATACAGAGTGAATAACTACAATGTAATAATAAAGTGTCACCATACAGTGTGAATAACTACAATGTAATAATAAAGTGTCACCATACAGTGTGAATAACTACAATGTAATAATAAAGTGCCACCATACAGAGCGAATAACTACAATGTAATAATAAAGTGCCACCATACAGTGTGAATAGCTACAATGTAATAATAAAGTGTCACCATACAGTGTGAATAACTACAATGTAATAATAAAGTGCCACCATACAGAGTGAATAACTACAATGTAATAATAAAGTGCTCCCATACAGAGTGAATAACTACAATGTAATAATAAAGTGCCCCCATACAGAGTGAATAACTACAATGTAATAATAAAGCGTCACCATACAGAGTGAATAACTACAATGTAATAATAAAGTGCCACCATACAGAGTGAATAACTACAATGTAATAATAAAGTGCTCCCATACAGAGTGAATAACTACAATGTAATAATAAAGTGTCACCATACACAGTGAATAACTACAATGTAATAATAAAGTGTCACCATACACAGTGAATAACTACAATGTAATAATAAAGTGCTCCCATACAGAGTGAATAACTACAATGTAATAATAAAGTGTCCCCATACAGAGTGAATAACTACAATGTAATAATAAAGTGCTCCTATACAGAGTGAATAACTACAATGTAATAATAAAGTGCTCCCATACAGAGTGAATAACTACAATGTAATAATAAAGTGTCACCATACACAGTGAATAACTACAATGTAATAATAAAGTGCCCCCATACAGAGTGTATAACTACAATATGATAATAAAGTGTCACCATACAGAGTGAATAACTACAATGTAATAATAAAGTGTCACCATACACAGTGAATAACTACAATGTAATAATAAAGTGCCCCCATACAGAGTGTATAACTACAATGTGATAATAAAGTGTCACCATACAGAGTGAATAACTACAATGTAATAATAAAGTGCCACCATACAGAGCGAATAACTACAATGTAATAATAAAGTGTCACCATACAGAGTGAATAACTACAATGTAATAATAAAGTGTCACCATACAGAGTGTATAACTACAATGTGATAATAAAGTGCCACCATACAGAGCGAATAACTACAATGTAATAATAAAGTGCCACCATACAGAGTGAATAACTACAATGTAATAATAAAGTGCCACCATACAGAGTGAATAACTACAATGTAATAATAAAGTGCCCCCATACAGAGTGTATAACTACAATGTGATAATAAAGTGTCACCATACAGAGTGTATAACTACAATGTAATAATAAAGTGCCACCATACAGAGTGTATAACTACAATGTAATAATAAAGTGCCACCATACAGAGTGAATAACTACAATGTAATAATAAAGTGCCACCATACAGAGTGAATAACTACAATGTAATAATAAAGTGTCACCATACAGAGCGAATAACTACAATGTGATAATAAAGTGCCACCAAACAGAGTGAATAACTACAATGTAATAATAAAGTGTCACCATACAGAGTGAATAACTACAATGTGATAATAAAGTGCCCCCATACAGAGTGAATAACTACAATGTAATAATAAAGTGTCACCATACAGAGTGAATAACTACAATGTAATAATAAAGTGTCACCATACAGAGTGAATAACTACAATATAATAATAAAGTGTCACCATACAGAGTGAATAACTACAATGTAATAATAAAGTGCTCCCATACAGAGTGAATAACTACAATGTGATAATAAAGTGTCACCATACAGAGTGAATAACTACAATGTAATAATAAAGTGCCACCATACAGAGTGAATAACTACAATGTGATAATAAAGTGCCACCATACAGAGTGAATAACTACAATGTAATAATAAAGTGCCACCATACAGAGTGAATAACTACAATGTGATAATAAAGTGCCACCATACAGAGTGAATAACTACAATGTGATAATAAAGTGCCACCATACAGAGTGAATAACTACAATGTAATTGATTATAGATAAAAATGAGAAAGACAAACTAACATGATATACTTATCTAATAATAAGAGAAAACCAGTTGGAGGAAGCTGGGCCAAGTATCCCCCGTTGTACGACCGTCTAACCCAAAGGGTATCACCAAAAAGTGGCTTCGTCAGGGGTCTGGACTTGGGTCTGGGGTTGAACTAACTTTTGGGACTACGAGTATAGAGATTGGGCAGCTAAATAAATATAGAAAAAACAGAAAACAGTGCAACAAACAGCACACTTCTAAGCGTAGTAGTACTTATAAGCAATATGAATCAAGTCCCTTTTCCCCAAAAGTAAACTACTCACATAATAGAGAGGCTTCCCCTGCCTCTTAGTTTGTAGGCATGCACTGGATTTTTTGGGGAGTCACACCAGGCTGATGACACTTGTGAGATGAAGTTTCCCCTGAACAAATGTGGATCTTGTATATTAACCCACATACACTTATAGGGTAGTAGGGTTAAGACCCTCCACAAATAATGTGGGAATACAAGAACCTAGTATTTTTACTATCTTTTATATTTGGACATCCTTGCTTGGTGGTACCTTTGACCGTTCCAGTGGGGAGGTGGCGCCGGGTGTGTTGTTACTTAAGGAGCCCCATTTTCCAGTTATGGAATAGATGGTGGGTCTCCTTTGCCGTGCGCCCCGGGAGGCATGTTGGGCGCAGTACTGTTTAGGTGAGACGCAGACCGGCTGTGTTCTTCCGGCTTGCGTCTCACCGGGGTTTGCGTCCGCTGTCATGTGCGGCGTGGCGTTTCAAGAGTGGAACGCGGGCCGGTTAATTCGATCCTCTGGCTGGCGTTCCACTGACACGTGCGCATTGCGGCGTCATCCTCTGGGGGGATGGCGGGATCGCCAGGTGGGGAGTCTTTTGAAATATTATTTAAGAGGTGAGTTAAACACATGCCCAATTAAGCTCCTGATGAAGTGATAGCAATCACGAATCACGTTGAGCCTACAAGCCTGAGCCTACAAGCCTATTGTGATTTTTTATGCAGTGCCTATTGAGACTTATCTATATAAGCTAAGTGTCATATCCATATTTTTATTGCTATTTTATTGTGCTTTTTAATTGTTTTATATATCTTTTTATTTTTGAAAGCTCCTAGTGGTGACTACACACTTATATCTGCTTATATACAGATATTGTATATATTGCTTAACTTTCATATATATTTCCTGAATGCTTTTAAATATTATTTTTAAAGTATATATTTTTATTGAG
This sequence comes from Rhinophrynus dorsalis, assembly GCA_037306005.1. Classification (NCBI taxonomy): domain Eukaryota; kingdom Metazoa; phylum Chordata; class Amphibia; order Anura; family Rhinophrynidae; genus Rhinophrynus; species Rhinophrynus dorsalis. The sequence continues at coordinate 251,162,385 of CM074725.1, forward strand.
ATATATTTTATATTAAAGTTCCATATCCCCTAGAAACATTTGCACTACTCATTATACTAGGTTCTTGTATCCCCACATTATTTGTGGAGGGTCTTAACCCTACTACCCTATCAGTGTATGTGGGTTAATATACAAGATCCACACTTGTTCAGGGGAAACTTCATCTCACAAGTGTCATCAGCCTGGTGTGACTCCCCAAAAATTCCAGTGCAGGCCTACAAACTGAGAGGCAGGGGAAGCCTCTCTATTATGTGAGTAGTTTACTTTTGGGGAAAAGGGACTTGATTCATATTGCTTATAAGTACTACTACGCTTAGAAGTGTGCTGTTTGTTGCACTGTTTTCTGTTTTTTCTGTAGTTCTTTGGAGACGTGGGGAGAGAGACGTGATAACCCACAACATACAGCGGCACAAACTCCCATAAATTTGGTTGAAATACTGACATTTAATCTTTCACCTTATCACTCATGGACTAAGCGCATCACTATTTTTTTCCTTGTTTCTAGATAAATAAATATATAAATGAATTCAAACCTGAGACTCCCAGTCAGCATGGGCTCAAAATGATCATGTGCTTCCGTGGAGGTAGTGGGCATCAGACAAAATGACAATAGTGACTAATGACCAAATAAAAAATCATGCTAAAATTAACAGAATATGTGTATATATATATATATATGTATTACTAGGTTAAAGCCCGTCATTCGACTCGGTGTAGGTCATGTGAATAGCAGCGGGGAGGGGGACAGCAGTGGTATTGGAATGATCCCCAGAGCTTCCCACTCTACAGCTGCTTTTTCTCCCCACCGCCTCTGGAGGCAGTGCTGTCTGTGTCCCTGCATGTTACACACACAGGGAGCGACGCATCCTAGCAAATTATCTATATACTAGTGTAAAAGCCCATGTACACGGGCCAAGGTGCGGGTGATGTTAATCCTTTGAGTCCCAGAGGTGTACGCAACGCATTGCTTTGCAATGCGTTGCGTACCCCTCTGGCACTCAAAGGGTTAAGAGGCTGGTCCTGCTCTGCATCCTGCCACCAACGCAGTCATGCACTGTACAGACTGCCCGAAAGCACAGAATGCTCCCAGCACAGAACTCCCAGCATTCCTACACCTCCCAGCACAGAACTCCCAGCATTCCGTGATCCCAGCATTCTGTGCTCCCATCATTCCTACACCTCCCAGCATTCTGTGCTCCCAGCATTCCTACACCTCCCAGCACAGAACTCCCAGCATTCCTACACCTCCCAGCATTCCTACACCTCCCAGCACAGAACTCCCAGCATTCCTACACCTCCCAGCATTCCTACACCTCCCAGCACAGAACTCCCAGCATTCCTACACCTCCCAGCATTACAAGCTCCCAGCGTTCCTACACATCCAAGCACAGAACTCCCAGCATTCCTACACCTCCCAGCATTACAAGCTCCCAGCATTCCTACACATCCAAGCACAGAACTCCCAGCATTCCTACACCTCCCAGCATTCTCTGCGTTCCAGCAGTCTCTGCTGCGCATGACGGCTTCTGACAAACATCCTAGCGAATTATTATATAGGATAGATATGTGCCACCAGGACCGATTTCCCAATAGGCAGAGTAGAGAACTGCCTTGAGCTCCAAACTTTGATGAGCGGTGTGTAAGTGTTGATGACCACACCCACATTCTGAATTGTGTGGCCAAAGCATCTCAGTGTACCTTCACCAGCTGTACTATTTAACCCCTTGGTGCTAGAGAGAGCTCTCCAATGCATAGCTTTATTCTCCCCCCTCCCTATGTTTCTTTGTAACTGGAGTCATTCTTTGACAGACATTTGCACCTCAGCAGAGAAATAAATAAATTCCCATTGATTTAAATGGGGCTTTTAACCCCATGAATGCCAGAGGTCTCAAGCTCTATGCTTTGTAGAACGACTCCTGTTTTTCTAATACATCAGCTTCAAACAGTGCAAACAAGGGCCTGATCCATTTCCCAAAGATGAAGTGACTGTTCTTGTTCATAATCCGAAGAACAAACGAAAGTTCAGCGTTTCCACCCACCTGCCAGTCCCTGGCCTGGACTATAGGAGCATTAACTAACGCAGCTGCCCTCAGGGTCAGTATTTCTGGGTAATTATAAATTAGCTCTGACCTGTTAGGATATGAACACATATTACATAGAGCACAAAGGAGAAAATCCTCGCTAATTAAAAAAAATAGAAAAAAACCCGCACTAATAATAAGGGCTTAGGAGCAGCTGATGTCACTATGGAAACCGGCACATTTTTAAAATTTTTTTGGTGTTTTCCTCCATCGAACAATCTCAAAGAAACAACACAAATCTCAGCTGGTCGCAAGACAGGTGATTGAGTTAAATAATCCCCCTGCCGTCTTCACGACTGGACAGGAACGTAAGGAGGTGTCCGTGCATTGGTATGTTAACCCTTTAAGTGACAGAGAAGTCTTCAATATGCATTGGGAAACCGCTCCAGCACTCAGCAGGTTAAAGAAACACAAATATCTCCCAGGGCCTCCATCAGTGGGGTAAAAGTAGGGGCACAGTCAAGCTGGGGGGCCCACAGTGGCATCAACTCCCTGACAAGGTGGGGCTGACCCGGGCACCGAATTCCATTCTGCTAGTGGTTCTAAGTGTGTAAGTGTAACATGTCCCATTCCTTCTGCAGCGTACCATAATTCCGTAACATAAAATTCCATTGGCTCCTCTTCATAATGAACTTGAGTGAGGAGCAAGGCTGCCAATCGGCAGTATGAGATAAATCATGCAACCTGTCCCACCCAATGAGGAGGAAGACAGTGGGCGGGCTTGGTGGAGTCGGACCAGTACTACCACCTCCCATGTATTGAAGCAAGAGTAGATAACATTATTTTGCCACTGTACAAATCATTGGTAAGACCTCTCTTTGAATGTGCAGTACAGTTTTGGGCACCAGTTCTGAAAAAGGATATTCTTTTTTTTTTTTTTTTTTTTTTTTTTTATAATTTTTTATTGTTTTCTTTCACTTCCATACAAAAAGAATAAAAAAGAAGTGTCACAATAAACATTATTCCTTCCCTACTCCCATATCCTAAAATCGCTAACACATGACAGTTTATTATGAACTATCCTTAATCAGTCTTAAAAAAAAAAAAAAAAAAAAAAAAAAAAAGACAGCTAAATCATACCGTCTCACATTCAAACCATTAAACTTACTCTCAATTATACACCTTTTCCTATTCCTATTCCGGCAGGGGCCTAATCTTATCATAGTCTCCAGGGACTCACCATTCCACCTCAGAATTAGTTATCCCTTACTAATTCATTCCAACCATGGTGCCCAAATAAGTGCCCACTTATCCCTAAGATTTCTACTCTTATAATAACCTTCCTCCATCTTACACTGAAAATGGATCTGCATCTTTACTTCACCCAAAGATAATTTCCCTTTTCTTTTCCAATTTCTTGCCAAAGATATCTTACAGGCCAGGAGGATTTGTACCATTAAATATTTCTTATGCCATACACATGATGGAAACCCCAAATGAAACAAAAATACTTCTGGGGAAAGCCTAAGCTCTATCCCTACTATGGAATGGATCAAATGCAGTACCATTTTACATATGTTCTTCACCTCTATACATTGCCACCAATATTCTAGGATATTCTAGAACTAGAGAGAGTACAGCGATAAAATGAATTATAGGAATGGAGGACTTAACGTATGAGGAACGAATAGAAAAACTTGATTTATTAATTTTTTTTCTCATTGTACAAGTATATGAGAGGTCAATACAAGGATCTCTGTGGTGAGCTATTTATTCCAAGGCCTGATCAGGTGACCAGGGGACACCCCTTGAGATTAGAGGAAAGGAGGATTTAACTTCAGCAGAGGAAGGGATTTTTTACAGTAAGGTCTGAGAAATTATGGAATTCCTTGCCCTAGGTTACGTTATGGGGGCAGATACAATGGATACACTGAAAGGGATAGTAATACTTAATTGTATCTTTATTTTATTTTGTAGGCATTAAAAAAAACATGAAGAACAATATAAGTCTTATCTCTCAAGCCTTTATGGTTTGAGAGATATTCACAAGCAAAGTTTCCCCTCACTGACCAGAATGGTCAAGTCTGCCATCTAGCTGTCAGATTAGGAATCTGGTCCGAGGACCGGACGTGGCTCTACAGCAGAGCAGAGATCACGTGATAGAAGAAGAACTACTTATTCGAATAGTCTACATAGTGTGCCTGGTTTGCAAGCACACTTTTTAGACCCTTCCAATGAAAAAGTTATTTTTATATCTTGCGATCTCCGCTCTGCTGAAGAGCCACCAGTTGATCTGCAGACCGGATTCCAAATCTGACAGCTAGATGGCAGACTTGACCATTTCGGTCAGTGAAGGGAAACTTTGCTTGTGAATATCTCTCGAACCATAAAGGTTTGAGAGATAAGACATATCATTCTTCATGTTTTTTTTAATGCCTACAAAATAAAAAAAAGATAAAATGAAGTATTACTATCCCTTTTAAGAGAAGATTAGATACATTTCTTTCACAAGGGAACATACAGGGTTATACTGTGTATCAGTAGGCTGATCAGGAAGGTCTGATAAAGACTAACTTATTTGGCAGCAGGAAAGCTAAATAATTCTCATGTCTCTGGGTTATGAGGCAAAGGTTGAACTTGATGGACTTATGTCTTCTCTCAACCTAATTTACTATGTTACTATGATACGAGATCTGAGTGATGCATACAGAGGAGGATTATGGGCCGTATGTTCAAAGGGATAACGACAAAAAATTGTTGTATGAAAGGCAAAATTAAGTAATTGAATGCATGGACGACATATTTTCTGTAGAGTATACGACAGAAAACTAGTAATGTCCGTTGTGTACGACACAACTCCAGAATTGACGGGCAAAGGGGCGTGGCTAGGGCGTGGCTAAACTATTCTCCAGTGTCGTATAGAGGAAAAGAAAATTTGTCGTAACTAACGACAAAAAAATATCTTTCAAAAGACAAAATTTGTACGTTAAGAAAAAAGTGGAGGGAATGTGTTCTGAATGTGAGAGTTTTTGTCTTTAGTTAAGACATTTTTGTCGTTAGTTAAGACATTTTTAAAGACATTTTTGTTGTTAAGACATTTTTGAAGACATTTTTGTCTTTAGTTAAGACATTTTTTTGTCGTTCCATACGACAATTTCAGTCAGGACAAACGACATATTTCCAATCACAACCGACACTCTCTGAAAATATTAATGATCCCAACGACACTGTACTTGGAAAAGTCGTTACAAACGACAAAATCTATTTCGCTACTTCTTTGAACATACGGCCCTTTGAGATGGAAATGGATAAGGTGCGTGGAAGGAGGGGAAATACATTATTCAACGCTACAGAATAAGATGGCTCTGTATATATAAAAAGTCTAAAAATACTACTGTGCACCGCGGCGGCTACAAATGGTAGGAGCGGAAGAAATTAAGTGTTACGTTGGCCAGTGGGGCTGATGTAGAGGGCTCTGCTGGGCAGGAGGCGGAGTAATGGACTATAATGCGGGTGATTGGCATGGGAACCCTGTGGTGATTGAGGGCAGAGGTGGGAACAGAGGTGTGGCAGGAGGTGGGGTAGGGGCAGAGCAGGGGTAGGATGAGAGGCGGAGCAAGGTTCGGGAGGGCTGGATTTGGGTTTGTACTGGGCACCAAGCTTTCTGAAGGTGGCCCTCATACCTCCTAATAATAACCCCCAACTACTAACCTTAACCACTTAGTGACAGCCACGTTCGTACGCGGCTGTCACGTTAACGCCCGCCTAACATTTTTTTTTTTGTGTCAAAGAAGTCCTGAGTCTCCGAGCGGCGTGCAGCCGCACGGAGACGCGGACTTCCGTGACTTACCAGGTACGTCCTCTGTCACTAAGTGACAGTTTTTGCGGGACGTACCTGGTAAGTCATATGTCGTTAAGGGGTTAAAGGAACAGTGAGCCATTACTGGGGGAAAAACCCTGTATTTTAGGCATATTTCTGCTAAATGAAACACTGGGGAGCCCACTACTGGCAGACATTTCATTTCAAAGTTTTTGCAGTTTTTGTTAACATTAACAGCGCCCTCTGGTGTCCAGAGAGAACTCCAACACCCTTATTCACAAAAGAAAAAGATGAGCAATACTGGTGCAAATCAGCACCAAACTGGATGACTAGTAATTCCTCAAACATCCTTTGGGATAAAGGGCTTTTTTACCCCTTTGAATTGTAGAATTTTGCAATGCGTTGGAGATTTCTCTAACATTCAAGGGAGTAAAACCTCCATTTCTCACCTATTTGCATTTGGTTTGCTCCAGAATGGCACCTCTTTCTCTTGTGAATAAGGTCACTGGTGTGCAGACAGTTATTCTATTGCATTCTATGGGAGAAGTGAGTCACTGACTACAGTCCCGCATATATTGCGATAGCAATGCTGCTACAACTTTGTGATGGTTGAAGCTGTTATAATTTTCTATAAAGCAGCTACAGTCCGACAGCAGTGGACGAGCCTTTAGTTTACTCTGTAGGAAAAGCAGCACAATACATGTTTTTCTTCATAGTAAAATGTACGGCTCCTTTAATGTGGGCAGAAACTCCTAATGACCACTATGAATTACTTCTGTGTGGACTGGTTCCTCCTCATTAATATTTAATTTCTATTTTGTATCAAGTCTGTGGAAGCACCCATGATCCTAGGGAGATGGATTCATGGGTCCCTAACCCCTGCCACTAAAGTTGTCCTTATAAGATGACATCATCAGTGGGAGGCATCTGGGTGACCTAGAATCCTGCATCAAAGGATCCATACCTCCCAAGTGTCCCTCTTTATGAGGGACAGTCCCTCTTTTAGGCACAAATCCCTCTGTCCCTCTTTCCCACCCTGATGTCCCTCTTTTTAGGAAATCACACTGTGTGGTGTGTATATAAGTGTATCATATTGCTCTACAGCAATAAAACGCACATTAATATTTGTTTAAAAGTCAGTATATGTGTTTATAAATTATTATGTGTAAATATAATACTATGGTCTTGATATAAGTCATTTATTAGGTTACACAAGGAGGTGTCAATAGGTCATGAAATAGCCTAAAAATTATCGGTAATGCCCCTCCCACTGGCCACGCCCCCAGCAAAACCCCATAAAACAAAGGTGTCCCTCTTTGGCAATTTGAAATGTTGGGAGGTATGAAGGATCATGTCTACCTCTGAGGGCATGATATCCAGTACTGATTAAATATTAATTCTGGGGATCCAAGCCACACAAAATCAGTTGATAAAGTCCATTAAGAATTTCTGCCCTGATTATGGTAAGCGTGTCTTTATTAGAAGGAGGTGTAAGTTTTACTTTAACCCTTTGAGTGCCCAGTGTGCTGCCAGGAAACATGCTGCTCAATCTTCTTGCACTCAAAGGGTGAGATACAGATATAAACTCGTACCATTCTGGTTTTCAGGATTTTATGATCGGATATACAACATTGATGGTATCCGCAGCCACTCCATCAGGAAAACTCACTAGCACTTAAAGGGATAGTACTACTTCTATTAAAGTGCAGTTCCAAGTCTTCTTTACTTATTTTTTAACACGTATCGCTGTATTTAATCACTTACAGTTTTGTAGTTCAAGCGATATGCAAGCCGAAAGGATCCGCCTCCCACCCCTTTCCCTGTGTCACGCTGCCTCTCAGGCTGGACCGGATGGAGAACGGCGAGGGACAGTCTTCAGTAAGCAAAAGCAAAATCCTACCCTCCCTCGTCAAGTGTAGGCAGGGTTTTCCTTATAGTTACTGAATGAAGATTGCCCCTCGCTGCATCCTTCCGGTCTCACGACTGGATTTCAGATCTGATGGGAGGGAGCCAGAAGGGGCCGGAGGGTGATCCATTCAACTCGAAAAGATCTTGAACTACAAAACTGTAAGTAATGAAGTATAGCGTTACTTGTTAAAAAAAAAATACTCAGAGCTGTACTTTAACCCTTTGAGTGCCAGAGGGGTACGGAATGCATTGCAAAGCAATGCATTCCGTACCCCTCTGACACGCAAAGGGTTAATGGAAGTATTCCTATCCCTTTAAAGGGATAGTAATACTTCGTTTTAACTTTATTTTATTTTGTAGGCATTAAAAAAACATGAAGAATGATATAAGTCTTATCTCTCAAACCTTTATGGTTTATGAGATATTCACAAGCAAAGTTTCCCCTCCCCGCCCCTTTTACCTAGTGTAAGCCATCTCTTCTCAGATGTGGAATGCAGTCCATAGATCAGACAGATAACAGCAGGGGAAAATCTTCTTCCTATGAGAACAATGAAAGCCCTGTCCCCCTTTTACCTAGTGTAAGCCATCTCTTCTCAGATGTGGAATCCAGTCCATAGACCAGATAGATAACAGAAGGGGACAATCTTCTTCCTATGAGAACAATGAAAGCCCTGCCCCCCTTGACAAGTTTTTCAGGTTTTTTCCCTTATCTTAATTGAAGATTGTCCCTCTCTGCAATCTACCTGGGCACCTCCCTTCTGATCTGGCTGAACAGTGTTACATCAGTAAAAGGGGCGGGAGGGGGACACTTTGCTTGTGAATATCTCATAAACCATAAAGGTTTGAGAGATAAGACTTATATCATTCTTCATGTTTTTTAATGCCTACAAAATAAAATAAAGTTAAAATGAAGTATTACTATCCCTTTAAAGTGTTAAACAGTATTATGTAACAACACACAGTAATCTTGTCTTGCTAATCAATGTTCTACAGGCCTCTTTCAAAGCAAAAAAAAAAAAAAGAGTTTTATATAATCGCTTTAAATAGTGCTCACATTTGTCACTGTGCTCTGGGGCAATGGACAGAGAGAATGGCTCTCGCCACAGACCACATTGTCTATCTGAAATGCTCCCAAAATAGTATCATGAATATAGGGTTTTTGCCAATTAAAAGAGGCAGCTATTTATATCCCACTGTATTGAGCCATAAATCAATGGTAATTAAAGCTATTGAAATATATTGTTGGATAAAGCAGCGCCCTTTAAATGCTGTACACAGACTGTGTCTTATACCGATAACATGCACAGAAACATACGCGCATTATCCGACTGAATTCATCCAGATCTTACAGAAATAATTACACGGCAATGCTGCTTTCATTCAATTCCTTTTTTTTTTCCTTTTAATTGTCAAACCCAACAGTTTATTTTAACCACAAAAAAAGTATGCATTGGCCATGTGAGCGAAACAAGGGGGACGCGGAGAGGGAACAAGCGTGCTATTATCCTGCATGTAGAACTGCACTAACATAAGTTCCACTTCATAGGCCTCATTCAATCTCTTCCCAACCACACATAAAGACTGCCTGCTTGTCCCTGAATACGTTCAAAATAAAACACTCGTCCGCCTCACAGTGGGTGCTCCTAATTAGATATAAATACATTTAACCCATCAAGTGAAGAGATGTGCCTCCCAGCTCATTCAAGCCTGCAGTGCTGGGATTTAATGTATGGGAGAGCATGCCTCTGCTTGGTGAATGGGCTCCCATGAATGTCAGCCTCCCAAAGGTATGTGAAAAGTCGCCCTTTCTCACATTCGCACCTAACGCACACAGCCTCCCAAACAAAAACACTGAGGGCTGCGCCATAGCACCGGCGGCAGCAGGTTTGTGTGAAGTGTGTGTGTGTGGAGGGGGGGGATTGCTGAGCAAGGCCTGAAATTAAGGGGGCTTTATAAATCAATCAATAGGCCATGCTCTTTCAGGGGGATTAAGAGTCTAATGGCACCTTTTTCTTTCTTAAACCCCAGTGGCCCCCCCCACAGGGATTTCTTCAATGAGGTGATTGAAAACATCTCGCTGAGAAGCCTAGATTCAATTACATTCCTGGCAGGAAGGGAAGAAGGAATGTGTTTGCAAGATCACAATTATGTGTATTATTTATATATAAGGGGCTATGAACATGTGTATAATATGCATTCGGGTTTGTTGGGAATGAATGCAGTAGGGGACAGGCTCCTGTAAATTCATTCTGGTCCCGGGACAAAAAGGTGAGAGTAAAAGCATAGCCAAAAATGAAAATTAACAGAGAGCCAAGGTGCTCCTGGACGGTTTTCATCTGTGTCTGTGCTTTTACTCTCTCCAGGTCAAACTGCATATTTTTACCCCAGAATACGACTGGTTTTATACTAGGACTGGAAAGCAAAGGATTTTTGCAGAAGTGAAAATCAATTCAATTTATTCTGGTCAACGTTTCAGCTTTAACATAAAGTCTTCATCAGGACAGTCTGAACTCACTTAAAAAACCCTTTACGTTTCATTCCTTCTGCTACGTGACAATTGTCTCAGTACTACCAAGATATGAGAGTGCAATCCTCAGAGGGAGAGAGACAGAGAGAGAGTGGGAGAGAGATTTAAAGAGACAGAGAGAGAGGGATATATATATATATTAGGGCTCAAAATTTCCACTCGTCACTAGCCAATGGCGAGTGAAAATTTAGCCCTGGCGAGTAGAAATTCATCCCTGGTGGGTATACTATGGCTTGCAGTGGTGAGTAACTTTTCAGGTCTGACTAGTAGCAAAGGACTTAAAATTATAAGCCCTGTATATATATATATATATATAGAGAGAGAGAAGTCAGAGACACACACACAAAGAGAGGGAGAGACAGTGAGAGAGAGAGAGAGAAAAGGAGAGAGACAGAAAGAGAGACAGGCAGACACTGAGAGAGAAAGACAGACACACAGAGTGAGAAAGAGAAAAGGAGAGAGACAGACAGACACAGAGAGCGAGAGAGAGAGAGAGAGAAATGCTGAAACATAGGACTACTTTTACTTAGTAAAATAAATCATATTTCTTCCTGCTAGTGTCCAATGAATTTCTTAACCATTTGAGTGCCAGAGGTGTATGCAACAAACTGCGTTGCACACTAATCTGGTCCTTAAAGGGTTAAGTAGGTTCCTGCCCTCTGCCAGGTTCAATCTGAAAAAAAAAACCCTGCCAACGACTGTCATGTCTGCCCCCATGGACCTGACACCCAGGACAGACTGAAGATGTTATCTCTTTAACAAAGGTACAAGTTCAAAACTGGCTGAGGTCATTAGGATTTCTGGTCATAGTAAGGAAAGTGGTGGTTTATTATTAGGAAGTGATGAACATGTGATTTACACTATAAATGTATATAATATAAATGTATATCATATAAATGTATATCATATAAATGTATGTAATATAAATGTTTGGCCAATTTAATTTTAATCTCACTTTTTAAAAATTATTTGCTGTGTGTGTGAAGGTACATGATTATATTACATTCACTTTTCAGCAAACATGATCACACACACACATACATACACACACACACATACATACACACACATACACACATACACATACACACACACATACACGTACATACACACACACACATACGCACACACATACATACACACACACACATACACACACACATACATACACACATACATACACACATACACATACACACATACATACACATATACACACACAGTCATATACTCACATCTACACACACACTCATACACACACACAAACATACACATACATCTACACACATCTACGCACTCACACGTGTATGTACACACACACATACCTCCCAAGTGTCCCTCTTTAGGAGGGACAGTCCCTCTTTTAGACCCAAATCCCTCTGTCCCTCTTTCCCACCCTGGTGTCCCTGTGTTTAGGAGATCAGACTGTGTGGTGTATGTATAAGTGTATCACCCTGGTGTCCCTGTGTTTAGGAGATCACACTGTGTGGTGTGTATACAAGTGTATCACCCTGGTGTCCCTGTGTTTAGGAGATCAGACTGTGTGGTGTGTGTATAAGTGTATCACCCTGGTGTCCCTGTGTTTAGGAGATCAGACTGTGTGGTGTGTATATAAGTGTATCACCCTGGTGTCCCTGTGTTTAGGAGATCAGACTGTGTGGTGTATATAGAAGTGTATCACCCTGGTGTCCCTGTGTGTAGGAGATCAGACTGTGTGGTGTGTATAGAAGTGTATCACCCTGGTGTCCCTGTGTTTAGGAGATCAGACTGTGTGGTGTGTATATAAGTGTATCACCCTGGTGTCCCTGTGTTTAGGAGATCAGACTGTGTGGTGTGTATATAAGTGTACCACCCTGGTGTCCCTGTGTTTAGGAGATCATACTGTGTGGTGTGTGGATAAGTGTATCACATTGCTTTACAGCAATAAATCTCACATTATTGTTTGTTTAAATGTATATGTGTTTATAAATTAGTAAGCAAAAGACTTTGGTCTTGTTATAAGTCATGTATTAGGTTACACAAGGAGGTGTCAAAAGGCCATGAAATAGCCCATAAATTATCTGTAATGCCCCGCCCACCAACCACGCCCCCAGCAACACCCCCTAAAACACAAGTGTCCCTCTTTGGCAATTTGAAATGTTGGGAGGTATGCACACATCTACACACACATACATGCACACATAGACATATACACACATCTACACACACACACACACACACACACTGCACTTATGTATAGACTTTTCTTTTATCTGTGTGTTAACCTAACAAACTACTGACATTTATCAAAACACATTTGTAGGGAAAAGGTTTAGAGACATGAAACCAGGAAGAATTAGGCTACTCATCAGCTAGTAATCACCCTTTCACTGACACTCACTCACTTATTCCCCTAATGACAGGTCAGTTAATTTTTGTGAAGGTTGAAAGCTGATGTCTTGATATTAGAGCTGGGGTGAGTAGCCTGAGGTCCTGTATCTATTTAGGCCACAGTTCCCAACATCCCTAGCCATCCATCTTCTCTGTTCTGGAGCAAGCACATAAGATACGACTTTAGTCAGGATTTCTGCTTTGGGATACCAGCTTCAACATATTTTGGCCAAGCTGTATAACCAAAGCCTTATCTTGAAATAAAAAGTGAGATGATATGTGGTGTTATGGGCATTTATAAGGATAAACATAGGAGCCCTGGGAAGAGATCACTATACAGGTTTATCTTGATCAAAACTTTAAAGTGGCAGTCATACCTGGTAACTTTTTCTTCTGGAGTCCCTGGGGGACTCATGTGGCGCTGGTGGGAGGATATAAAGAGGGTGGGTCTTAATCACGGGTGGGGAGGTGCTTAACAGACTGTCTAATAAAATGGGCTGTAAGTGGGCACTACAGGGTGGAGAAGGAGGAGAAATGGGTAGGTAGTGAAGGGAACAGGGTGGGAAGGAGGTGAAGTTGGAGGAACAGTGTGAAGGAGGAGAAGTGGCTGGGAAGTAGGAGGAACAGGGTGTGTAAAGGGGAAACGTGAGATGGAAGTGGGAGGAACATAGTGGGAAGAAGGAGAAGTGGGAGAAACAGGGAGTGAAGGAGGAGAAGTGGGTGGGAAGTGGAAGGAACTGTGTGAGAAGGAGGAGACGTGGAAGAATGGGTGGGAAGGAGGAGAAGTGGGTGGGAAGTGGGAGGAACAGGGTAGGAAGGAGGAGAAGTGGGAGGAAAGGACGAGAAGAAGGAGAAAAGGGTGGGAAATGGGAGGAACATGGTGGGAAGGCAGAGAAGTGGGTTGGAAGAATGGGTGGAAAGGAAGAGAAGTGGGAGGAAAGTAGGAGGAACATGGTGGGAAGGAGGAAAAATGGTTGGGAAGTAGGAGAAACAGGGTGGGAAGGAGGACAAGTGGAAGGGAAGTAGAAGGAACAGAGTAGGAAGGAGAAGAAGTAGGAGGAACAGGGTGGGAAGGAGGAGAAGTGGGAAGAACAGGGTGGGAAGGAGGAGACGTGGGTGGGAAATGGGAGGAATAGTGTAGGAAGGAGGAGAAGTGGGTTGAACAGGGCGGGAAGGAGCTGAAGTGGGAAGGATGTGGGAGGAATAGGGTGGGTAGGATGAGAAGTGGGTGAGAAGTGGGAGGAAAAGGGTGGGAAATGGGAGTTACAGGGTAGGGAGGAGAAGTGGGAGGAACAGGGTGGGAAGAATAAGAAGTGGGAGGGAAGTAGGAGGAACAGGGTGAGAAGGAGAAGTGGGAGGGAAGTGGGAGTTACAGGGTGGGAAGAAGGAGAAGTAGGAGGGAAGTGGGAGGAACAGGGTGGAAAGGAGGAGAAGTGGGAGGGAAGTGAGTGGAACAGGTTGGAAAGGAGGAGAAGTGGGAGGGAAGTGGGAGGAACAGGGTAGGAAGGAGGAGAAGTGGGAGGGAAGTGGGAGGAACAGGGTAGGAAGGAGGAGAAGTGGGAGGGAAGTGGGAGGAACATGGTGGGAAGGAGGAGAAGTGGGAGGGAAATGGGAGGAACAGGGTGGGAAGGAGGAGAAGAGGGCAGGAAGTGGGAGGAAGAGGGTGGGAAGGAGGAGAAGTGGGAGGGAAATGGGAGGAATAGGGCGGGAAGGAGGAACTGTCGGCAGAGTTTCATAAGAAACTCCCCACAACCAGAGGATCTACCACCGGAGAGTTCTCGGTTATGGCCAGTGACAGTCAACCTTCTTTTTATCTGCAAGTGAATACTATATAAAGTCAAATTGCCTATCCTTTTTTTACACTTTTAGGTACCAGACAGTGAGATCCCTGAATTTCTGTTACCAGAGATCTTTCTGTCGTGGACAGCTAAAACAGGGTTAGTGGTACAATGTAAAACTATTTCTGGAGAAGAAACTACTGATCATTGTATTAACCCTTTGAGTGCCAGAGAAAGATTCAACACATTGCAATGAATTGCATACCTCTATGGCACTCAGAGGGTTAAAGGATCATTATAGGGTCAATACAAGATCCTATTAACCCACTACTAGTACCATACATGGGAATCTCCCCACTCACACTGCCCCCCATTCCTCCCACTTGTCCCTCTTTAGGAGATATTAGGGGTCGATACCTCCCAAGTGTCCCTATGTAGTCAGGACAGTCCCTCTTTAAGACTCAAATCCCTCTTTCCTACTCTGGTGTCCCTGTGTTTAGGAGATCACACTGTGTGGTGTGTGTATATAAGTGTATCATCCTGGTATCCCTGTGTTTAGGAGATCAGACTGTGTGGTGTGTATAGAAGTGTATCACCCTGGTGTCCCTGTGTTTAGGAGATCAGACTGTGTGGTGTGTATATAAGTATATCACCCTGGTGTCCCTGTGTTTAGGAGATCAGACTGTGTGGTCGATGTATATAAGTGTATCACCCTGGTGTCCCTGTGTTTAGGAGATCAGACTGTGTGGTGTGTATAGAAGTGTATCACCCTGGTGTCCCTGTGTTTAGGAGATCAGACTGTGTGGTGTGTATATAAGTGTATCACCCTCGTGTCCCTGTGTTTAGGAGATCAGACTGTGTGGTGTGTATATAAGTGTATCACCCTGGTGTCCCTGTTTTTAGGAGATCAGACTGTGTGTGTGTGTGTGTGTATAGAAGTGTATCACCCTGGTGTCCCTGTGTTTAGGAGATCAGACTGTGTGGTGTGTATATAAGTGTATCACCCTGGCGTCCCTGTGTTTAGGAGATCAGACTGTGTGGTGTGTATATAAGTGTATCACCCTGGTGTCCCTGTGTTTAGGAGATCAGACTCTGTGGTGTGTATTGAAGTATATCACCCTGGTGTCCATGTGTAAAGGCGATCAGACTGTGTGGTGTGTATATAAGTGTATCACCCTGATGTCTCTGTGTTTAGAAGATCAGACTGTGTGGTGTGTATATAAGTGTATCACCCTGGTGTCCCTGTGTTTAGGAGATCAGATTGTGCGGTGTGTATATAAGTGTATCACCCTGGTGTCCCTGTGTTTAGGAGATCAGACTGTGTGATGTGTATATAAGTGTATCACCCTGGTGTCCCTGTGTTTAGGAGATCAGACTGTGTGGTGTGTATAGAAGTGTATCACCCTGGTGTCCCTGTGTTTAGGAGATCAGACTGTGTGGTGTGTATAGAAGTGTATCACCCTGATGTCCCTGTGTTTAGGAGATCAGACTGTGTGGTGTGTGTATAAGTGTATCACCCTGGTGTCCCTGTGTTTAGGAGATCAGACTGTATGGTGTGTATAAGTGTATCACCCTGGTGTCCCTGTGTTTAGGAGATCAGACTGTATGGTGGGTATAAGTATATCACATTGCTTCACAGCCATAAAACACACATTAATGTCTGTATAAACTTCAGTATATGTGTTTATATATTAGTCTGTGTAAATAAAATCCTTTAGTCTTGTTCTAAATCATTTATTCAGTTACGCAAATAGGTGTCAATATGTCATGAAATAATCTAACAATTCTCAGTAATGCCTCACACGTCAGCCTCCCCCCCAAGCAACTCCACCTAAAACACAAGTGTCCCTCTTTGGGCATTTGAAATGTTGAGAGGTATGCCCCCCCGATAAACATAGGAAACTGGGAGGGCTGTATGGCATTTACACACACACAAAAAACGAACAAATAGCAAAAAAAAACATCAGCGGACGCCCATCCTTACATATCATTTTTTGTTTCATGTTGAGGCTTTGGTTACATAGTTTTAACAAAATACCTTCAGTTTTACCTGCCAGTCAAGAGCAGAAGAAAAATAATTATAAAAGAACATAGGCTTATTGACTTGACATATTATTATGCCTTTGGAGACTATGTAAATTCAAAACAGAGGTTGACTGTCACTCTAAATGCCTTGGACGCAGCTCTGACACTCAAAGGGTTAAAAATGTCACCTGTAGCCAGTTAACACTTAGCCTACCTGCTATAAGTCAACCAACCTGTTATGACCTTTGTGACTCATATGTCAAAGGCTAATTGGAGTCACACAGGGAGGGGGCGAGGATTACGCTTCTGACAGGTGTTTGACAGGAGGTGAAATGTGTTTGAAATATCAATTTTATTTTAGGTGTAAAACCCATTTCTTGAAAGAATTGCAAAGTACTCAAAAAGTTAATATTTTTAAGTGCCACAGAGGTATCCAACGCATTGCAACGCAATGGCGCTCAAAAGGATAACGGTTTGTATTTATCATTCCCAGTCGGTGCTGCACGGGTCATCCGTAACGGGTCCACATTGTCATTTTAATGTGGAACTCTTATGGAATCCACAGAGTGCAGAATTGTACTTGTTCCTGTGCAATCCTGCAGAAAAAGAATTAAGCAGTTATAGCATTCATAAAATACTGGGAATAGATATGATTATCCTTAAAGGAGCAGTAAACTTTTTCTTATGAAAAAAATATATATTGTAGAGATTTTTCTATTGAGTAAAATAAGGGTACTCACACTGCCGAGAGAGATTTATATTTCCAGAGTTATTACAGTTTAAACCCACATTTTTTTTACATTAGCAGAGCCCTCTAGTGGTCAAATTCTAATTAGTGTTTCTGTTAGATTCTAATGAAGAAGAGGCAGTGACATAAAGTTCTCCACAGAATGTGATAGAAACTGCGGAGTCACTTCCTGTCAGTTAGAACTATCAGGAAGTAAACACAGTAAATTCACTTCCTGTCAGTTAGAACTATCAGGAAGTAAACACAGTAAATTCACTTCCTGATTATTTGAACTGTTATAAATCTTTAGTAAAACAGCTGACAGTGGTGGGAATTACCTTGTTTTATTCAGCAGAAAATGCTCTATAAAATATGTGTTTTCATAAAAAAAGTTGACTGCTCCTTTAAAGGGAACCTAACGCTGAATACTGAAAAAGAAATAGTAACATAGTAGATGAGGCTGGAAAAAGACATGCGTCCATCAAGTCCAGCCCATGCCAAAAACACCCCTGTTGATCCAGAGGAATGCAAAAAAGCTCGCTGGAGCCATTTCCAATCTAGTCCCAAGTGTGTGTGTGGGAGGAATGTATTCCTTCCTGACTCCAATTAGTAGTCAAATAGTTCCCCGGATCAATATCCTATCTACTTTGAAGCCATCTGTCATAATTTTCAGTATTTTTCTGTGCATCCATTGCTTTTTTGAATGCAGTTACATTATCTGCAAGCACAACATCCCAAGGCAAAGAATTCCATAGCCTTACCGCCCTTACTATAAAGAATCCCTGCCTATGTTTTAGTCGAAAGCACCTTTCCTCAAGTCTTAATAGATGACCTCTTGTTCTTAGCTCAGCTCTTTGCATAAATAATTCATTGGATAGTTCTTTGTATTGACCTTGAATATAAGTGTAAATGGTAATCATATCACCCCTTAGAAGTCTCTTCTCTAATGTAAACAAACCCAGTTTGGCTAGTCTCTCTTTATAACTCAGATCCTCCAATCCCTTTATTCAGTTTATATAGTTTTGTTGCACGTCTCTGCACCTTTTCCAGTTCAGTAATGTCTTTTTTAAGAACAGGCGCCCAACATTGTACCCCATATTCTAGATGAGGTCTAACCAAGGATTTATACAGAGGTAGGATAATATTAGCATCCCTTGAATCTACACCTCTTTTTATGCAGGCTAGTACTCTATTTGCTCTTGCAGCAGGTGAGTGACTCTGCACACTGCTGTGAAGTCTGTCTATCAGTTCTCCTAAATCTTTCTGTAATGAGGATTCCCTAAGTTGTTTCCCATTCAGAGTATATGTAGCATGTTTGTTTCTACAGACCAAATGCATAAACTTACATTTGTCTACATTAAATGTCATCTGCCACTTTTCTGCCCATTCACTTAGTTTCTCTAAATCCTTCTGTAGGGAAAAAACATCGAGCTCTGTATGTATTTCCTTACATAGCTTAGTGTCATCAGCAAAGACTGAGACACTACTTTCAATTCCCACTTCTAGATCATTAACCCCTTAACGACCGCGTGCCATGCTATGACCATCATTCGGTTTTTGCGTTAAGGACCGGTGACGGTCATAGCACGCCACATACATTTTACTTACAGAGCTCCTCCGGGATCGCTGTAAGTAAAAATGGGGAGTGAGATTGACTGCTCCAAGACTGGAGCAGTCTCTCTCAGTCCCCAGTGTGGTGTGCCTGTACGCGTCACAGGTCACATGTGCAGGCACGTCGAAATCTTCAAAGCGGTCCTTAAGGGAAGGTTACTTCCCAGGACCGCAGACGCCAAGGGGTTAATAAACAAATTAAAAAGCATTGGTCCTAGGATTGAACCCTGTGGAACCCCACTTATAACTTTAGACCGATTTGAAAAGTTCCATTTACAACAACTCTCTGCCATCTATCATTTAACCAGTTCTCAATCCATGTACAGATAACACCGCCCAAACCGAAGCCTTTTAATTTATGCAATAACCTGTTGTGAGGCACTGTATCAAAGGCTTTTGCAATTCCCCTGTCCAAATTACTTCTTACTCTTTCATAAAATGCAATTAAATTAGTCTGACATGATCTATTTTTCATGAAAACATGCTGATTCCTACTAATGATATTGTTTGTCTTCACATAGTTCTGAATACTGTCAGTTAGTAGCCCTTCTAGTATCTTACCCACTATGGAAGTCAAGCTCACAGGTCTATAATTTCCTGGTTTTGATCTTGCTCCCTTTTTGGAACTACATCAGCTTTCCTCTAATCACAGGGCACTATGCCTGATGAAAGTGAATCAATAAATATTAAGTATAATATTTTTGCTATTACTGAACTAAGTTCCTTCAGTACCGTTGGGTGTATACCGTCCGGTCCAAGCTCTATATTCACTATAACCCTTTCCAGTCTCTTTTGGACCTTGTCCTCAGTAAGCCATACAGATAATGGAGGAAATTCTGTGGTTCTGTCCGTTTGCCCATAGCCTGTCACTGCTGCCTCCTTTGTATATACTGAAGCAAATAATGTAGGGCATCAGCCATAGCTTTCTCCTCACTAATCAATTCACTTGTCTCAGTCCTAAGAGGACCAATATCAACTATAACTTTTTTGTTATGGATATCCTTGTTGAATTGTTTAGGGTTTTTCTTGCTCTCATTTGAAATATTTCTCTCATTTTCTATTTTAGCTAGCTTAATTGCTTGTTTGCAGATTTTATTGCATTCTTTATATTTTTTTAAATGATGCGTCTGACCCGTTTGACTTACCTGCTTTTTATTCCTCATTTCCCTGCTAACCACATTATTAAGCCACATTGGTTTTGCTTTTCTCCTCTTGTGTTTTTCCCCAGTTGTATTTTTTGATGTGTATATTTGCCTAAGAGCATTTTAAATACATTCCATGATTCTTGTGCATTTTTATCTTTGAAAATTACATCCCACTGGATATCCTTTAATACTTCTTTTAACTTTGTAAAATTAGCCTTTTTAAAATTGAACGTTTTGGTTAAATCCTTGCTATTGAGTTTCTCATAACAAACTTCAAAGGATACAATATTGTGGTCACTGCTGTCCTTACTTGTACATTGTTTACCATGTCAGAATTGTTTGAGAGCACTAGTTCAAGTAAGGCCTCTTTTCTAGTTGGCTCCTGTACTAGTTGGGACATAAAATTATCATTTATCATACTTAGAAAAATATTTCCCTTTGTTGTGCCGGAAGTCATATTTGGGGATAGTTGAAATCTCCCATTATAATTACCTTTGCTGACCAGGAATCCTTTTCCATTTGCAGTAAAAGTTGGGCTTCCTCCAACTCCCCAACATTGGGTGGCTTGTAGCGTGTATTTCAACCCACAAGACCTCTACCTTTTCATTGGACCCTTCATTTATATCTTCCCTTAAGCTAGGTTTTAAGGCCTGCTTTACATATAGGCATACCCCTCCTCCCCTTTTATTAACCCTGTCCCTCCTAAAAAGTGAATAACCCTGTAGATTGATTGCAAAATCATCTGTATCATCTAACCAGGTTTCAGACACTCCAATCAGATCATACTGCTCATGTACTGCAATCATTTCTAGTTCCCCCATCTTACCAGCCAGACTGAGAGCATTTGCATGCAAACATTTTATCATTTTGCCATTCCTAAAGATTTCATTCTTTGTCAAATGTATTTTGTGCAGTTCTTACATCACTTGAAATGTTATGGTGGAGCTGTTCCTAAAAGCCGTCAATGGACAGTTCGGGTCAGCTGACCATAAACCTTCATCGGATGCTGCAGTAACGGCTCCACCATAAAATGTCAGGACATGGTAGTACTGCACCCACAAAAATGCAAGTTTATTAAATAAGAACTTTTCAGTAAAATATCTCTCAGCGGTGATAGAGTTAAACATTACAGTGTCAGTCTGGTCATGTTAATTAAAAATAGCCCTGGGGGGAGATGCACTAAGGTATAATAAAGAGGTGATAAACTAGAGATAACTTATCCAGTAACATCCAGTGGCATAACAATAGGGGTTGCAGGAGCAGCAACTGCGACCGGACCTGGCCGCCCCCTGAGATCCCCCTGCCCGACGCCCGCAAGCTGAGGTTTGTGCCTTCTACAGCACATACCTCTATTAGCAGCTGAGCTCCCGCTCTGTCCTGGCACTTTAGTAATGCAGAGCACTGAGAGATGACAATCTTCCAGCGCTCTGCATTAATGGAGAGAGATCCAAGCTGCTAGTGCTAATAGCAGTCTGTGCCACGCCATTGGACCACCAGGGAGGTAGGAGATGGACACTGGGGGTAATTGTGTTGGCAATGTGGAGGTGGACATTGGAGGCATTGTGGAGCTGGGCATTGGGGGCATTGTGGAGCTGGGCATTGGGGGCATTGTGGAGCTGGACATTGGGGTAATGTGGAGCTGGACATTGGGGGCAATGTGGAGGTGGACATTAGGTGCAATGTGGAGATGGATACTGGGGATAAATGGGGGTATTGTGGAGATGGACATTGCGGGCAATGTGGTAGTGGACATTGGGGGCATCGTGGAGGTGGATACTGGGGGTCAATGGGGGTATTGTGGAGATGGACATTGGGGCAATGTGGAGATGGACATTGGGGCAATGTGGAGATGGACATTGGGGCAATGTGGAGATGGACATTGGGGCAATGTGGAGATGGACATTGGGGCAATGTGGAGATGGACATTGGGGCAATGTGGAGATGGACATTGGGACAATGTGCTGATGGACATTGGGGCAATGTGCTGATGGACATGGGGGCAATGTGCTGATGGACATGGGGGCAATGTGGAGATTGACACTGGGTTTAATGTGGAGATGGACATTGGGGCAATGTGGAGATGGACGTTGGAGGCAATGTGCTGATGGACATTGGGGGTAATGTGCTGATGGACACTGGGGGTCATGTGGAGCTGGACATTGGGGCAATGTGGAGATGGCCAATGGAGGGGGCACTGTGGAGGTGGATACTGGGGGTCATTGGGGGTATTGTGAAGATGGACATTGGGGCAATGTGGAGATGGACATTGGGGCAATGTGGAGATGGACATTGGGGCATCTCAGATTCTCTGCATCTAAATGCTTTAGTTTTCACAGAGGATACTTCTATTACATTTTCTTTTGGAGGCAATTCATGGAGGTAAAACTTTAATTAACACCTTAACATCCAGCTGTCCTGGGGTTGGACAACCCTTAAGGACCACATAGACGTCATTCAGAGAGCCGGTACATGTGACTGATCATGAGTACCGGCTCGCCGAGTCAAAGTCTGAAACTGACCTGCTCAGGGTTTGGATCAATTAGTTTCAGACTCCAGCAATGTTCACCGGGATCCAGCAGGAGCGTTGTGAACACAAAACTCATGATGTGTCAGGACCTCACAAGTTCTTAAAGGGATAGTAATGTTTCATAATAAAAGCAGCTCTAATTATTCATCATAGTATTTGGACTTTGGAGAGTGTTATATCAATTCTGTCAGAGTTGTAGTACAAGAGTAATTCAATGACAAAGTATCCCCCTCCCACCCCTTTTACTGATGTAACAGTGCTCAGCCAGAGCAGAAGTGAGGTGTCCAGGTAGACTGCAGAGAGGGACAATCTTCAATTAAGATAAGGGAAAAACCTGAAAAACTTGTCAAGGGGAGCAGGGCTTTCATTGTTCTCATAGGAAGAAGATTGTCCCCTGCTGTTATCTGTCTGGTCTATGGACTGCATTCCACATCTGAGAAGAGATGACTTACACTAGGTAAAAGGGGCGGGAGGGGAAACTTTGCTTGTGAATATCTCTCAAACCATAAAGGTTTGAGAGATAAGACTTAAATCGTTCTTCATGTTTTTTTAATGTCTACAAAATAAAATAAAGATAAAACAAAGTATTACTATCCCTTTAAAGCACAGATGCCGGTGATGTGTCAGAGCAGTCATTGTTAAGGGCCTTAACCCCTTACAACAGCCCGATCCGGCTGGATTCACTGATTTCCATGATGTGCCAGTGCCGTCACCCATCCTTAAGTGCCGAGACCGGCGTGATGGTCCCAGCACGTCAAGGGTCCTTAAGGGGTTAATGATATTCTTTGAACACATGATTTGTTTTGCTGTTAAGTTTAACCACTCCAGCTTTTAAGATAATTTCTCTAAGACTGCCTTTCATTACATAATTAGGGAAAAAACATTTTCTCTATCTTTGAAAATTTTTCATTTTAAATGCAAAACAAATTGTGGATGTTAAAAATGTATTTAAAAGAGAAGTAACCCCTCCTACTAATAACCTCCTCACTTATTTTACTATGGCCAGACAATCCTATTGGCCTCTATGAATTCTGCCTGTGTACATTTGTTCTAGAGATAATGTCTTCAATCAGTCCGGATGTCATATCAATGGGGGCGGACATTACATTCTAACCCTTTATGAACCAGAGTGGAGTGCAATGCAAATGGAGGAGGTTCATGCACTTTGTCTGCCTCAGTCTGAAATATGAACAGCAACTGTCATGTCCGCCTCCATGGACCTGACATTTTGGATTGATTGAAGATCGTATCTGTAGGTACAGGGGCAAAATTCATAAAGGATATTACATACCTCCCAAGTGTCCCTTTTTAGGAGATATTAGGGGTCCATACCTCCCAAGTGTCCCTTTTTAGGAGATATTAGGGTCCATACTTCCTGAATGTCCCTCTTCAGGAGATATTAGGGGTCCATACCCCCCAAATGTCCCTCTTTAGGAGATATTAGTGGTCCATACCTCTATAGTGTCCCTTTTTTAGGAGATATTAGGAGTTCATACCTCCCAAGTGTCCCTCTTTAGGAGATATTAGGGATCCGTACCTCCTAAAGGTGCCCCTCTTTAGGAGATATTAGGTCTATATACTTATCAAGTGTCCCTCTTTAGGAGATATTAGGGGCTGTACCTCCCAAATGTCCCTTTTTAGGAGATATTGGGACTCCATGCCCGCAAAGTGTAACTCTTTAGAAGATATTAGGGGCCCATACCTCCCAAGTGTCCCTCTTTAGGAGATATTAGGAGCCCATACCTTCCAAGTGTCCCTCTTTAGGAGATATTAGGGGACTGTACCTCTCAAGTGTCTCTCTTTAGGAGATATTGGGGCTCCATGCCCCCCAAGTGTCCTTCTTTCCGGGATATTAGGAGTCCATACCTTCCAAGTATGAGATAGGAGATATTAGGGATCTGTACCTCCCAAGTGTCACTCTTTAGGAGATATTAGGAGCCCATACCTTCCAAGTGTCCCTCTTTAGGAGATATTAGGGGACTGTACCTCTCAAGTGTCTCTCTTTAGGAGATATTGGGGCTCCATGCCCCCCAAGTGTCCTTCTTTCCGGGATATTAGGAGTCCATACCTTCCAAGTATGAGATAGGAGATATTAGGGATCTGTACCTCCCAAGTGTCCCTCTTTAGGAGGTATTAGGGGTCAGTAACCCCCATGTGTCCCTCTTTAGGAGATATTAGGGGAATGTACCTCCCAAGTGTCCCTCTTTAGGAGATATTAGGGGTCCATACCTCCCAAGTGTCCCTCTTTTGGAGATATTAGGGTCCATAACTCCCAAATATCCCTCTTTAGGAGATATTAGGGCTCTGTACCTCCCAAGTGTCCCTCTTTAGGAGAAATGAGGCGTCCATACCTCCAAGTGTCCCTTTTTAGGAGATTTTAGGGGTCAATACCTCCAAATGTGCCTCTTTAGGAGATATTAGGGGTCCATACCTCCCAAGTGTCCCTCTTTAGGAGATATCATGGATCCGTACATCCCAAGTGTCCATCTTTAGGAGATATTAGGGATCTGTACCTCCCAAGTGTCGTGTCCCTCTTAAGGAGATATTAGGGTTTCCTACCTCCCAAATGCCCCTTTTTAGGAGATAGTAGAACTCCATACCTTTCAAGTGTCCCTCTTTAGGAGATATTAGGGGTCTATACCTCCCATGTATCTCTCATTAAGAGATATTAGGGGTCTGTACCTCGCAAGTGTCCCTCTTTAGGAGGCATTAGGGGTCCGTACCTCCCATGTGTCCCTCTTTAGGAGATATTAGGGGTCTGTACCTCTTAAGTGTATATCTTTAGGAGATATTAGGGGTCTGTACCTCCCAAGTGTTGTGTCCCTCTTTAGGAGATATTCGGGGCACGTACGTCCCAAGTGTCCTTCTTTAGGCAAGACAATCCCTCTTTGAGATCCAAATCCCTCTGTCCCACCCTGGTGTCCCTGTGTTTAGGAGATCAGACTGTGTGGTGTGTGTATATAAGTGTACCACCCTGGTGTCCCTGTGTTTAGGAGATCAGACTGTGCGGTGTGTATAGAAGTGTATCACCCTGGTGTCCCTGTGTTTAGGAGATCAGACTGTGTGGTGTGTATATAAGTTTATTACCCTGATGTCCCTGTGTTTAGGAGATCAGACTGTGTGGTGTGTATATAAATGTATCACCGTGGTATCCCTGTGATTAGGAGACCAGACTGTGTGGTGTGTATATAAGTGTATCACTCTGGTGTCCCTGTGTTTAGGAGATCAGACTGTGTGGTGTATATAAGTGTATCACCCTGGTGTCCCTGTGTTTAGGAGATCAGACTGTGTGGTGTGTATAGAAGTGTATCACCCTGGTGTCCCTGTGTTTAGGAGATCAGACTGTGTGGTGTGTATAGAAGTTTATTACCCTGATGTCCCTGTGTTTAGGAGATCAGACTGTGTGGTATGTATATAAGTTATCACCCTGGTGTCCCTGTGTTTAGGAGATCAAACTGTGTGGTGTGTATATAAGTGTATCACCCTGGTGTCCCTGTGTTTAGGAGATCAGACTGTGTGGTGTGAATATAAGTGTATCACCCTGGTGTCCCTATGTTTAGGAGATCAGACTGTGTGGTGTGTATATAAGTGTATCACCCTGGTGTCCCTGTGATTAGGAGATCAGACTGTGTGGTGTGTATATAAGTGTATCACCCTGGTGTCCCTGTGTTTAGGAGATCAGACTGTGTGACACATATATAAATGTATCACCCTGGTGTCCTTGTGTTTAGGAGATCAGACTATGTGGTGTGCATATAAGTGTATCACCCTGGTGTCCCTGTGTTTAGGAGATCAGACTGTGTGGTGTGTATATAAGTGTATCACCCTGGTGTCCCAGTGTCTAGGAGATCAGCCTGTGTGGCATGTATAGAAGTGTATCACCCTGCTGTCCCTGTGTATAGGAGATCAGACTGTGTGGTGTGTATATAAGTGTATCACCCTGGTGTCCCTGTGTTTAGGAGATCAGACTGCGAGGTGTATATAAGTGTATCACCCTGGTGTTCCTGTGATTAGGAGATCAGACTGTGTGGTGTGTATATAAGTGTATCACCCTGGTGTCCCTGTGTTTAGGAGATCAGACTGTGTGGTGTGTGTATATAAGTGTATCACCATGGTGTCCCTGTGTTTAGGAGATCAGACTGTGTGGTGTGTATATAAGTGTATCACCCTGGTGTCCCTGTGTTTAGGAGATCAGACTGTGTGGTGTGTATAGAAGTATATCACCCTGGTGTCTCTGTGTTTAGGAGATCGGACTGTGTGGTGTGCATATAAGTGTATCACCCTGGTGTCCCTGTGTTTAGGAGATCAGACTGTGTGGTGTGTATATAAATGTATCACCCTGGTGTCCCTGTGTTTAGGAGATCAGACTGTGTGGTGTGTATATAAGTGTATCACCCTGGTGTCCCTGTGTTTAGGAGATCGGACTGTGTGGTGTGCATATAAGTGTATCACCCCGGTGTCCCTGTGTTTAGGAGATCAGACTGTGTGGTGTGTATAGAAGTATATCACCCTGGTGTCCCTGTGTTTAGGAGATCAGACTGTGTGGTGTGCATATAAGTGTATCACCCTGGTGCCCCTGTGTTTAGGAGATCAGACTGTGTGGTGTGTATATAAGTGTATCACCCTGATGTCCCTGTGTTTAGGAGATCAGACTGTGTGGTGTGTATATAAGTGTATCACCCTGGTGTCCCTGTGTTTAGGAGATCAGACTGTGTGGTGTGTGTATATAAGTGTATCAACCTGGTGTCCCTGTGTTTAGGAGATCAGACTGTGTGGTGTGTGTATAAGTGTATCACCCTGATGTCCCTGTGTTTAGGAGATCAGACTGTGTGGTGTGTATAGAAGTGTATCACCCTGGTGTCCCTGTGTTTAGGAGATCAGACTGTGTGGTGTGTGTATATAAGTGTATCAACCTGGTGTCCCTGTGTTTAGGAGATCAGACTGTGTGGTGTGTATATAAGTGTGTCACCCTGGTGTCTCTGTGTTTAGGAGATCAGACTGTGTGATGTGTATAGAAGTGTATCACATTGCTACACAGTAAAAAAACGTCAGTATATGTGTATATAAATTAGTGTGTGTAAATAAAATACTGTGATCTTGTTCTAATTCATTTATTCAGTTACACAAAGAGGTGTTGATAGGTCATGCAATAACCTAAAAAATATCTGCAATTCCACACCCCGAGCAAAACCCTCTTAAAACACCAGCGTCCCCTTTGTCCATTGAAATGTTGGGAGGTATGCTAGTAAGATGGTCTGGCCATAGTAACATAAGTGGAGGGTTATTTCTAGGAGATGTTACTTCTCCTTTAAGGTCCCAGAATGAGCACAGGAGTGTTAATCACTGTCTCAGTGATCTGAAATGTGTCACCTGTGCTGTACTCATGATGATAGATTTATGCCTAAGGAGCCCCTAGGCATCTCACCTTAGGCTCCCTTCATCCCACCCATAGAGTTCATATGATCACACCTCAACCCAATTCTTTCTCAAAGTATTTAACCTCTTGAGTTCTAGAGCGGTATCGAACAATACACTGGAGCCAAGGATTTAACTCTTTAAGGGCGAGATGTTCAAAAAGTCGTCATAATGAAAAAAATTGGCGCATTGTGAGTTGTGGGAAAAGAAGGACATTATTTTCAAAAGTAAATCCGTCACGCTTCAAAATGTGTCTAAAGAATTAAAAATGACGGTAAGAGGATCTTGATGAACCTTGCCTTCTGATGTTAAAAAAAATCTTTATGGTTTGAGAGATATTCACAAGCAAAGTGTCCCCTCCCGCCCCTTTTACCTAGTGTAAGCCATCTCTTCTCAGATGTGGAATCCAGTCCATAGACCAGACAGATAACAGCAGGGGACAATCTTCTTCCTATGAGAACAATGAAAGCCCTGCCCCCCGGGGAGCAGAATCTCCTGCTGTCAGCTAGAGTGCTGACGTCTGTGAAAGGGGACAGAGGGGGGAACTTTATAAGACTATCGCTCTCAAATTGTACATGTTTGAGAGACCAGACTTGCATCAGTTCATTTATTATTTTAATATCTACAATTTTAGATTTTGTTAAAATCAGTCATTACTATTCCTTTAACATGCACTGACACAGACCTTATTAATGCCTCAGAGCAAGTTTGAATCCCACACTGACACAGATTCAAAGTGCAGTTCATGACCGAGGATCTGACAAGGTCTTCGCATGATGGGAAAAACAATGAGAAAAAGCAATTTACAGGAGCTGCTGCATCATCACACTCTGACAATTAATTCTTTTACTGCCGGGGGTGTTCATTGGTACGCAGTATATTGCAAACCTGTCTGTTGTTGAAAGTGTTAATGAAGAAAAGGCAAGGAGCTGAACGAAGCTTTTCTTTTCTTAATGTATGGCCATGAGTGATGATGTCAGTGTCCAGCGACTGAAACAGGAAAGTGCACTGATTGGAAGGGGACATTGCAGGATAGTGCAGGGCGGGTGGGCCCTTTCGATGAGGTTGCCATCCCAGCTCATGGATAAGTACACCTCTTGGATAAAATCTCAACATGCTAGAAGGCACTGATGTTGTACAATGAACGCTCTTATAAATTATTTACTTTTCTGATGTCCTCTATCATCATCAGAACTAACACTGTATTCAGCACGTGACCCTTATGTACTCTGTATGTCTCCCATTACCACATTAGATTGTAAGCTTTTGGGCAGGGACCTCCCACCCAATGTTTCACTCTACAAAGCACCTGTAACCCTGTATTGTTTAAACCCTTAAATTGTAAAGCACTGCATACACTTGTGGCGCTATATAACTAGGAGACCTTATCACAATGTACAAGTATATGAGAGGTCAATACAAGGATCTCTGTGGTGAGCTATTTATTCCAAGGCCTGATCAGGTGACCAGGGGGCACCCCTTGAGATTAGAGGAAAGGAGGTTTAAACTTCAGCAGAGGAAGGGTTTTTTTACGGTAAGGTCTGTCAAATTGTGGAATTCATTGCCCAGGGAGGTAGTTATGGCAGATACAATGGATACATTTAAGAGAAGATTAGATACATTTCTTTCAAAAGGGAACATACAGAGTTATACTGTTTATCAGTAGGCAGATCAGGAAGGTCTGATAAAGACTAATTTAATTGGTAGGAGGAAAGCTATAAAATTCTCAGTTACTGGGGTATGAGGAGAAGGTTGAACTTGATGGACTTGTGTCTTTTTTCAACCTAATTTACTATGTTACTATGTAAACATATTCATTCATTTTTTCATAGCTGCATCCTCTCGGCGCCCTGTAGTTATTCCTCTGAAGGCGCAACGCATTCACGCTTTACATTTCAAACTCATATAAATATGTGATTTCTCTTAGCTGATACTTTCTGTTTTCACAGCTTATGCAGCATAATACATGAACCTACCACCAGACAACTTTTTTTAATTTACGGTGTGTGTGTGTGCTCTTTTGTGCAGGGATGTGCACAGACATTTTGGGGGGTAGGGGCTCAAATGAAAAAAAGGGCATTTCTCATAATTATTTATTCAAAATATATATTTGAAAAAAAGAAAAGAATTTACATCTCAGGAGTCTGTAGGCACAGAAATCTGAAGTGCCCCTCACCCATTGGCCATCTCCACTGGACAACTCCACAATGCTACTAATCTTCACATTGCCCCCCATCAGCTCCATATTGCCCTTACATTGTCCCCTGTCAGCTCCACATTGCCCCCATCAGCTCCATATTGCCCTTACATTGTCCCCTGTCAGCTCCATATTGCCCCCATCAGCTCCACATTGCCCCCATCATCTCCATATTGATCCAACTTACCCTCACATACATTGCCCCATCATCTCTACATTGCCATCATCTCCATCTTGCCCCCCATCAGATCCACATTGCCCCCCATCAGATCCACATTGCCCCCCAGTGTCCATTTCCTACCTCTTCCCTGGTGGTCCAGCGGCAGGAGAGGTCTGTATGTGCCTCCTTTGGCACAGACCTGTAGCTGCTGGAGCTCCCGCGCTATCTTCTCTTCATGCAGAGCGCTGGGAGATGATGTCATCTCCCAGCGCTCTGTAATACTAAAGGGCTAACGAGGGAGCGCAGCATCTACAGGTCTGTCCTGAAGGAGGCACAGACCTGACTGGGCGGTGGATGGGGTAGTGGGAGCAGCGAGGCAACTTTTTTTTTTTTTGTTAAAAGGGCACGAGGGCACTTTGGACAAAAATGACAGGTGCTCAAGCCCCCCTTGATGTTTATGTGTGCACGTGCCTGCTCTTGTGCCTTCTTTCACTCAGTGACCCTGTGCTGTGGTCCTTGCAGTGAACAGCCCTGAGTGGGGTCAAGCCCTTTCATTTTCAGGTTCCTTTATTGTCCATGTGCGGGGAGTCCCTTTCCCTATCCCTTCCCGCAGGAGGGTTTTGTGAAGGCCTCTGACCCTCTACATATAGGTCTTACACCTATATAATACACTCGCGTGCACATTTACTTGTCTGAAACAGCTCAGGAAACCCGTTAATATTGAAAAAAATATATATTTATTCTGCAGAGTAAAACAAGTGCTCTCACTGCTGAGAGATGTTTTACTCAAAAGTTATTTCAGCATAAACTTGCATTTTTTGCGTGCAGTACCTCCATGGACAGGCATCGCTGGGTGGAGCTGTTTCTACAGCATCCAATGAAGGTTTATGGTCAACTGATCCAAGCTGTTCATTGATTGCTATAGCAACAGCGCCACCATGAGATTTTAGGCAATGGAACAACTGAGCCCAAAATGATGTAAATATGAACTGCAATAACTTTTGAATGAAACATCTCGTAGCAGTGTGAATACATTTGTGTTATTCAGCAGGATAAACCCTGCAATATGTGACCTTTTCAGTATTAAGCGTAACTATCCCTTTAAGGATAACCATGCCTGTTCCAAGTATTTTATGAATTCTGTAAATGTGTTGGCAGGCAGCCTCCGCTTCTGCTGAATGTCGTTGTTTTAACCATTTGGATACTCCAAATACCTCCGGTGCATTACAAAAAACTGTATGTTTGAGATATTTTTTGCAACCAAGGGGTTAAAAATTAATTCCCTCTAAGTCACAACAACATTTCTACAGTGACCCAGTCATGTTATGACACGTTTGTCATGTTTAAAGTTTATTTGTTGATGTAAGGAATGCATTTAACCCTTTTCGTGCCAAACAGCTGTCTGACGCTTTGATGCAAAGTGCATTGTACTCCCCTCTGGCACTTCAATGATTAGAAGTTTAGAAAAAAACACCTTAGAGTATCATATACAGCTGACTGAGTATTTATTTAGAAAGTGTTTTACCAGAACGAAAAACCTCCACTGATAACAACACATTGACTATTCCACATTACCTGAGCAGTATGATCACTACAGATCTCCATACTAACTATAACCTCCACTACTAACAACTCACTGACTATTCCACACTACCTGAGCAGTATGATCACTCCAGATCTCCATTCTAACTATAACCTCCACTACTAACAACTCACTGACTATTCCACACTACCTGAGCAGTATGATTACTCCAGATCTCCATATTAACTATAACCTCCACTACTAACAACTCACTGACTATTCCACACTACCTGAGCAATATGATCACTCCAGATCTCCACACTAACTATAACCTCCACTGCTAACAACTCACTGACTATTCCACACTACCTGAGCAGTATGATTACTCCAGATCTCCATATTAACTATAACCTCCACTGCTAACAACTCACTGACTATTCTACACTACCTGAGCAGTATGATCACTCCAGCTTTCCATACTAACTATAACCTCCACTGCTAACAACTCACTGACTATTCCACACTACCTGAGCAGTATGATCACTCCAGATCTACATACTAACTATAACCTCCACTACTAACAACTCACTGACTATTCCACACTACCTGAGCAGTATGATCACTCCAGATCTCCATAATAACTATAACCACCGCTTCACTACTAACAACTCACTGACTATTCCACACTACCTGAGCAGTATGATTACTCCAGATCTCCATACTAACTATAACCTCCACTGCTAACAACTCACTGACTATTCCACACTACCTGAGCAGTATAATCACTCCAGATCTCCATACTAACTATAACCTCCACTCCACTACTAACAACTCACTGAATATTCCACACTACCTGAGCAGCATGATCACTCCAGATCTCCATACTAACTATAACCTCCACTGCTAACGACTCACTGACTATTCCACACTACCTGAGCAGTATGATCACTCCAGATCTCCATACTAACTATAACCTCCACTGCTAACAACTCACTGACTATTCCACACTACCTGAGCAGTATGATTACTCCAGATCTCCATACTAACTATAACCCCCACTACTAACAACTCACTGACTATTCCACATTACCTGAGCAGTATGATTACTCCAGATCTCTATACTAACTATAACATCCACTCCACTACTAACAACTCACTGACTATTCCACACTACCTGAGCAGTATGATCACTCCAGATCTCCATACTAACTATAACCTCCACTACTAACAACTCACTGACTATTCCACACTACCTGAGCAGTATAATCACTCCAGATCTCCATACTAACTATAACCTCCACTCCACTACTAACAACTCACTGAATATTCCACACTACGTGAGCAGTATGATCACTCCAGATCTCCATACTAACTATAACCTCCACTCCACTGCTAACAACTCACTGACTATTCCACACTACCTGAGCAGTATGATTACTCCAGATCTCCATAATAACTATAACCTCCACTACTAACAACTCACTGACTATTCCACACTACCTGAGCAGTATGATCACTCCAGATCTCCATACTAACTATAACCTCCACTCCTAACAACTCACTGACTATTCCACACTACCTGAACAGTATGATCACTCCAGATCTTCATGCTAACTATAACCTCCACTACTAACAACTCACTGACTATTCCACACTACCTGAGCAGTATGATCACTCCAGTTCTCCATACTAACTATAACCTCCACTACTAACAACTCACTGACTATTCCACACTACCTGAGCAGTATGATCACTCCAGATCTCCATACTTACTATAACCTCCACTCCTAACAACTCACTGACTATTCCACACTACCTTAGCAGTATGATCACTCCAGATATCCATACTAACTATAACCTCTACAACTAACAACTCACTGACTATTCCACACTACCTGAGCAGTATGATCACTCCATCTCCCCATTCTAACTGTAACCTCCACTGCTAGCAACTCACTGACTATTCCACACTACCTGAGCAGTATGATCACTCCAGACCTCCATACTAACTATAACCTCCACTCCACTGCTAACAACTCACTGACTATTCCACACTACCTGAGCAGTATGATCACTCCAGATCTCCATACTAACTATAACCTCCACTCCACTGCTAACAGCTCACTGACTATTCCACACTACCTGAGTAGTATGATCACTACAGCTCTCCATACTAACTATAACCTTCACTGCTAACAACTCACTGAGTATTCCACACTACCTGAGCAATATGATCACTCCAGATATCCATACTAACTATAACCTCCACTCCACTGCTAACAGCTCACTGACTATTCCACACTACCTGAGTAGTATGATCACTACAGCTCTCCATACTAACTATAACCTTCACTGCTAACAACTCACTGACTATTCCACACTACCTGAGCAGTATGATCACTCCATCTCCCCATTCTAACTGTAACCTCCACTGCTAGCAACTCACTGACCATTCCACACTACCTGAGCAGTATGATCACTCCAGATCTCCATACTAACTATAACTTCCACTACTAACAACTGACTGACTATTCCACACTACCTGAGTAGTATGATCACTCCAGATCTCCATACTAACTATAACCTCCACTACTAACAACTCACTGACTATTCCACACTACCTGAGCAGTATGATCACTCCAGATCTCCATACTAACTATAACCTCCACTCCTAACAACTCACTGACTATTCCACAGTACCTGAGTAGTATGATCACTCCAGATCTCCATACTAACTATAACTTCCACTCCTAACAACTCACTGACTATTCCACACTACCTTAGCAGTATGATCACTCCAGATCTCCATACTAACTATAACCTCCGCTCCACTGCTAACAACTCACTGACTATTCCACACTACCTGAGTAGTATGATCACTCCAGATCTCCATACTAACTATAACCTCCACTACTAACAACTCACTAACTATTCCACACTACCTGAGCAGTATGATCACTCCAGATCTCCATACTAACTATCACCTCCACTACTAACAACTCACTGACTATTCCACACTACCTGAGCAGTATGATCACTCCAGATCTCCATACTAACTATCACCTCCACTACTAACAACTCACTGAGTATTCCACACTACCTGAGCAGTATAATCACTCCAGATCTCCATACTAACTATAACCTCCACTCCACTACTAACAACTCACTGAATATTCCACACTACCTGAGCAGTATGATCACTCCAGATCTCCATACTAACTATAACCTCCGCTACTAACAACTCACTGACTATTCCACACTACCTGAGCAGTATGATCACTCCAGATCTCCATACTAACTATAACCTCCACTCCACTGCTAACAACTCACTGACTATTCCACACTACCTGAGCAGTATGATCACTCCAGATCTCCATACTAACTATAACCTCCACTCCTAACAACTCACCGACTATTCCACACTACCTTAGCAGTATGATCACTCCAGATCTCCATACTAACTATAACCTCTGCTCCACTACTAACAACTCACTGACTATTGCACACTACCTGAGCAGTATGATCACTCCAGATCTCCATACTAACTATAACCTCCACTCGTAACAACTCACTGACTATTCCACACTACCTTAGCAGTATGATCACTCCAGATCTCCATACTAACTATAACCTCCGCTCCACTGCTAACAATTCACTGACTATTCCACACTACCTGAGTAGTATGATCACTCCAGATCTCCATACTAACTATAACCTCCACTACTAACAACTCACTGACTATTCCACACTACCTGAGCAGTATGATCACTCCAGATCTCCATACTAACTATAACCTCCACTACTAACAACTCACTGACTATTCCACACTACCTGAGCAGAATGATCACTCCAGATCTCCATACTAACTATAACCTCCACTACTAACAACTCACTGACTATTCCACATTACCTGAGCAGTATGATTACTCCAGATCTCTATACTAACTATAACCTCCACTACTAACAACTCACTGACTATTCCACACTACCTGAGCAGTATGATCACTCCAGTTCTCCATACTAATTATAACCTCCTCTCCACTGCTAACAACTCACTGACTATTCCACACTACCTGAGCAGTATGATTACTCCAGATCTCCATACTAACTATAATCTCCACTACTAACAACTCACTGAATATTCCACACTACCTGAGCAGTATGATCACTCCAGATCTCCATACTAACTATAACCTCCACTCCACTACTAACAACTCACTGACTATTCCACACTACCTGAGCAGTATGATCACTCCAAATCTCCATACTAACTATAACCTCCACTCCTAACAACTCACTGACTATTCCACACTACCTTAGCAGTATGATCACTCCAGATCTCCATACTAACTATAACCTCCGCTCCACTGCTAACAACTCACTGACTATTCCACACTACCTGAGTAGTATGATCACTCCAGATCTCCATACTAACTATAACCTCCACTACTAACAACTCACTAACTATTCCACACTACCTGAGCAGTATGATCACTCCAGATCTCCATACTAACTATCACCTCCACTACTAACAACTCACTGACTATTCCACACTACCTGAGCAGTATGATCACTCCAGATCTCCATACTAACTATAACCTCCACTCCACTGCTAACAACTCACTGACTATTGCACACTACCTGAGCAGTATGATCACTCCAGATCTCCATACTAACTATAACCTCCACTCGTAACAACTCACTGACTATTCCACACTACCTGAGCAGTATGATCACTCCAGATCTCCATACTAACTATAACCTCCGCTCCACTGCTAACAACTCACTGACTATTCCACACTACCTGAGTAGTATGATCACTCCAGATCTCCATACTAACTATAACCTCCACTACTAACAACTCACTGACTATTCCACACTACCTGAGCAGTATGATCACTCCAGATCTCCATACTAACTATAACCTCCACTACTAACAACTCACTGACTATTCCACACTACCTGAGCAGAATGATCACTCCAGATCTCCATACTAACTATAACCTCCACTACTAACAACTCACTGACTATTCCACATTACCTGAGCAGTATGATTACTCCAGATCTCTATACTAACTATAACCTCCACTACTAACAACTCACTGACTATTCCACACTACCTGAGCAGTATGATCACTCCAGTTCTCCATACTAATTATAACCTCCTCTCCACTGCTAACAACTCACTGACTATTCCACACTACCTGAGCAGTATGATTACTCCAGATCTCCATACTAACTATAACCTCCACTACTAACAACTCACTGACTATTCCACACTACCTGAGCAGTATGATCACTCCAGATCTCCATACTAACTATAATCTCCACTACTAACAACTCACTGAATATTCCACACTACCTGAGCAGTATGATCACTCCAGATCTCCATACTAACTATAACCTCCACTCCACTACTAACAACTCACTGACTATTCCACACTACCTTAGCAGTATGATCACTCCAGACCTCCATACTAACTATAACCTCCACTACTAACAACTCACTGACTATTCCACACTACCTGAGTAGTATGATCCCTCCAGTTCTCCATACTAACTATAACCTCCACTACTAACAACTCACTGATTATTCCACACTACCTGAGCAGTATGATCACTCCAGATCTCCATACTAACTATAACCTCCACTACTAACAACTCACTGAGTATTCCACACTACCTGAGCAGTATAATCACTCCAGATCTCCATACTAACTATAACCTTCACAACTAACAACTCACTGAGTATACCACACTACAAGAAAGAAGACGGTCGATCTGCCTTCTCCATACATTACTTGATCCCCATGGTGAGGACTCATGTGGTGCCACTGGGGGATATAAATGACGTGATTTGCGTCACAAATGGGTGGGATTTAAACATGAGTGGGGGGCATGGCTTAAAGATATTGTGGGTGGAAAGCGGGTGGGTAGTAGGTAGAACATGGTGGGGATGAAGAAAATTTGGTGGGAAGTGACAGGAACAGCATGGCACAGAGGAGAAGTAGACAGGAAGTGGAAGGAACAGGGTGGGAAGGAGAAGTGTTAGAAAGAATATTTTGGGAAGAACCGGGTAGGAAGGAAAAGAAATGGGCAGTTTCAAAAGAAACTCACCACTTCTGGAGAATCAGCCTCTGTCCCCGGAGAGCTGGTAATTAACTCCAAAAAGTGGAGTCGCCATGGAAGATCTGGAAAGTTCCCAGGTATAGCCTTCTCCTTCAGAGCTCTGAAAATCTTGAATTACCTACCTGAAAAAAAATCAGATCTCTGTAAAAGCTCCATACAGGAGACACTGGAAATCAAGATAAATAAATAAATACACATTTCTATATCTTCTATCTATCTATCTATCTATCTATCTATCTATCTATCTATCTATCTATTTATCTATATATATCTATCTATCTCATATCTATCTATCTATCTATCTATCTATCTATCTATCTATCTATCTATTTATCTATATATATCTATCTATCTCATATCTATCTATCTATCTATCTATCTATCTATCTATTTATTTATCTATCTATATATATATATATATATATATATATATATATATATCTCATATCTGTCTGTCTATCTATCTATCTATCTATCTATTTATCTATCTATCTCATATCTATCTATCTATCTATCTATCTCATATCTATCTATCTATCTATCTATCTATCTATCTATCTCATATCAGTCTATCTATCTATCTATCTATCTATCTATCTATCTATCTATCGATCAATCTAGCTATCTATCTATCTATCTCATATCAGTCTATCTATCTATCTATCTATCTATCTATCGATCTATCGATCGATCAATCTAGCTATCTAGCTATCTATCTCATATCTATCTATCTATCTATCTATCTATCTATCTATCTATCTATCTCATATCA
This sequence comes from Rhinophrynus dorsalis, assembly GCA_037306005.1. Lineage (NCBI taxonomy): Eukaryota > Metazoa > Chordata > Amphibia > Anura > Rhinophrynidae > Rhinophrynus > Rhinophrynus dorsalis. Next base: position 251,201,039 of record CM074725.1, read on the forward strand.
GTCTATCTATCTATCTATCTATCTATCTATCTATCTATCTATCTATGTAAATATCTATATCTATCTATCGATCAATCTAGCTATCTAGCTATATATCTCATATCTATCTATCTATCTATCTATCTATCTATCTATCTATCGATCTATCAATCTATCAATCTATCTATCTATGTAAATATCTATATCTATCTATCTATCGATCAATCTAGCTATCTAGCTATATATCTCATATCTATCTATCTATCTATCTATCTATCGATCTATCTATCGATCGATCTATCTAGCTATATATCTCAGATAGATAGATAGATAGATAGATAGGAGATAGATAGGAGATAGATAGGAGATAGATAGATAGATAGATAGATAGATATATCTATCTATCTCCTATCTATCTCCTATCTATCTATCTATCTATCTATCTATCTATCTATCTATATATCTATCTATCTCCTATCTATCTATCTATATATCTATCTATCTATCTATCTATCTATCTATCTATCTATCTATCTTCTATCTAAAAATCAAAGTCCGGGGCCCCTTGTGAAATCTCTGATCCTGGGTGTCATGAATGCACTTCAGGGGTTAAAACATTGTAGAGTGAGCACATGCAATGGACCGTAAACCCCTCTGGCACTTAAAGTGTTATCCTAGAGCAGATAAGATTCAGATCAGATTTGCTTCACTAAATCAAAGCGATGGGTCTCAACGACTATTTGACATTTCTAAAAATAAACACCTGATGTTCAGCCCTGGGGTGCAGGAGGGATCGCTGCAGCCCCTCTGCCCCTCCTCGGTCTGGGTTGTTTTTTCGCTCCTGCCTGCGATCCACCTTCCTCCTGATTACACCAGACCCCCCCACTCCCCACCCAGGTCTGATCTCTGCCCTCCAGCACCTAATTTTCCTTGTTTCTTTGAGGTGTTGAAAGTGCAGTTCATGTTGCCTGTTTAACTAATGATAATAAAGCACATTTCAGTGGGTGTCATCATCTGACAAGCCCTGCAGTGATCCTGCCTTCGCTGCTTGGCCTGGAATGAAAACAAGGAGGGGAGGAAGCATGGAGAAAAAGTGGACTAAATCACAGTTAAACCCACTGAAACACAGAGGTCAAACCAACATTGCTATTCATTTAAATGGGACTTTTTAACCCTTTGAGGGCTAGAGGAGTATGTAACACATAGCAAAGCAATGTGTTGCGTATCCCTCTGGCACTCAAAGGGTTAAACCCCTGAATTCATGCATTCAAAGGGTTAAATTTTCCCAATCAACTTTTTCCTTTTTTCCCAATGTGGTTTGCTTCACATTTACTCCACTTTTTACGTGCTGCATATGGACCTGAAAGTGTTGGACACCACTTTGGCACTCAGAAGGTTAATGTAAATGTTCAGTTTGATGCATTGTTTTGATACATTATTTGATATATTGGTTTGTTACATTATTTTGTTACATTGTTTTGATACATGTTTTGGTATATTGTTTTGATACATTATTTTCTTACATTGTTTTGATACTTTTTTGGTAAATTTGTTTGATACATTATTTTGTTACATTGTTTTGCTACATTTTTGGTATATTGTCTTGATACTTTTTTTGTTACATTGTTTTGATACTTTTTTATATATTCTTTTGACACATTGCTTTAAATGCTTTGTTCTGGACATAAATTAGAAAAACATTCTTTATTCTGGAACTCAGGGGGGTTATGCACTAAGGAGTGATAAAGAGGTGATAAAGTGATTACAAGAAAAAGATAGAAAAGTTGAAGATTTGATAAATGTCACTCCTGGGAAATTTAATCTTCCGAAAATTGTAGGAAATTATAGGTGTAACCATTCCAGATGTAACACATGTTCGTTTATGATGCATGGCAGGAAATATTTTGTAGACACAGAGCAATATAGAAAATTTGATATAAAAGATTATATAAATTGTGGTACAAATCATGTAGTCTACCTGATAGAGTGTGGTTGTGGTTTAGCCTATGTAGGCCGCACTATTAGGGAGATGAGAACTCGTTTTGGGGAGCACAGAAGGAAAATACAGAAAGGAGATAGCAGTTGCAAATTATATAAACATTTTAGTAGTTGTAAAAAGGGTGGTTCGAATCACATCAAAATAACAGGAATAGAATGGATTCCTCCCCAGGATAATAGATTTCTCCAATTGTGTAAACGGGAGGCTATGTGGATCTATACCCTGGGGACTCTAGGGGATAAGGGATTGAATGATGATCTGGATCTTCACTATATATAGATTAGAATTTTAAGCCAAGTTAGGGTCTTTACATTTATATTTATTTTTATTATTATGGATAGATTCATGGAAGCACATAATCACACTGGACCAAAAATTTTATGAAGATTAGGGTTTTCACTGTACATTTATATGTGTGTTTGCAAATCATCTTCAGTACACATGTATGCAGATGACACCATAATCTATGCTAAAAACTCTAGCATATCACAATTTGAAACCGAATTACAAAATGATTTCTACAAAGTGGAAAGATGGATAACACAGAACAAACTTTTCTTAAACACAGATAAAACAGTCACAATGATATTTGGCACAAAGCACAAACTGCGTAATCTCGACAATATCCACCTATCCATTGTGACAGAGTCTAATCGTAAATTGGCCCCAGTAGACTCCTACAAATATCTTGGTATGTGGCTTGACCCTAACCTCAATTTTGGTCACCACATTGACAAATTAACCTCTAAACTTTATCCCAAAATAAGTACACTTTATAGAAACAAATTATGTCTAAGTACCCAGGTGAGAAAACGTATTGTACAACAGATGCTGCTGCCAGTCATAGACTATGGTGACGTAGTATATGCTCCAGCGCCAGAAATCCACCTCAGTAAACTTGACACTCTATATAATTCATTATGCTGCTTTATCCTCCAGTGTGACTACACTACCCATCATTGTGACATGCTAAAAGAACTAAATTGGCTAACACTCAAATCTAGACGTGACCTTCATCTTTATTGCTTAGTACACAATCATTTCTCTGGAAAACTACCACAATACCTGAGCAGTATGCTCACCCCAGCTCTCCATACTAACTATAACCTCCGCTCCACTACTAACAACTCACTGACTATTCCACACTACCTGAGCAGTATGATCACTCCAGCTCTCCATACTAACTATAACCTCCGCTCCACTACTAACAACTCACTGACTATTCCACACTACCTGAGCAGTATGATCACTCCAGATCTCCATACTAACTATAACCTCCACTGCTAACAACTCACTGACTATTCCACACTACCTGAGCAGTATGATCACTCCAGCTCTCCATACTAACTATAACCTCCGCTCCACTACTAACAACTCACTGCGTATACCACAATACAAGAAAGAAGCAGGAAGATCTGCCTTCTCCTTCAGAGCTCCAAAAATCTGGAACAATCTGCCGGAAAAAATCACATCTGCACCGAGTCTAAAATCCTTAAAAGCAAATGTTTCTTTATATCTAAAAACAGTGTGTAACTGTAAATAATCCCATTATTTAATAAGTATGTATATTTCTGTATGTTTGTATATAATGTCTCACAATTAGTGTAAATATGTAACCTTTTACTGAAAACTATCCAGGACATACTTGAAAACGAGAGAAATCTCAATGTATTCTTCCTGGTAAAACATTTTCTAAATAAATAATATGTGTATGTGTGTGTGAGTATACATACATGCATGTATATATTACTAATTATAGGTTGGTTAGTTAGATATTTTTACAGATAGGTTAATGTATGAATATGTTCACGTATGTTAGTATATATGCCCTTATGCACCTAATGGTAAATAAATATATATATATATATATATATATATATATATATATATATATATATTTTTTTTTTTTTTTTTTTTTTTTTTTTTTTTTTTTTTCCCCTCTCTTCTCCTCTTTTTTCCCTTTTCCCCTAATGGAAAGTAAGAAATACCCATTGTTAAGAAATTATTGATTTAATGAGGTATTGGTGAGTTGCAATAACTATAGAATTATTTATTTTTCCATTATAATTTTTGGGACTGTATATATCATGTGGATATTTATCATATGTTAGATGTATCTTGTTTATTTTAAGATGTCAAATGTGTTTTTGATTATTGAGTATGCCATCGTGTGTCCTCCAGTTATATAACCCTTTTTTCTGCGGGATTTGTTCCACAGTGTTTCTAGATTATGTAATACATCATGTTACACCTCCCAAGTCAGTCCCCATGGCTATTTGGGGTACGGTGCGTCTCAGCATGGAGCGCAAGTTATGTGCGCATATATTCCATGTGAGTTGTGTCATTGTATCCGGATTGGCTGGTTATTGTGGGCACGTGCACAGCGTGTTTTCTTCTGAGGCAGCATCCGGGGCAATTGGTGAATGTGCCCTGAGTGTGGATGCGGGAACGTTCGGGGGATCGAGGCTTGGTCCCCCTGGGGTTGTTTCCGCTCCACTTGGTGCATTCCAGTTTTGGAGCGCATCGTGGACACTATCCCTGTACCGGATGCATGCGCACTCACGCTGGGCGGGCGTCCATGATGCCGGATTGAGTGCATATGAAATATTACGATCGAGTACATCCAATGCATTATGGGAGAGGTGAGAAGAACCAATAAGGATGTGGGATGAACACTGTGGAACGCACGCCACCCAGAATGATTATTGGGGGATTGGAGGAGTCAATTGGTTGCTTGAGGACATGCGAAGGTATTTAAAGGTCTATTTATTGATACATGTTATTTCTCTGTTTAGCTTTGAGAAAGTCACATATAGTGACGAAACCCGTCAGCTGTATATTTGCACTGTTCTGTCCAATGGGCATTTATTGATTTTAGTTAAATTACTGATCCAACATTCAACCATTTTATTTTTGATCATTTTAGTCATAGAAATTTTATTTGGTATATATACCTTTTTTTTTATCTTTCTTGATAAATAAATTCTTATTTGGATTACACTCACTTTTATTCATATCTGTTTTTTGAACACTGGCTTGTTTTATATGAATAGCAGTTCCCTTATTGAACAACAAAAGTGAATAGACTTTTTATAAGATCATATTAGGTTGAGCCTATTATAAGCATTGGATTTTATATATCCTCTACTTGAGTGGCCAATCCTATACATATACTATCTATCACGTCTACTGGAGAACCTCACAAGGGACTGTATCCATCTATAACCCCGAGTGGAGAAGATCACTATACTGGGGTGTAAGCCAGTGCAAGTGCAAGAACCAAGAGGCAGGTCATGTGCCTCTGGAAAATGTGAGTAGTTTTCTGATGATTTGCTCCATGGTGTTTGGGTGAAGGACCTATCTCTTGTGATCATCATACTACGCTTAGAGAGAGATTCCTCTGCTCCGCTTTTCTTCCTTTTTCTCTTTTCTTGATAAAGTGTAGATGACTTCTCCAGTGACATCACTTCTCCTGTTCCTATGTTCATGCCTGGGAACTTTTTGTAGACCCCATAGAGGGCTCATTTGCCACGGGGCAAGGAGATCAATGATGAGATACATGTCATAAAAAAGGGCGGGGCTTAATCAGGTGGGTGGGTCTCATTCATGTGTCATAAAGTGGGTGGAAAGTGGGCAGTACAGGGTGGGAAGGAGGGGATGTAAAGGAGGAGAATTGAGAGGGAAATGGGAGGAACAGGGTGGGAAGGAGGAGAATTGGGAGGAAAATGGGAAGAACAGGGTGGGAAGGAGGAGAAGTGGGAGCGAAGTGGGAGGAACATGGTGGGAAGGAGGAGAAGTGGGAGGGAAGTGGGAGGAACATGGTGGAAAGGAGGAGAAGTGGGAGGAACAGGGTGGGAAGGAGGTGAAGTGGGAGAAACAAGGTGAAAAGGAGGTGAAGTGGGCAGGAAGTGGGCAGAACAGGGTGGGAAGGAGGAGAAGTGGGAACGGAAAGGGAGGAACAGGGTGGGAAGGAGGAGAAGTGAGAAGGAAGTGGGTGGGTGGAACAGGGTGGAAAGGAGAAGTGGGTGGGAAGTGGGAGGAACAGGGTGGGAAGGAGGAGAAGTGGGAGGAACAGGGTGGGAAGGAGGAGAAGTGGGAGGAACAAGGTGAGAAGGAGGTGAAGTGGGCAGGAAGTGGGCAGAACAGGGTGGGAAGGAGGAGAAGTGGGAAGGGAAAGGGAGGAACAGGGTGGGAAGGAGGAGAAGTGAGAGGGAAGTGGGTGGGTGGAACAGGGTGGAAAGGAGAAGTGGGTGGGAAGTGGGAGGAACAGGGTGGGAAGGAGGAGAAGTGGAAGGAACAGGGTGGGAAGGAGAAGAAGTGGACGGGAAGTGAGAGGAACAGGGTGGGAAGGAGGAGAAGTGGACGGGAAGTGAGAGGAACAGGGTGGGAAGGAGGAGAATTGGGTGGAACAGGGTGGGAAGGAGGAGAAGTGGGAGGGAAGTGGGTGGGTGGAACAGGGTGGAAAGGAGAAGTGGGTGGGAAGTGGGAGGAACAGGGTGAGAAAGAAAAGAAACTCACCCCTCCATCAGCCTCTGACACCAGAGAGCAGTTAATTCAGTCTGAAAACTGGAGTCTCCGGGGGCAGATTTGAACAGTTCCCAGGTATTCCTATTTTATTCTATGGAGTCAATGCGCTAAGATTTCTCCTACTTTGGATATTTTAGTGCATAGGCAGAATAACATAGGAACTGGAGAAGTGATATCTCTGGAGAAGTTATCTCCTCTTTATCACATAACTCACAATGCATCAGAAAATCCTCTGCATTCAGGGAGTTCAACTTCATATGTAAATAAATAAGGGATATAGGGATTTTTTATTTGTTCCCCACAATGCTGTTAGTTTGCCCCAAAATTCCTCTACTTTTTACTTAAAGGGATAGTAATGTTTCAAAATAAAACAATCTTCAATTAATCTCCATAGTATTTGAGCCATGGAGAGTGTTATATCAATACTGTCAGAGTTGTAGTACAACAGTAATTGAATGATAAAGTGTCCCCCTCCCGCCCCCTTTTACCTAGTGTAAGCCCCTCCCCTCAGATGTGGAATCTGGTCTCTTGATTGGACAGATCACAGCAAGGGACAATCTTCTTACTGTGATCATAAGGAAAACCCTGCCCCCTTGACAGGTTTCTCTTATGATCACTGAAGATTGTCCCTCTCTGCGATCCATCCGGACAGTCTTGCTGCTCTGAGGTGAGCAGTGTTACACTAGGTAAAATGGGCGGGAGGGGGATACTTTATCATTCAATTACTCTTGTACTACAACTCTGACAGAATTGAAATCACACTCTCCATGGCCAAATACTATGAAGATTAATTGGAGCTACTTTTATTGTGGAACATTACCATCCCTTTAAGCATATTTCCCTATGTTGATGTACGCATGCCAATTCAATGGCATCAGATGACAACATGGAAGTCATCAAATGTCCCACTAATGGCGGCGTACAAATCTTCTGGAGTAGCTCATATCCTGCACCGTGCCGGCAGCTTCTTACTCGTTCACCTGCTCTACTTCGGGGTTTGTACTATATCAGTAGCCCCCACCTCTCCTCGAGTACCCCTAACAGGCCAGGTTTGTAAGATTTCCCTGCTTGCTCACAGGGGAGCTAATCAGAGGCTCAGTGGCTGGACTGCTGTTACGGCAGGGTCAGTATGATGCGCTTTAGACTATTTCCTCTCTGTGAAAGGCACTAGTGAGCTAAAAGAGACTGCACCCTGAGTAGGATACTTATCCTATAGAGCCTCATCAATTGGAGGGCAAGCTCATTCCTAGTTGAGCATCTCTGACCGGCTCTTTGAATTTTGGCTTAGTTCTTTAACCCTTTCAATGCATTGGATACCTCTCTGGCCCTCAAAGGGTTAATTAACATACCTGGGCGCAAGCAAAAAAAAAAAGTCCCAGAGGATATAATTGCTTTAATGCATGTCAGCACACACACACACACTCCGCCATTGTTAAAGGGGGAGGTAACATAAGACTGAGACAGGAAGTGCCTGCACGGCATGTCTTAATTAGCATGATGTATAAATCAATATAACTTCTAAACTAGTTTTCTAAATAACAAATGGAGAATACAACATAAGGGTGATTTTGAAAGCTCTTTAAAAATCAATAAAGCTGTTGTTAGGTGACAGTGTCTCTTTAAGTCTTTAACACACACACACATGCACACACACGCACTCACACACGCACTCACACACACACGCACACACACAGTCACACCTGTAAACTCTCTGGATCTGCCCTGGAGGCACATGTCTTCAGACTGAATTACAGGGTCTCCAGAGACAATGACGGATTCTCTGGTTTGGTGAGTTCATCTATAACCCCTCCCAGTCTGAGGTGCATTTGGCACTCTCACACCCCACTCTGCCCACTTTCCCACCTATTTCATGGCAAATTTCTCTTTCAACCACCCACCCATGGCCACCCGATTGAGCCCAAGCCACAGTATGATACAAAGGGCATCATTTGGACACTCCCATCCACTATAGTGTTTCTTTGGGGGCATGAACGTATGAGGTAGGCACACAAGAACCCAAACACCTCTTCTACACCACGTGCAGGAACATGGCATGATGTTATACCATTTTCCCCAGCTTCTTGTTAGTACATTGCGCTAAAGCACACTGGAAAGTAACACAATCCAACCATACCTTTACCCACTGCCCTCCCTTAAGTGGGATGGTTCTACAGAGAACCGTTTTCCATATAGTTTATTAAACAGATGTTCAATGATTTGCCCCCAAAGAGAAAAGTTTGTAAACCTGCACTTTTCACCTTCCATGGGACTTCCAGCAAAAAAGTGCTTTTTTACATTGTGATTCCCCACTACACTGGTTGCCATAGAATTACACATACTGACCCTCTGCTTTGTCTCTCCATAGCTATAGAAGAACACTTACCGTCCAGCCATGTCCCACTGCACTGGTAACAACAACAAAGAAGCAACCGCACTGCTGTATTGTGACAGTTTAACAATAGATAATGTGGATAATAAGCCAATGCAATAGACACCGCTTTGATGTATATCCACAGTGCCGGTCCAAGAGATTCCAATCTCTAAATATGTAGCAAAAAACAAAACAAAAGGATCGCACTGGACGTGAAGTATACAAAAGTAAAAACAGCTTTATTTCACAAGAACACACTGGGATACCACACCACAAGAATAGTCTCACGCGTTTCACACGGCTAGTGCTTACTCATAGACATAGTTTGTTAGAGACAAGGAACTATTATTTATAAGGAGAGAACGTCTGTATATTCTTCAATCAAACAACCAATCAGGCCATTCCAAATTTGAAAAGCTGGAAGCACGAGGCTCCAAGGGAAAAAGCGATTAAATGGATGATCTATAAAATGAAAGATTTAACCCTTGATTTGGCATATAAAAGGCTCAATCTTATAGAAAATATTGAGAAGGAAAAACAAAACCGTTCATATCCCAAAGCAATAGTCACTTGAATACTAAAATAAAGAAAATCAAAATAGAAATTTATAATTCACAAACCATACTAAAAAAAACAACAGTAAAGATAATTACGACATATATATATGAAAAATCTTTATACATAATAGAAGACAATAAGAGCAGTTAGTATATTTAAGATAAGGGTTCAAATATATATAACAAAAAAAAAAGAAAAGAAAGTGTAATTTCTCTGAACCTTATCTATATTCCGTTCATTTAATCAAAAGAGTACAAGGGTAACAGAACAACAATCGCAAGTTCCTAATGAAGAATGAAGTAAATATATGTTATATAAAGTGAGTGGCATCATATTCGTGATTCAGTCCTAAGGGTTTTCGTGTAGACAGGGTAAAGATCCAGAAGACTTCCCTCTGGGATAGTAAGCTGGATTTATCCCCCCTGAACTGAGAAAGTCACCCTCTCAATACCTGATACTTTAAAGTATTACAACGAGGAGGCATGTTTGTTACAAGAATTATGTGACACACCAGTTCTGGAATCACCGCTATTGATATTGCTGATGTGTTCCCTAATCCGCTCTCACAGACTACGACTAGTTTTGCCTACATATTGTGTTTTGCATTCTATGCAAGAAATAACATATATAATGTTCTTGGTTGCACAGTTCATTTATTGCTTAATATTATGCCAAAGTCCTGTTGTCATTGAATGAATACTCTTAGTGGGACTCACCCATTGGCAACAGTGACACCTTTTATTACCACATGGGAACATACCCAGTGTATTAAGCCAAGTTTTAGATCTTGTATTCCTATCCCCTATGAACAGACTGGGAGACAATCGACTGGCCAGAGTGGGTGACTTTTTTGGAAACAGATTTACATCCTTTCGAAAGAGTGGTATGCAATGCTTTGTCTGCCAGACGAATCAGTAAATGACGACACAAAATATCTTTGATTTGGTGATACTCAGCACTAAATGTAATGCTGAATGTCACCTGTTCAGTATAACTTGATGCTGCAGACCTAGTGGTTTTCTCATCAAGAAGGTCCTCACGGAACCTCAATCTCGTAATAGACTCAGGTCTCTTTATCATCCACCCTGGATAACCTTGCTCATTAAAACGATTATGTAAATCCAGACACGCTTTATCAAAAGCTGTGTTGGATGAACAATTTCGTTGTGCTCTCAAAAATTGTCCTACAGGTATGCCCTGAGTAATATGTTGTGGGTGACAACTGTCCGCTTGTAGCAGAGAGTTGGCAGTCACAGCCTTAGTATGCATGACCGTGGACACCAATCCAGAGGTCACTGAAGAGGAAATATCCAAATCCAAGAACCATATATTTGTGGGATGACACTCCATGGTGAAAACCAAATTACTCTCATTGTTATTTAAATATACCAAAAAGAGAAGTATACTACACTGATTACCCCGCCATATCATTAGTATGTCGTCAATATATCTTTTAAGATAGTAAATGTCCTCTCTAAACGGATTGCTATCTCCAAAGACGTGGGACTCCTCCCACCAACCAATGAATACATTGGCTTATGAGGAGGCAAATTTCATCCCCATCGAAGTCCCATGCCTCTGGAGATAGCATGATCCATTGAATAAGAAATAATTATGTGTCAAAAGATGGAATTGAAAAGATGGAATTCTTAGAATTAATAAACGTCCTACTTTTATAACTTAGAATTTAATAAACGGCCTATTTTTATACAGAATGATGATCCTTTTATAATTTCTTGGAATCAAATATTGACGGACTGTTCCTTTTCTTTGATTAATTTGATTATACAACATAAACGAATGCTGTTGAACACAGTGCAACAGGACATCAAAATGTCCGAGGAGTCCTTAATTAAAGAATCGAATCATACTGATTTCAAGAAGTTTCAACAACAAATGCAGTCCCGTGTGGATAAACTGGAGAAACTTATTATGTATGTGAAACAACGAAAATTTAATTGTGACAAGGAGGATTATGACTCCGGTAAAATCTACACGTGGTCAAGATTTCCATATAGGAAAGATGCTAATAAAGATCAGAGATCCATTCTAAAAACTAAAAAAGTAGCCTTTTCTAGCACTGACATTGAATCCACAGATATGAATTCTTCCAATGTCTCGCTTTCAGATGTCTCATCTGCTGATAATAGCCGATCTTCACGAGCAGAGAAACTATTTAGTGACTCTAGTGAAAGGCTTACACACAGATGTATTAATGCCACTAGATAGATCACTGGTAAGATCTCACCTAGAGTACAGTGTACAGCTGTACATACCAAATCTCCAGGGTACAGAGAGGTACTAATGTCACTATATAGATCACTGGTAAGATATCACCTAGAGTACAGTGTACAGTTCTACACACCATATCTCCAGGGTACAGAGAGGTACTAATGTCACTATATAGATCACTGGTAAGATCTCACCTAGAGTACAGTGTATAGTTCTACAGACCATATCTCCAGGGTACAGAGAGGTACTAATGTCACTATATAGATCACTGGTAAGATATCACCTAGAGTACAGTGTACAGTTCTACAGACCATATCTCCAGGGTACAGAGAGGTACTAATGTCACTATATAGATCACTGGTAAGATCTCATCTAGAGTACAGTGTACAGTTCTACAGACCATATCTCCAGGGTACAGAGAGGTACTAATGTCACTATATAGATCACTGGTAAGATCTCACCTAGAGTACAGTGTACAGTTCTACAGACCATATCTCCAGGGTACAGAGAGGTACTAATGTCACTATATAGATCACTGGTAAGATCTCACCTAGAGTACAGTGTACAGTTCTACAGACCATATCTCCAGGGTACAGAGAGGTACTAATGTCAATATATAGATCACTGGTAAGATCTCACCTAGAGTACAGTGTACAGTTCTACAGACCATATCTCCAGGGTACAGAGAGGTACTAATGTCACTATATAGATCACTGGTAAGATCTCACCTAGAGTACAGTGTACAGTTCTATACACCATATCTCCAGGGTACAGAGAGATACTAATGTCACTATATAGATCACTGGTAAGATCTCACCTAGAGTACAGTGTACAGTTCTACACACCATATCTCCAGGGTACAGACAGGTACTAATGTCACTATATAGATCACTGGTAAGATCTCACCTAGAGTACAGTGTACAGTTCTACACACCATATCTCCAGGGTACAGACAGGTACTAATGTCACTATATAGATCACTGGTAAGATCTCACCTAGAGTACAGTGTACAGTTCTACAGTCCATATCTCCAGGGTACAGAGAGGTACTAATGTCACTATATAGATCACTGGTAAGATCTCACCTAGAGTACAGTGTACAGTTCTATACACTATATCTCCAGGGTACAGAGAGGTACTAATGTCACTATATAGATCACTGGTAAGACCTCACCTAGAGTACAGTGTACAGTTATATAGACCATATCTCCAGGATACAGAGAGGTACTACTAATGTCACTATATAGATCACTGGTAAGATCTCACCTAGAGTACAGTGTACAGTTCTACACACCGTATCTCCAGGGCACAGATATGTACTAATGTCACTATATAGATCACTGGTAAGACCTCACCTAGAGTACAGTGTACAGTTCTACACACCGTATCTCCAGGGCACAGATATGTACTAATGTCACTATATAGATCACTGGTAAGATATCACCTAGAGTACAGTGTACAGTTCTACATACCATATCTCCAGGGTACAGAGAGGTACTAATGTCACTATATAGATCACTGGTAAGGCCTCACTTGTAGTACAAGTTCTGTAGATCACATCTCCAGGGAACAGAGGGAAGTACTAATGTCACTATATAGATCACTGGTAAGGCCTCACTTGTAGTACAAGTTCTGTAGATCACATCTCCAGGGTACAGAGTGGTACTAATGTCACTATATAGATCACTGGTAAGATCTCACCTAGAGTACAGTGTACAGTTCTGTAGACCATATCTCCAGGGTACAGAGAGGTACTAATGTCACTATATAGATCACTGGTAAGATATCACCTAGAGTACAGTGTACAGTTCTACACACCGTATCTCCAGGGCACAGATATGTACTAATGTCACTATATAGATCACTGGTAAGATATCACCTAGAGTACAGTGTATAGTTCTACAGACCATATCTCCAGGGTACAGAGAGGTACTAATGTCACTATATAGATCACTGGTAAGATCTCACCTAGAGTACAATGTACAGTTCTACACACCGTATCTCCAGGGCACAGATATGTACTAATGTCACTATATAGATCACTGGTAAGATATCACCTAGAGTACAGTGTACAGTTCTACACTCCATATCTCTAGGGCACAGAGAGGTACTAATATCACTATATACATCACTGGTAAGATCTCACCTAGAGTACAGTGTACAGTTCTATACAATATATCTCCAGGGCACCGATATGTACTAATGTCACTATATAGATCACTGGTAAGGCCTCACTTGTAGTACAAGTTCTGTAGATCACATCTCCAGGGAACAGAGAGGTACTAATATCACTATATAGATCAATGGTAAGATCTCACCTAGAGTACAGTGTACAGTTCTACACACCGTATCTCCAGGGCACAGATATGTACTAATGTCACTATATAGATCACTGGTAAGACCTCACCTAGAGTACAGTGTACAGTTCTACACACCATATCTCCAGGGTACAGAGAGGTACTAATGTCACTATATAGATCACTGGTAAGATCTCACCTAGAGTACAGTGTACAGTTCTACACACCATATCTCCAGGGCACATATATGTACTAATGTCACTATACAGATCACTGGTAAGGTCTCACTTGTAGTACAAGTTCTGTAGATCACATCTCCAGGGTACAGAGGGAAGTACTAATGTCACTATATAGATCACTGGTAAGATCTCACCTAGAGTACAGTGTACAGTTCTATACAATATATCTCCAGGGCACAGATATGTACTAATGTCACTATACAGATCACTGGTAAGGTCTCACTTGTAGTACAAGTTCTGTAGATTACATCTCCAGGGAACAGAGGGAAGTACTAATGTCACTATATAGATCACTGGTAAGATCTCACCTAGAGTACAGTGTACAGTTCTACACACCATATCTCCAGAGTACAGAGAGGTACTAATGTCACTATATAGATCACTGGTAAGATCTCACCTAGAGTACAGTGTACAGTTCTACACACCATATATCCAGGGTACAGAGAGGTACTAATGTCACTATATAGATCACTGGTAAGATCTCATCTAGAGTACAGTGTACAGTGCTACACACCATATCTCCAGGGTACAGAGTGGTACTAATGTCACTATATAGATCACTGGTAAGATCTCACCTAGAGTACAGTGTACAGTTCTACACACCATATATCCAGGGTACAGAGAGGTATTAATGTCACTATACAGATCACTGGTAAGATCTCACCTAGAGTACAGTGTACAGTGCTACACACCATATCTCCAGGGTACAGGGAGGTACTAATGTCACTATATAGATCACTGGTAAGATCTCACCTAGAGTACAGTGTACAGTTCTACACACCGTATCTCCAGGGTACAGAGAGGTACTAATGTCACTATATAGATCACTGGTAAGATATCACCTAGAGTACAGTGTACAGTTCTACACACCATATCTCCAGGGTACAGAGAGGTACTAATGTCACTATATAGATCACTGGTAAGATCTCACCTAGAGTACAGTGTACAGTTCTACACACCATATCTCCAGGGTACAGAGAGATACTAATGTCACTATATAGATCACTGGTAAGATCTCACCTAGAGTACAGTGTACAGTTCTACACACCATATCTCCAGGGTACAGAGAGGTACTAATGTCACTATATAGATCACTGGTAAGATATCACCTAGAGTACAGTGTACAGTTCTACACACCATATCTCCAGGGTACAGAGAGGTACTAATGTCACTATATAGATCACTGGTAAGATATCACCTAGAGTACAGTGTACAGTTCTACACACCGTATCTCCAGGGTACAGATATGTACTAATGTCACTATACAGATCACTGGTAAGATCTCACCTAGAGTACAGTGTACAGTTCTACACACCATATCTCCAGGGTACAGAGAGGTACTAATGTCACTATATAGATCACTGGTAAGATCTCACCTAGAGTACAGTGTACAGTTCTACACACCATATCTCCAGGGCACATATATGTACTAATGTCACTATACAGATCACTGGTAAGGTCTCACTTGTAGTACAAGTTCTGTAGATCACATCTCCAGGGTACAGAGGGAAGTACTAATGTCACTATATAGATCACTGGTAAGATCTCACCTAGAGTACAGTGTACAGTTCTATACAATATATCTCCAGGGCACAGATATGTACTAATGTCACTATACAGATCACTGGTAAGGTCTCACTTGTAGTACAAGTTCTGTAGATTACATCTCCAGGGAACAGAGGGAAGTACTAATGTCACTATATAGATCACTGGTAAGATCTCACCTAGAGTACAGTGTACAGTTCTACACACCATATCTCCAGAGTACAGAGAGGTACTAATGTCACTATATAGATCACTGGTAAGATCTCACCTAGAGTACAGTGTACAGTTCTACACACCATATATCCAGGGTACAGAGAGGTACTAATGTCACTATATAGATCACTGGTAAGATCTCATCTAGAGTACAGTGTACAGTGCTACACACCATATCTCCAGGGTACAGAGTGGTACTAATGTCACTATATAGATCACTGGTAAGATCTCACCTAGAGTACAGTGTACAGTTCTACACACCATATATCCAGGGTACAGAGAGGTATTAATGTCACTATACAGATCACTGGTAAGATCTCACCTAGAGTACAGTGTACAGTGCTACACACAATATCTCCAGGGTACAGGGAGGTACTAATGTCACTATATAGATCACTGGTAAGATCTCACCTAGAGTACAGTGTACAGTTCTACACACCGTATCTCCAGGGTACAGAGAGGTACTAATGTCACTATATAGATCACTGGTAAGATATCACCTAGAGTACAGTGTACAGTTCTACACACCATATCTCCAGGGTACAGAGAGGTACTAATGTCACTATATAGATCACTGGTAAGATCTCACCTAGAGTACAGTGTACAGTTCTACACACCATATCTCCAGGGTACAGAGAGATACTAATGTCACTATATAGATCACTGGTAAGATCTCACCTAGAGTACAGTGTACAGTTCTACACACCATATCTCCAGGGTACAGAGAGGTACTAATGTCACTATATAGATCACTGGTAAGATATCACCTAGAGTACAGTGTACAGTTCTACACACCATATCTCCAGGGTACAGAGAGGTACTAATGTCACTATATAGATCACTGGTAAGATCTCACCTAGAGTACAGTGTACAGTGCTACACACCATATCTCCAGGGTACAGAGAGGTACTAATGTCACTATATAGATCACTGGTAAGATCTCACCTAGAGTACAGTGTACAGTGCTACACACCGTATCTCCAGGGCACATATATGTACTAATGTCACTATACAGATCACTGGTAAGGTCTCACTTGTAGTACAAGTTCTGTAGATCACATCTCCAGGGAACAGAGGGAAGTACTAATGTCACTATATAGATCACCGGTAAGGCCTCTCCTGGGCCACTGTGCACAGATGTACAGTCCACATATCTGGATACAGAGTGAGGTACTAATGTCAGTGTGTATATCACCAGTAATGCCTCACCTGGATTATTGTGTGCAGTACTGGAGACCACATCTCCAGAAGAACATTCATAAACTGGAGACAGTTCAAAGAAAAGCCACCAAAATGGTGCAGTGTCATCATGACAAAAGCTACAAAAAACAGAATAAACTCAAAGAACTTAATATGTCCAGTCTGGAAGAAAGGAAGTACAGGGGGAAGATATGATAGAAACCTTGAAATATATTGAAGGATTTATTATATTATAGAACAAGAGGGACAATTCAGATGTAATGTGTATATGACGACACAGGTAAGGGGTGCATCACAGTCCGGCAGAAATCATAACGGCCAACTTCAGCATGTTACTTCCATAAAATATACTTTATTGGATACAAAATTATATAAAAGGCAATTCTGTTGCCAAAGAGCAAGGCAACTCCTATACAAACATGCGCTTGATGCTCTCACCACCTAACGCGTTTCATGCTTCCGCACTTAATCATAGGTCTGGTTTGCATATCTGTTTGTGAGCAGATGGTCTCTGTTTTGTAATTTTGGGAATATTAGAAAGTGCTCCACTATTTTTCTCCCTTTGACTTTTTAATTTGAGGCATAAACAGATGAAGATCTATTAAAGATAAATCACACTTGTGGATATTATATTTTTCACTTTTTTTGAAGAGTGTATTTTTGGAGGTTGTGTAGCAACTGTCATGTCTGCCTATGCACAGTAACCCAGTAACACAGTAACATAGTAACCCAGTAACATTGTAACACAGTAACTCATTAACACAGTAACATTGTAACACAGTAACTCATTAACACAGTAACATAGTAACACAATAAGTCACTAACATAGTAACACAGTAACAAAGTAACATAGTAACCCAGTAACATAGTAACACAGTAACTCACTAACACAGTAACATAGTAACACAATAACTCACTAATAGTGATGAGCGAGCACCTCAATGCTCGGATGTTCGGGTGCTCTGACCGAGCACCCCCTGAGGCTCGAGTGCTCGGCCGAGCATCCGAGCCCCATTGAAGTCAATGGGAGGACTCGAGCATTACACCAGGCACCCCCTGCTCTGATGAGGGGAGGGTGCCTGGTCCATAGGAAAAGGGCAGAAAAAGATGGAAACACTACAGAAATGGTTCAGGGACAGCATAGGGAGGATGTCTGGATGCACCTTGGACTCCAACATCGCTGCTGGGAACGATCTTTCGCCCGTAGTACGCCATTTTTACAGACTGACCATAAAACACACAAAAAGGAAAATAAAAACGACTTTAGGCGAAAAATTGTTACCAAACAATATTTGCTGTATATTTACTTGTATATCATCTGCAAATTCTCCCAAAAATTTCCTTGATTTTCAGAACTGAGGCCATGATTAAGAGGGAAACGTGCGCAGAGGCAAATTATCCCAAAAATTTCCTTGATTTTCAGAACTGAGGCCATGATTAAGATGGAAACGTGCGCTGAGCTGACCATCTAAAACATTATGGGTGAGGGTCTGCTGCAGAGCTGACCATCCTAAACATTATATGCGAAGGCCCGCTAGTGAGCTGACGCTATAAAACATTATATGAGAAGGCCCGCTGGTGAGCTGACCTATATAAAAATTGTCAAACAGGGCCCGCTGGTGAGCTGGCCCTATATAAAAATTATATCACAGGGCCCGCTGGTGAGCTGGCCCTATATAAAAATTATATCCCAGGGCACGCTGGTGAGCTGGCCCTATATAAAAATTATATCCCAGGGCACGCTGGTGAGCTGGCCCTATATAAAAATTATATCCCAGGGCATATGGAAGAGGAGGAGGAGGATGAGAAGATTAAGAGTCAACCATATACCCGTTTTTGGGGTGGAAGGGGTGAATGGGAATACAGAGTATTCCCATCATTGTAAATAACATATATAAAGTGAGTTTATGTTCCCCCGGGGCTTTCCTCCAGTGGAGTGGAGAAGTCAGGGGAAATCCAGGCCTTGTTCATTTTTATAAGTGTCAACCTATCAGCATTGTCGGTGGAAAGGCGGATACGCTTATCTGTTATGATGCCACCAGCAGCACTAAATACCCGCTCAGACAGAACGCTGGCGGCAGGGCAGGCCAGCACCTCCAAGGCGTAGAGTGCCAGTTCATACCACGTGTCCAGCTTGGACACCCAGTAGTTGTAAGGCACAGAGGGATCATTGAGGACGCTGACACGGTCTGCTACGTACTCCTTCACCATCTTCCAAAACTTTTCCCTCCTTGTGACACTAGGCTGCGCATCAGGGTGAGGGTGCTGGCGGGGTGTCATGAAGGTGTCCCACGCCTTGGAGAGTGTTGCCCTGCCTTTCTCGGAACTGCTGTGTGCTCCCCTTTTCTCCCCTTCTCTGTTGGCCAAGGTAGCACGTACTCTGCCGCCAGCGTTGTCAGATGGAAAATTTTGGAGCAATTTTTCAACAAGAACCTTCTGGTATTGCACCATTTTGCTTGTCCTCTCCACCGGAGGAATGAGAGATGAGAAATTCTCTTTGTAGCGGGGGTCCAGAAGGGTGAACACCCAGTAATCCGTGTTGTCTAAAATGCGTACAACGCGTGGGTCACGGGAAAGGCAGCCTAACATAAAGTCAGCCATGTGTGCCAGAGTACCAACAGTCAAGATTTCGCTGTCCTCACCAGGAGGCTGACTCTCAATATCCTCATCCTCTTCCTCCTCTTCTGCCCACCCACGCTGAAGAGATGGAACTAAAGTTCCATGGCTACCCTCTGTAGCGGAGGCAACCGTGTCTTCCTCCTCCTCCTCCTCCTCCTCCTCCTCCTCCGCCTCCTCCAATTGTCGCTGAGAAGACGAAGTGAGCGTGCTCTGGCTATCACCTTGTGTAAGCTCTTCCTCCCCCATTTCCACCTCTTCCACATGCAAAGCGTCGGTTTTAATTGTGAGCAGCGAGCGTTTCAGTAGACACAGAAGTGGGATGGTTACACTGATAATAGCGTTATCGCCGCTCACCATCTGTGTCGATTCCTCAAAATTGCGTAAAACCTCGCAGAGGTCTGACATCCATTCCCACTCCTCACTTCTGATTACAGGAAGTTGAATGGAGAGGCGACGACCGTGTAACAGCTGGTACTCCACTACTGCCCTCTGCTGCTCACAAAGCCGGGCCAACATGTGGAAGGTGGAGTTCCAGCGCGTGCTCACGTCACACAGCAGCCGGTGAGCTGGCAATTGTAAGCGCTGCTGCAGCTTCAACAGGCCGGCCGAAGCTGTAGATGACTTACGGAAATGTGCACACACGCGGCGCACCTTGGTCAAGAGATCATGCACATTGGGGTAGGTTTTTAGAAATCGCTGCACCACTAAATTAAATACATGCGCTAGGCATGGTACGTGTGTGAGCTTGCCGAGCTCCAAAGCCGCCACCAAGTTACGCCCATTATCACACACAACCATGCCTGGTTGCAGGTTGAGTGGCGAGAGCCACTGCTCGGTCTGGTGACTAATCCCCTGCAACAGCTCTGAGGCCGTGTGCTGTTTGTCCCCAAGGCAGATCAGCTTCAGCACGGCCTGTTGACGCTTCCCCACTGCAGTGCTACACTGCTTCCAGCTACTGGCTGATGGGGGAGTGGCGGTGTGTGTAGAGAATTCGGAGGTGGAAACGGAGGAGGAGGAGCCAATAACATAGGTGCTGGTGGAAACCCTGATGGAGGTAGGGCCCGCAATCCTCGGCGTGGGTAGCACCCGTGCCATCCCAGGGTCCGAGTCGCTCCCAGCCTCCACGACATTCACCCAGTGTGCCGTCAGGGAAATGTAGCGTCCCTGGCCACAAGCACTTGTCCATGTGTCAGTCGTTAAGTGGACCTTCCCAGTAACTGCGTTGGTCAGGGCACGGGTGATGTTACGGGACACATGGTGGTGTAATGCGGGGATGGCACACCGGGAAAAGTAGTGGCGGCTGGGGACCGCGTACCGAGGGACAGCTGCTGCCATCAGGCTGCGGAAGGACTCAGTGTCCACAAGCCTAAATGGCAGCATTTCGATGGCCAGTAATTTGGAAAGGTGTGAGGTTAGTGCTATGGCCTGTGGGTGGGTGGCTGGGTACTTTCTCTTGCGCTCAAATGCCTGGGGTAACGACATTTGGACGCTGTGCTGGGACAGGGAAGTGGATGTGGTCGCTGATGGTGCTTCAGATGGTACAGGTGCAGGGCGGGAGGTATGCGGGCCTGCGCCTTCGACAGGCGATTGGCCGGCACCGAAAACAGGGGAAGAGGAGGCAGTGGTGTGGCCTGCAGACACAGATGGGCGATCCAGGCGTTCCTCCCACTTACTACGGTGCTTGGATGCCATGTGTCGGATCATGCTGGTGGTGGTGAGGTTTCTAGTGTTCATGCCTCGGCTCATTCTGGTGTGGCACAGGTTGCAAACTACAAATCTTTTGTCGTCCGCACTTTCCTTAAAAAAACGCCATACCGCGGAACACCTACCCCTTGGCAAGGTAGATTTACGCAAGGGGGTGCTCCGTGGAACATTTGCGGGCCGGTTTGGTGCGGTCCGCCTTCTTTCTGTTGCCACACCACTGCCTCTTCCAGCCTGTTGCGGTGCTGCAGATGGCTCACCCTCAGGACTGCTGTCATCGCTCGGCTCTACACCTTCCCAGGTGGGGTCAGTCACCTCATCGTCCACCAAGTCCTCCTCCACTTCCTCACTCTGATCATCCTCCTCAAGTCTTGATCCCACCACATACTCAGTCATTGACAACTGTATAACATTCTCCTCAACAAGGTCTTGAGACGGAAATAGTGGTTGATTTAATGGCAACTGTGTCTCATCATCATCATCATCATCCACTACTTCCTTTGACCTTAAATGCCGTTCACATCTGTCATCTTCTTGTGATTGGGTAGCCTCTAGAGGTTGTGAATCAGGGCACAAGATGTCATGTTCCTCTGCAAGCGTGCTTGGAGAGAGGGTCAAATGAAGGATTGGTGATGAGACGAGCTCATCACTATATCCCAGTGTGGGATCACTTCTTTGACCAGACCGTGTATGGTGGGAGGAAGGATGATCAGAGTGAGGATTATGTTGACCAGACTCTTGGCTACTGAGAGTGGACTTGGTGGAAGACAGGGTGGTGCTTAACCGACTGGAAGCAGTATCAGCTGTCATCCAACCGACCACCTGTTCGCACTGGTCGGACCTCGAGAGTGATGTCCTGCGACGCCCTGTGAAATCAGACATGAAGCTAGGTATGGTGGATGTCTTTCTTTCTTGTGCTCTGGCACCAGGCACAGTTTCTCCGCGTCCTGACCCGCGCCCTGAACTTTCAGGATCACGTCCACTTCCCCGTCCCTTTTTACCCGCCTTCTTCATCTTACACGATATATGTGACTTTAATATATATGAGTTTGAAAACTTAACAGTATTTCTTCCTATTCTGCAACTGTGCAGAGTACACAGAATAGGCTGTTAAACGGCGTTGAAACACACTGAATGGAATATGTGACTTTAATATTTGAGTTTGAAGACTTAACAGTATTTCTTCCTATTCTGCAACTGTGCAGAGTACACAGAATAGGCTGTTAAACGGCGTTGAAACACACTGAATGGAATATGTGACTTTAATATTTGAGTTTGAAGACTTAACAGTATTTCTTCCTATTCTGCAACTGTGCAGAGTACACAGAATAGGCTGTTAAACGGCGTTGAAACACACTGAATGGAATATGTGACTTTAATATTTGAGTTTGAAAACTTAACAGTATTTCTTCCTATTCTGCAACTGTGCAGAGTACACAGAATAGGCTGTTAAACGGCGTTGAAACACACTGAATGGAATATGTGACTTTAATATTTGAGTTTGAAAACTTAACAGTATTTCTTCCTATTCTGCAACTGTGCAGAGTACACAGAATAGGCTGTTAAACGGCGTTGAAACACACTGAATGGAATAAGTGACTTTAATATTTGAGTTTGAAAACTTAACAGTATTTCTTATAATTCTGGAACTGTACAGAGTACACAGAATAGGCTGTTAAACGGCGTTGAAACACACTGAATGGAATATGTGACTTTTAAATTTTAGTTTGAAGACTTAACAGTATTTCTTCCTATTCTGCAACTGTGCAGAGTACACAGAATAGGCTGTTAAACGGCGTTGAAACACACTGAATGGAATATGTGACTTTTAAATTTTAGTTTGAAGACTTAACAGTATTTCTTCCTATTCTGCAACTGTGCAGAGTACACAGAATAGGCTGTTAAACGGCGTTGAAACACACTGAATGGAATAAGTGACTTTAATATTTGAGTTTGAAAACTTAACAGTATTTCTTATAATTCTGGAACTGTACAGAGTACACAGAATAGGCTGTTAAACGGCGTTGAAACACACTGAATGGAATATGTGACTTTTAAATTTTAGTTTGAAGACTTAACAGTATTTCTTCCTATTCTGCAACTGTGCAGAGTACACAGAATAGGCTGTTAAACGGCGTTGAAACACACTGAATGGAATAAGTGACTTTAATATTTGAGTTTGAAAACTTAACAGTATTTCTTATAATTCTGGAACTGTACAGAGTACACAGAATAGGCTGTTAAACGGCGTTGAAACACACTGAATGGAATATGTGACTTTTAAATTTTAGTTTGAAGACTTAACAGTATTTCTTCCTATTCTGCAACTGTGCAGAGTACACAGAATAGGCTGTTAAACGGCGTTGAAACACACTGAATGGAATAAGTGACTTTAATATTTGAGTTTGAAAACTTAACAGTATTTCTTATAATTCTGGAACTGTACAGAGTACACAGAATAGGCTGTTAAACGGCGTTGAAACACACTGAATGGAATATGTGACTTTTAAATTTTAGTTTGAAGACTTAACAGTATTTCTTCCTATTCTGCAACTGTGCAGAGTACACAGAATAGGCTGTTAAACGGCGTTGAAACACACTGAATGGAATATGTGACTTTAATATTTGAGTTTGAAAACTTAACAGTATTTCTTCCTATTCTGCAACTGTGCAGAGTACACAGAATAGGCTGTTAAACGGCGTTGAAACACACTGAATGGAATAAGTGACTTTAATATTTGAGTTTGAAAACTTAACAGTATTTCTTATAATTCTGGAACTGTACAGAGTACACAGAATAGGCTGTTAAACGGCGTTGAAACACACTGAATGGAATATGTGACTTTTAAATTTTAGTTTGAAGACTTAACAGTATTTCTTCCTATTCTGCAACTGTGCAGAGTACACAGAATAGGCTGTTAAACGGCGTTGAAACACACTGAATGGAATAAGTGACTTTAATATTTGAGTTTGAAAACTTAACAGTATTTCTTATAATTCTGGAACTGTACAGAGTACACAGAATAGGCTGTTAAACGGCGTTGAAACACACTGAATGGAATATGTGACTTTTAAATTTTAGTTTGAAGACTTAACAGTATTTCTTCCTATTCTGCAACTGTGCAGAGTACACAGAATAGGCTGTTAAACGGCGTTGAAACACACTGAATGGAATAAGTGACTTTAATATTTGAGTTTGAAAACTTAACAGTATTTCTTATAATTCTGGAACTGTACAGAGTACACAGAATAGGCTGTTAAACGGCGTTGAAACACACTGAATGGAATATGTGACTTTTAAATTTTAGTTTGAAGACTTAACAGTATTTCTTCCTATTCTGCAACTGTGCAGAGTACACAGAATAGGCTGTTAAACGGCGTTGAAACACACTGAATGGAATAAGTGACTTTAATATTTGAGTTTGAAAACTTAACAGTATTTCTTCCTATTCTGCAACTCTGCACAGTACACAGAATGTGCTGCTACACTGCGGCGAAGCACACTGAATGGAATATGTGACTTTTAAATTTTAGTTTGAAGACTTAACAGTATTTCTTCCTATTCTGCAACTGTGCACAGTACACAGAATGTGCTGCTACACTGCGGCGAAGCACACTGAATGGAATATGTGACTTTGATATTTTAGTTTGAAGACTTAACAGTATTTCTTCCTATTCTGCAACTCTGCACAGTACACAGAATGTGCTGCTACACTGCGGCGAAGCACACTGAATGGAATATGTGACTTTGATATTTTAGTTTGAAGACTTAACAGTATTTCTTCCTATTCTGCAACTCTGCACAGTACACAGAATGTGCTGCTAAACTGCGGCGAAGCACACTGAATGGAATATGTGACTTTGATATTTTAGTTTGAAGACTTAACAGTATTTCTTCCTATTCTGCAACTCTGCACAGTACACAGAATGTGCTGCTAAACTGCGGCGAAGCACACTGAATGGAATATGTGACTTTGATATTTTAGTTTGAAGACTTAACAGTATTTCTTCCTATTCTGCAACTCTGCACAGTACTCAGAATGTGCTGCTAAACTGCGGCGACGCACACTGAATGGAATACGTGACTTTGATATTTTAGTTTGAAGACTTAACAGAATGTGCTCTAATCTGCAACTTTGCACACTAAACAGAATGTGCTCTAATCTGCAACTTTGCACACTAAACAGAATGTGCTCTAATCTGCAACTTTGCACACTAAACAGAATGTGCTCTAATCTGCAACTGTGCACACTAAACAGAATGTGCTCTAATCTGCAACTTTGCACACTACACAGAATATATATATTTTTTTTTTTTTTTTTTTCCCCCCACACCAAATAACCTGCTGCCCCCACACACAGTAGTCCTAAAAAGGACTTTTGGTTCTTTTTTTTTCACAATTTTTGTTTTTTTCCTCCCTACACTGCCTTTCCCTTCCTATCCTCAGCTCTCCCTGGCTCAGACTGAGCCGAACTCGATGGTCAGGTGCTATACAGCACCTGACCACGGGTTCTGGCCAGCCAATCAGTGTAATGCCAGCAGCCAACATGGCTGCTGGCATTACACCGATGTCAGAGCCTCCCTGCACGTTTATTGGCTGCGCAGCAGGCGCAAAACGTGCGGGGAGGAGACACGAACATGGCGGGCGAGCACATGCGGTACTCGTACGAGTACCGCCATGTGCCGAGCAGAGCGATGCTCGTGCCGATCCGAGCATCGGCCGAGCATGCTCGCTCAACACTACTCACTAACAAAGTAACACAGTAACAGTAATACAGTAACATAGTAACACAGTAATATAGTAACATAATAAAATAGCTACACAGTAACATATTAACACAGTAAAATATAACACAGTCATTTAGTAACACAGTAGCATAGTAACAGTAGCATAGTAACATATTAACATAGTAACACAGTAACATATTAACACATTAACACATTAATATAGTAACACAGTACTAGAGTAACAGTAATATACTAATATAGTAATACAGTAACATAATAAAACAGTAACACAGAAACACAGTAATATAGTAACAAAGTAACACAATAACTCACTAACATAGTAACACAGTAACAGTAATACAGTAACATAGTAACACAGTAACATAGTAACACAGTAATATAGTAACACAGTAACAGTAATACAATAACATAGTAACACAGTAATATAGTAACACAGTAACATAGTAACACAGTAACATAGTATCATAGTAACACAGTAATATAGTAACACAGTAACATAGTAACATGGTAAAATATTAACATAGTAATACAGTATCATAGAACAGTAATATAGTAATACAGTAATATAGTAATACAGTAACATAGTAACACAGTAACAAAGTAACATAGTAACCCAGTAACATAGTAACACAGTAACTCACTAACACAGTAACATAGTAACACAATAACTCACTAACAAAGTAACACAGTAACAGTAATACAGTAACATAGTAACACAGTAATATAGTAACATAATAAAATAGCTACACAGTAACATATTAACACAGTAAAATATAACACAGTCATTTAGTAACACAGTAGCATAGTAACAGTAGCATAGTAACATATTAACATAGTAACACAGTAACATATTAACACATTAACACATTAATATAGTAACACAGTACTAGAGTAACAGTAATATACTAATATAGTAATACAGTAACATAATAAAACAGTAACACAGAAACACAGTAATATAGTAACAAAGTAACACAAAAACTCACTAACATAGTAACACAGTAACAGTAATACAGTAACATAGTAACACAGTAACATAGTAACACAGTAATATAGTAACACAGTAACAGTAATACAATAACATAGTAACACAGTAATATAGTAACACAGTAACATAGTAACACAGTAACATAGTATCATAGTAACACAGTAATATAGTAACACAGTAACATAGTAACATGGTAAAATATTAACATAGTAATACAGTATCATAGAACAGTAATATAGTAATACAGTAACATAGTAACACAGTAACATAGTAACATAGTAACACAGTAACACAATAACTCACTAACATAGTAACACAGTAACAGTAATACAGTAACATAGTAACACAGTAACACAGTAATATAGTAACACAGTAACATAGTAACACAGTAACATAGTATCATAGTAACACAGTACTATAGTAACACAGTAACATAGTAATATAATAACATAGTATCATAGTAACACAGTACTATAGTAACACAGTAACATAGTAATATAGTAAAATAGTAATACAGTAACATAGTAACACAGTACCATAGCAACAAAGTAAAACAGTAACCTAGTAACAGAGTAACACAGTAATATAGTAACACAATAATCTAGTAACATGGTAACATAGTAATACAGTAGCATAGTAATACAGTAGCATAGTAATACAGAAATATAGTAACACAGTAACATAGTAACACAATAACCTAGTAACAGAGAAACATGGTAACATAGTAATACAGTAGCATAGTAATACAGTAATATCATAACACAGTAACATAGTAGCACGGTAACATAGTAGCATAGTAATACAGTAGCATAGTAATACAGTAATATCATAACACAGTAACATAGTAGCACGGTAACATAGTAGCATAGTAATACAGTAGCATAGTAATACAGTAGCATAGTAACATAGTAATATAGTAACACAGTAACATAGTAGCACGGTAACATAGTAGCATGGTAACATAGTAACATAATAATACAGTATCATAGTAACAGTAATATAGCAATACAGTAACATAGTAACGTAGTTGACAAGGCTGAAAAAAGACATGCATCCATCAATTCCAGCCCATACCAAATCACTTCTGTTGATCCAGAGGAAGGCAAACAAAACAAACAAACAAAAACCCAATGAAACTGTTTCCAATTAATTCCTAAGTGGGAAAAAAATTCCTTCCTGACTCCAGATGGCAGTCTGATATTTCCCTGGATCAACATCCTATCTACACTGAAGCCAACTGTCATAATTCTCAGTATTGTTGTGTGCTAGATAGGTGTCCATTGCTGTTCTGAAAGCAGTTACAGTATCTGCAAGCACAGCATCCCAAGGCAAAGAATTCCATAGCTTTATCGCCCTTACTGTAAAAAAATTCCTGCCTTTGTATTAGTTGAAAGCGCATTTCCCCTAGTCTCAGACCTGACATATAAGACTGAATGAAGATGTTATCCCTTGAAGAAAGGCACGGGGCAAAATTCATAGGGCTATTAGAGTTTTGTGTCCACAGTACGGCAAGTGATGGCTTATTATTAAGAGGCATTACTTCTTCTTTAAAGCCATTTGTTATGTCTGTTTTTCTTCGATAAGATAATCTCTTGGGGATTCCCATATTTAGTCTGACATAAGACTCCAGAAATACCTGCTTTGGTTCCACTGGGCGTGTGTAACAAACACAGCCGCTCTTCTGTCTTTTACTCCTGAAGAAGAGCTCTCACGATTTGGATACCTTTGTGCATTCTATAAAGCTCACTCACAATAAACACATTGTTTCCCACACATAGTGCATTACTCATGTCATTCTGCAAATCGTTTCATAAGTGACCTGTAGTTGTTCTAAGGTATCTCCATTAATTAGCTTCTCAGCCTTTTGCCTTAGATCGAGTGCAGCACCTGCTCAGGTAGGTGTTAGATGCCAGAACGGCAGCTGGCATGATATGCACTTGGTCTGAAGCCAAGGGTTGGGAGCTCAAAAGCCAAAGGTGTGAAGAGTCCCCCATGTAGCTCCAAAGTGGGGGTTCTGAGAATCACTGGCACTTGGGTCGCTCCTCCTCACTTGGCACAGATGATACAGCACCAAGCACCTATCACTACGAGTCAAGAGCACAACACAATCTTGCACGTCCCTTGCCTTGGCCTTTTGGTTGGCAGGAATGCATATTTTTGACTGGCCGAAAAGCTGGGGCTTTAATTAATAACTAATATTTTTAGTCAACATATTTTGGTATTTTATGAAACATGGGGACAATTTTTTATGCACTTTGGGCATGTGATAGACTATTGGCCCGCACATCTAAGCATTCTTTAACCCTTTGAGTCCCGGAGAAGTACGCAGCACATTGCTCTGCGATGTGTTGCACACCCACTCTGGCACTGCAGGGGTTAAACTATGCATAGATTTGCGGGGTTAATTTCTATGGCAAATTTATTTATGGCTCTTTTTTGTTTTACAGTTCAATGAAAAGAAGATGGAAGAAGGACTTGAGAAGAAAGGAGAAGAAAGAAGAGGAGGATAAGAGTATTACGAAGGAAGATAGAAGAAGATGGACAGTGGATGACAGGTATGTGTAACACAGATAGTTAACGATTGGTGCTTGACAATATGTCAGGCACCAATCATTAGCTTTTTTCCTTTGAAGTTCCCATTGTTGCTGCAGTTTAGCGGCGTTTTGGGAACTTAACTCACAAAACGGACGTTTGGCCACAAGATGTTTTCCGTGGCGTAACGTTCATTGTGCTTTCAGTTGGCAGGGCAATTGAATACCAACTTAGACATTTGTTTTGGTCGGCCGGTATCCATTTTTGCCCTACCGCATGTTTTAGGTCAGAGAATTGAATCGAGGCCTAAGACGTTAAAGCGGTACTATTACGTAGATATAATTGCCCCCAATTAATTGTTAGTATAGGGGTAATCATTGCAATATCCTATACTAGCAATGTGGGACGGCCTTGCCTGTCATGTTATGCAGACAGGGAATGAAGAAGCTGCATATGAGTGGTTTATTGTAGTGAGCCCATAACCTTGTATCTATGTGCTGGGAACCCTGATGCATAAAACAGATTTGGACCATGGCCTTCCAGCTGTAGCTTTAACATAGTTTCCATCATCCTCATCTGCTCAGCGTGCAAGTGTGTGTGCCTCTGTATGAGTGTGTGTATATGTGTGTATGTGACTGCCAGTGTGTGTGGGGCATGTGTGTGTGTCTGTGGTGTAGGAGTGAGTGGCAGCCATTTTTTTTTCAGCCTTAGATAATGGTTTGCGGACTGGATTGTGGGGGCAGGCCAAAAATCACAGCCCCATTGAATCACCCAATGGGAGCAGTAACTCCTCCTTACTGCCGCCCCTGGTTGTGTTTTTCCAGGCACAAAGTCTTCTTTTATATATATAGATAATAATTCGCTAAAACGTGTGTAAGGACGCAGTCATGCACGGTAGAAACTGTTGCGTGTGCTGTAGTCATGCGCAGTAGAGACTGCCCGCGCCGCGGCTGATACAGAGCTGGACGCTCCTAAGGAGCGTCCAGATCTGTATAAGCCGCGGCGTGGGCAGTCTCTGGCGCGCACGACTGCCCTGCGACTGGCTGACAGTGGCACTGTACCCCATGTAACGGGCTCTTCAACTAGTTGTTATAATGTTTATTAAGTGCCGGCATTATTTGGAATCATAAGTTCGTATGAGACTCACCTCTACACGACAGCACAGACATCTTGACGAAGAGGAATCTGTGCGTCCCTGTCTCCTCACTGATAGGTTTTTGCCGAAGGTGGAGTTGCATTGTAACGCATGGCACAGACAGGGACGGGCAGATCCCTCTTCGCCAAGATGCCTGCCGGGACGTTTTGAGGTGAATCTCATCAGAACTTATGATTCCAAATAATTACGGCAAGTAATAAACATTATAATACTATTGTGATAATTACCGCTATACTAAAGATTAATCGGGGGGCAATTATATCTACGTGATAGTTCCACTTTAAAGGAGCAGTAAACTTTTTTTATGAAAAAATATATATTGTAGGGATTTTCCTATTGAGTAAAATAAGGGTACTCCCACTGCCGAGAGATTTATATTTCCAGAGTTATTACAGTTTAAACCCATGTTTTTTTTACATTAGCAGTGCCCTCTAGTGGTCAAATTCTAATTAGATTTTCTGTTAGATTCTAATGGAGAGGAAAGTCAGGAAAGTCAGAGACAGGCCCGGACTGGCCATCGGGCACACCGGGCATTTGCCCGGTGGGCCGGTCCGGTGACCCAGTCTCCGTAGTAATACAGAGCGCTGGGAGATGACATCATCTCCCAGCGCTCTGTATTATTGCTAACCGCGCGCGGGAGATGCAGCTCTGTGCCGAAGGAGGCACAGATCACCCTGATGTACGCCGCGTCGCCGCTAGATCACCAGGGATTTAAGGTAGGGGATCAAGGGGCATTGCGGAGATGAAGGGGCAGTTGATGAAGGGGCAGTTGATGAAGGGGCCATTGTGGATGGGGCATTGTGGAGGTGAAGGGAGCATTGTGGAGATGAAGGGGGCATTGTGGAAGGGGCAATGTGGAGATGAAGGGGGCATTGTGGAAGGTGCATTGTGGAGATGAAGGGGGCATTGTGGAGTGGAAGGGTGCATTGTGGAAGGGGGCATTGTGGAGTGGAAGGGTGCATTGTGGAAGGGGCATTGTGGAGATGAAGGGGACATTGTGGAAGGGGCATTGTGGAGATGAAGGGGACATTGTGGAAGCGGCAATGTGGAGATGAAGGGAGCATTGTGGAAGGGAGCATTGTGGAAAGGGCATTGTGGAGATGAAGGGGGCATTGTGGAAGGGGCATTGTGGAGATGAAGGGGGCATTGTGGAGATGAAGGGGACATTGTGGAAGCGGCAATGTGGAGATGAAGGGGGCATTGTGGAAGGGGCAATGTGGAGATGAACGGGGCATTGTGGAAGGGGCAATGTGGAGATGAACGGGGCATTGTGGAGGTGAACAGTGTGGGGAGGAGGATGGGGTGGGCAGAGTGTGGAGGTGAATATGTGGGCGGGGGCAGGGGATTGTGTCGGAGGGGGGTGGGGACATCAAAATGCACCTTCGCCCTGTGTATACATAAATCCTTGCACCGGCCCTGGGTCCGGGCGTAAAAAAAAAAAAAAGCGACCCCCCCCCCCCAATGGGCTGCTCAAAAAATAAAAATGGGCTGCTCAGCTTTAAATGCCCGGGCCTATTTTTTGTCCCAGTCCGGGCCTGGTCAGAGACATACAGTTCTCCATAGAATGTGATAGAAACTGCTGAGTCACTTCCTGTCAGTTAGAACTATCAGGAAGTAAACACAGTAAATTCACTTCCTGTCACTTAGAACTATCAGGAAGTAAACACAGTAAATTCACTTCCTGTCACTTAGACCTAACAGGAAGTAAACACAGTAAATTCACTTCCTGATTATTTAAACTGCTATAAATTTTGAATAAAACCTCTGACATCGATGGGAGTGACCTTGTTTTATGCAGCAAGAAATGCTCCATAAAATATGTGTTTTCATAAAAAAAAGTTTACTGCTCCTTTAATGACATAGTCTTCAAAAGCAATGGGTTTTAACTCTTATAGGATGTCAGTGCATGTTTGTAATCCATGATATTAAAGAAAGGATCATTTATGGTTCATGTCTTAAATATGTAACAAAACTGGTTTAATATGACTATTGCCAGAAGCACAGTACACAGTATAGGAGTGAAAACACTGATTGCTCTCACCTGAACACGGGATTCGTACTGCGCGGTATAGGATGCGTTTACACAATGTCATTCTCACACCGCCCCCTAAATGTCACTGTTACACACACCCCACACTCACATGGTTTGTGCTTATATCACGCAGATAGTTGCATTTTAAATTAATACCCTCAGAATGTCTAATTGAATTTGCCCTGAGTGCTGACCACATTAACCCTTTGAGTGCCAGAGGGGTGTCTCTGAAATCCACACGTCCTGTAGGTGCTAGAAGTAAAATCAATATGTAGAGTTTTTCTTGGTACTGCACTAGTCCCTCTGCGCACTTAAGACCATATGCACAAACGCAAAGTGGAGTAAATTTGGGGTAAACCAACCAACCAAAAAAATTTTAATGCATCTGAGACCTTTCTAGCATTCAAAGGGTTAAAAGCTCCATTTCAATTTTCTTAAATTCTTATTTGTCACCTATGTTGAAGTTTGCTTTCTTCAGATTTACTCCTCTTTTCTTTCTGAATGTGGCCCATGAGGCCTTACAAACCTGATCTCTTAGACATATGAAATCCTTCACACCTGACACCTTGCACCCCTAGGCATCTGGGTCGCGCTCTCTCCTAATTTTCATACCTGGAACTTTCAGAAATAGCTGATTCTGAGATCTTTTACATAACAGAGAACCTTTAACATGCTACAACCTAGATCTCACTGCTTGTACACAGAGAAGCGGGACTTCTCCCTCTACATCTCTATACACATAGAGATATCACTGCTTGTACACAGAAAAGCAGGACTTCTCCCTCTGCCTCTCTGTGCACATAGAGATATCACTACTTGTACACAGAGAAGCGGGACTTCTCCCTCTACCTCTCTATACACATAGAGATATCACTGCTTGTACACACAGACAAATTAGGATTTCTCCCTCTACCTCGATGTACACATAGCGATATCACTGCTTGTACACAGAAAAGCAGGACTTATCCCTCTGCCTCTCTGTACACATAGAGATATCACTGCTTGTACACTTACAGACAAAAGCAGGGATTCTCCCTCTGCCTTTCTATACAACTTAGGGGTCTCAATGCTGAACACACACACAGGCAAGCAGGACTTCTCCCTCTGCCTTTCCATATAACTTAGGGATATCACTTCTTGTACACACACATAGACATAGGACTTCTCCCTCTGCCTTTCTGTACAAATTAGGAACATCACTGCTGAACACACGGACAAGCAGAACATCTCATCTTTCTGTGCACTGTAGAGATATCAATCTTTACACACACACACAGAATTGTCTCAGACGTAGACACAAAAGAAGAAGTAAATTGGTACAGAACATATAGTGGACTCTCTTATCCTGAGAATTTGAT
Organism: Rhinophrynus dorsalis; assembly: GCA_037306005.1. NCBI lineage: Eukaryota > Metazoa > Chordata > Amphibia > Anura > Rhinophrynidae > Rhinophrynus > Rhinophrynus dorsalis. Next base: position 251,235,333 of record CM074725.1, read on the forward strand.
CTTTCACCCTGAGATTTGGGTCAATACCCTGAGTGTTAGGGTTATACTTTGAGGTTTACTGGGCACTCAACCTGGTACACAGTGAGTGATGTGATTCACCCCTGTACTACAATCACTTCTCTCAACCTAGGGTGCCTTGTTGGGTCTTATCAGTGAGGTGCATCTGATCCCTCTATGCACTTGTAGGCAAGAGGTCCACATCTGGATTCCCCCATTACCCTTAGGGTGACTAACCCCGAGGGCAATTTGCATAGAAGTATAAGAAGTCAGAGATGCTTGCAAGGATATGTAAAAGGTCACTGGGACTGTGTCCTCGTACCCAGGGAGCAATCTCTTTTAGCTCACAAATGCCGTACACAGAAAAGAAATATTCTGAAGCATATCATACAGGTCCTGCTAAAATGACAGTACAGCCACGAAACGCCAGACAATTCTTCTCTGAACAAGGAAATCCATTATCCACATCCGTACATTACGGCCTTGTTGGGCCTCATCAATGAGATGCCGCTGATACCTCTAGTCCAGTGGTTCTCAATCTTTTTTTGATCGGGGCACCCCTAACACGTAATCTAGAACATTCGGGGCACCCCTAGCATATTTATTGTACTTTATCAAGGGCATAATGACAGGCACAATACATAAATATACAGTTATTAATAGGTCTTACAATCATAATAACAAAACTAAACTTATTGTGCGTAACAATTTCTATAAACCTTTATTTAAAAGTCTATTTTTGTTAGTCTACATAGAAAACACAAGGCACCCTAAGTTGACATCCATGGCACACCAAAGTGCCACAGTGCCCTGGTTGAGAATCACTGCTCTAGTCACTTGTGAGCAAGGGGTCCACGTCTGGATTCCCCCATTACCATTAGGGTGACTAACCCCAAGAGAGATTGCACCCTGGGTGCGAGGACACAGTCCCACTGAGCTCCTGTATACCCTTGCAGATCATGAGCCTAGTTGAGCATCCCTGACTTCTTCTGTTGATAAAATATAGTAAATAATAACCCAGCCATGTCACAATATACCAAATTCTGGCCTGTTTGTATCACAGTATACATTGACTCCAGCCGTGTCTCAATACAGTAAATATTTGCTGACAGAAACAGAATAAAACGTCACAGAGAAATGGAGGTGCTATGTGACCCCCAGCAAATAATCTCCACTGTGTATCTCAGCGGGATAGTTTCAAAGTAGTTCAGCCTTTAGCTCTCTTGGGAGTCCAAACTCTCCCCATCACCATCGTTCTCACACAGATATATATATATATATATATATATATATATATATAAATAGAGCTTGCGGCTGACTTCTTCATGTGTCTGCCCTAAAACGATAAAGGATATACCGAGTATCTAAAGATGTTTGTACTAAACTACTAGCAACAAAGTAACTATCAAAGCTTCCAAAAGGATGTACCACCAGGAGTCAATATAGTCTTTAAAAAGGGATTTTAATAAGAGGAGTTTCCTCACAGATTTTACAAATAATTATACACAATAGTAGATCTCAAAATACAGCCTATATTTTCAAAAGTGTAAAAACATATGCTTAAACAACATACAAAGTTACAAAAATATATAAAAACACATACATGGACACTGAGTTGCCAAAGATGTGGCCACAGTCGTTCCCGGCCAGGAAAGTTTGCATCCAACTACGCGTTTCACAACAAGTGCTTTATCAAGTCCGTGATGCACATACTCCTGGGTCTCTATCCTTTTGGTAGCTTTGATAGTTACTTTGTTGCTAGGAGTTTAGTATAAACATCTTTACATACTGTGTATATCCTTTATTATTTTAGGGCGCTCCCAAGAAGAAGTCAGCGCCACGCTCCATTTATATTTAAATATTGACTCTGTGATATAATAATGTCAAAGTATTTACTAGGAAGGGTACATTGAGATTGGCTCTTGATATCAAGTATGTCCTGGGGGTATATATATATATTATTACCCATATTAATAGTGGTCATTTTACCTACTTCGGAAGGACGGATGGTTGAGTAGACCCTGATGGGGCTAGAAGCTGTGACCTTGCGGTTTGAACAGATTCTACAGCTGGTGCATTAACCCTTTGAGTGCCAGAGGGGTACGGAATGCATTGCAAAGCAATATAATCCGTACCCCTCTTGCACTCAAAGGGGTAACCAACTGAGCCATCTCACCAGCTTATATCACGATATACCACAAAACCCCAGTTACACCCCATTATACCCAATAAAGGGCCGTTCCCTTACCTTATATAAAAAAAACAAATCACTTAAAAATATAATGTTATGCTCCATAATTGCCTAATTGTGTTAAGTACAATGATGGTGGCCCAACTGAGTGAAAATATAACGAATAAGGGCCGAGCTGGGTCACAACTAAAGGGAATTAGTCCAAAATATATTTCAGTTTGCTAATAATATTTAACCCTTTGAGTGCAAAGCAATGCGTTGCATATCCCTCTGTCACTCAAAGAGTTAAATGTAATTGCTAAGTGAAAGAAGAATTTGTGCTCTTTAAAGCAGCAATTACTAAGACATTTGTGTAAGAGAGCAAATATGTTTCTATTAATAAAGCACAAAGAGTGAACAGAGTACATATTCTCGCAGAAATATTTCTACAGGGTTCACTCTAATGTAACCCATTGGCTACACGTCCTGTCATTTAGCTGAGGTGAGTGAGCATGTCACCTGAGGAATGCGGCTGAGAGCAGAGTATGGTCAAGAGGCAAAGTGCGGCAATGAAAGTGTCCTGTGCCTGACACTACACTATGTATCTTGAACATCACCTTACTGTAAGTGCCCTGTGCCCAAACTTACTGTAAGTGTCTTGCACCTGATCATACTGTAAGTATCCTACACCTGATCATACTGTAAGTGTCCTGCACCTGATCATACTGTAAGTGTCCTGCACCTGATCATACTGTAAGTGCCCTGCACCTGATCATACTGTAAGTGTCCAGCACCTGATCATACTGTAAGTGTCCTGTGTCTGATCATACTGTAAGTGACCTGCACCTGATCATACTGTAAGTGTCTTGTGCCTGATCATACTGTAAGTGTCCTGCACCTGATCATACTGTAAGTGTCCTGTGTCTGATCATACTGTAAGTGACCTGCACCTGATCATACTGTAAGTGTCCTGCACCTGATCATACTGTAAGTGTCCTGTGTCTGATCATACTGTAAGTGTCCTGCACCTGATCATACTGTAAGTGCCCTACACCTGATCATACTGTAAGTGTCCTGCACCTGATCATACTGTAAGTGTCCAGCACCTGATCATACTGTAAGTGTCCTGTGTCTGATCATACTGTAAGTGACCTGCACCTGATCATACTGTAAGTGCCCTGCACCTGATCATACTGTAAGTGTCCTGCACCTGATCATACTGTAAGTGTCCAGCACCTGATCATACTGTAAGTGTCCTGTGTCTGATCATACTGTAAGTGCCCTACACCTGATCATACTGTAAGTGTCCAGCACCTGATCATACTGTAAGTGTCCTGTGTCTGATCATACTGTAAGTGACCTGCACCTGATCATACTGTAAGTGTCCTGCACCTGATCATACTGTAAGTGCCCTACACCTGATCATACTGTAAGTGTCCTGCACCTGATCATACTGTATGTGACCTGCACCTGATCATACTGTAAGTGCCCTACACCTGATCATAGTGTAAGTGTCCTACACCTGATCATACTGTAAGTGTCCTACACCTGATCATACTGTAAGTGTCCTGCACCTGATCATACTGTAAATGCCCTGCACCTGATCATACTGTATGTGCCCTACACCTGATCATACTGTAAGTGCCCTGCACCTGATCACACTGTAAGTGTCCAGCGCCTGATCATACTGTAAGTGCCCTGCACCTGATCATACTGTAAGTGTCCAGCACCTGATTATACTGTAAGTGTCCTGCACCTGATCATACTGTAAGTGTCCAGCACCTGATCATACTGTAAGTGTCCAGCACCTGATCATACTGTAAGTGCCCTGCACCTGATCATACTGTATGTGTCCAGCACCTGATCATACTGTAAGTGTCCTGCACCTGATCATACTGTATGTGTCCTGTGTCTGATCATACTGTAAGTGTCCAGCACCTGATTATACTGTAAGTGTCCTGCACCTGATCATACTGTAAGTGCCCTGCACCTGATCATACTGTATGTGTCCTGTGTCTGATCATACTGTAAGTGTCCAGCACCTGATCATACTGTAAGTGTCCTGCGCCTGATAATACTGTAAGTGTCCTGCACCTGATCATACTGTATGTGTCCTGTGTCTGATCATACTGTAAGTGTCCAGCACCTGATCATACTGTAAGTGTCCAGCACCTGATCATACTGTAAGTGTCCAGCACCTGATCATACTGTAAGTGCCCTGCACCTGATCATACTGTATGTGTCCAGCACCTGATCATACTGTAAGTGTCCTGTGTCTGATCATACTGTAAGTGTCCTACACCTGATCATACTGTAAGTGCCCTGCAACTGATCATACTGTAAGTGTCCTGTGTCTGATCATACTGTAAGTGTCCAGCACCTGATCATACTGTAAGTGTCCTGCACCTGATCGTACTGTAAGTGTCCTGCACCTGATCATACTGTAAGTGTCCTGCACCTGATCGTACTGTAAGTGTCCTGCACCTGATCATACTGTAAGTGTCCTGCACCTGATCATACTGTAAGTGACCTACACCTGATCATACTGTAAGTGTCCAGCACCTGATCATACTGTAAGTGTCCTGCACCTGATCGTACTGTAAGTGTCCTGCACCTGATCATACTGTAAGTGTCCTGCACCTGATCATACTGTAAGTGTCCTGTGTTTGATCATACTGTAAGTGCCCTGTGTCTGATCATACTGTAAGTGTCCTGGGCCTGATCATACTGTAAGTGTCCTGTGTCTGATCATACTGTAAGTGTCCTACACCTGATCATACTGTAAGTGTCCTGCGCCTGATCATACTGTAAGTGTCCTGCACCTGATCATAATGTAAGTGTCCTACATCTGATTATACTGTAAGTGCCCTGCATCTGATCATACTGTAAGTGTCCTACACCTGATCATACTGTAAGTGTCCTGCACCTGATCATACTGTAAGTGTCCTACATCTGATTATACTGTAAGTGTCCTACACCTGATCATACTGTAAGTGTCCTACACCTGATCATACTGTAAGTGCCCTACACCTGATCATACTGTAAGTGTCCTGCACCTGATCATACTGTAAGTGCCCTACACCTGATCATACTGTAAGTGTCCTGCACCTGATCATACTGTAAGTGTCCTGTGTCTGATCATACTGTAAGTGTCCTGTGTCTGATCATACTGTAAGTGTCCTGTGTCAGATCATACTGTAAGTGTCCTACACCTGATCATACTGTAAGTGTCCTGCACCTGATCATACTGTAAGTGTCCTGTGTCTGATCATACTGTAAGTGTCCTGCACCTGATCATACTGTAAGTGTCCTGCACCTGATCATACTGTAAGTGTCCTGTGCCTGATCATACTGTAAGTGTCCTACACCTGATCATACTGTAAGTGTCCTGCACCTGATCATACTGTAAGTGTCCTGCGCCTGATCATACTGTAAGTGTCCTGTGTCAGATCATACTGTAAGTGTCCTACACCTGATCATACTGTAAGTGTCCTGCACCTGATCATACTGTAAGTGTCCTGTGTTTGATCATACTGTAAGTGTCCTGTGTCTGATCATACTGTAAGTGTCCTGTGTTTGATCATACTGTAAGTGCCCTGTGTCTGATCATACTGTAAGTGTCCTGCACCTGATCATACTGTAAGTGTCCTGTGTCTGATCATACTGTAAGTGTCCTACACCTGACCATACTGTAAGTGTCCTGCGCCTGATCATACTGTAAGTGTCCTGTGTCTGATCATACTGTAAGTGTCCTACACCTGATCATACTGTAAGTATCCTGCACCTGATCATACTGTAAGTGTCCTGTGTTTGATCATACTGTAAGTGCCCTGTGTCTGATCATACTGTAAGTGTCCTGCACCTGATCATACTGTAAGTGTCCTGTGCCTGATCATACTGTAAGTGTCCTACACCTGATCATACTGTAAGTATCCTGCACCTGATCATACTGTAAGTGTCCTGTGTCTGATCATACTGTAAGTGTCCTGCACCTGATCATACTGTAAGTGTACTGCACCTGATCATACTGTAAGTGTCCTGCGCCTGATTATACGGTAAGTGTCCTGTGTCTGATCATACTGTAAGTGTCCTGCACCTGATCATACTGTAAGTGTCCTGCACCTGATCATACTGTAAGTGTCCTGTGTCTGATCATACTGTAAGTGTCCTGCACCTGATCATACTGTAAGTGTCCTGCGCCTGATCATACTGTAAGTGTCCTGCACCTGATCATACTGTAAGTGTCCTACACCTGATCATACTGTAAGTGTCCTACACCTGATCATACTGTAAGTGTCCTACACCTGATCATACTGTAAGTGTCCTGCACCTGATCATACTGTAAGTGTCCTGTGTCTGATCATACTGTAAGTGTCCTGCACCTGATCATACTGTAAGTTTCCTGTGTCTGATCATACTGTAAGTGTCCTGCACCTGATCATACTGTAAGTGTCCTGCTCCTGATCATACTGTAAGTGTCCTGCGCCTGATCATACTGTAAGTGTCCTGCACCTGATCATACTGTAAGTGTCCTACACCTGATCGTACTGTAAGTGTCCTACACCTGATCATACTGTAAGTGTCCTGCACCTGATCATACTGTAAGTGTCCTGTGTCTGATCATACTGTAAGTGTCCTGCACCTGATCATACTGTAAGTGTCCTGCACCTGATCATACTGTAAGTGTCCAGCACCTGATCATACTGTAAGTGTCCTGCACCTGATCATACTGTAAGTGTCCTGCACCTGATCATACTGTAAGTGTCCAGCACCTGATCATACTGTAAGTGCCCTACACCTGATCATACTATAAGTGTCCTATGCCTGATCATACTGTAAGTGTCCTGTGTTTGATCATACTGTAAGTGTCCTACACCTGATCATACTGTAAGTGTCCAGCGCCTGATCATACTGTAAGTGTCCTACACCTGATCATACTGTAAGTGTCCTGCACCTGATCATACTGTATGTGTCCAGCACCTGATCATACTATAAGTGTCCTGCACCTGATCATACTGTAAGTGTCCTGCGCCTGATCATACTGTAAGTGTCCTGTGTTTGATCATACTGTAAGTGTCCTACACCTGATCATACTGTAAGTGTCCAGCACCTGATCATACTGTAAGTGCCCTACACCTGATCATACTGTAAGTGTCCAGCGCCTGATCATACTGTAAGTGTCCTACACCTGATCATACTGTAAGTGTCCTGCACCTGATCATACTGTATGTGTCCTGCACCTGATCATATTGTAAGTGTCCTGTGTTTGATCATACTGTAAGTGTCCTGTGTTTGATCATACTGTATGTGTCCTGCACCTGATCATACTGTAAGTGTCCTACACCTGATCATACTGTAAGTGTCCAGCACCTGATCATACTGTAAGTGTCCTGTGTTTGATCATACTGTAAGTGTCCTGTGTTTGATCATACTGTATGTGTCCTGCACCTGATCATACTGTAAGTGTCCTACACCTGATCATACTGTAAGTGTCCAGCACCTGATCATACTGTAAGTGTCCTGTGTTTGATCATACTGTAAGTGTCCTGTGTTTGATCATACTGTATGTGTCCTGCACCTGATCATACTGTAAGTGTCCTACACCTGATCATACTGTAAGTGTCCAGCGCCTGATCATACTGTAAGTGTCCTACGCCTGATCATACTGTAAGTGTCCAGCGCCTGATCATACTGTAAGTGTCCTACACCTGATCATACTGTAAGTGCCCTGTGTCTGATCATACTGTAAGTGTCCTGCACCTGATCATACTGTAAGTGTCCTACACCTGATCATACTGTAAGTGTCCTACACCTGATCATACTGTAAGTGCCCTGCACCTGATCATACTGTAAGTGTCCTGCACCTGATCATACTGTAAGTGTCCTGTGTCTGATCATACTGTAAGTGCCCTGCACCTGATCATACTGTAAGTGTCCAGCACCTGATTATACTGTAAGTGTCCTGTGTTTGATCATACTGTAAGTGCCCTGCACCTGATCATACTGTAAGTGTCCAGCACCTGATCATACTGTAAGTGCCCTGCACCTGATCATACTGTAAGTGTCCTGCACCTGATCATACTGTAAGTGTCCTGCACCTGATCATACTGTAAGTGTCCAGCACCTGATCATACTGTAAGTGTCCTGCACCTGATCATACTGTAAGTGTCCTGCACCTGATCATACTGTAAGTGCCCTACACCTGATCATACTGTAAGTGTCCAGCACCTGATCATACTGTAAGTGTCCTGCACCTGATCATACTGTAAGTGTCCTGCACCTGATCATACTGTAAGTGTCCTGTGTCTGATCATACTGTAAGTGCCCTGCACCTGATCATACTGTAAGTGTCCAGCACCTGATTATACTGTAAGTGTCCAGCACCTGATCATACTGTAAGTGTCCTACACCTGATCATACTGTAAGTGTCCTGTGTTTGATCATACTGTAAGTGTCCTGCACCTGATCATACTGTAAGTGTCCAGCACCTGATCATACTGTAAGTGTCCTGCACCTGATCATACTGTAAGTGTCCTGCACCTGATCATACTGTAAGTGTCCTGCACCTGATCATACTGTAAGTGCCCTGCACCTGATCATACTGTAAGTGTCCAGCACCTGATTATACTGTAAGTGTCCAGCACCTGATCATACTGTAAGTGTCCTACACCTGATCATACTGTAAGTGTCCTGTGTTTGATCATACTGTAAGTGTCCTGCACCTGATCATACTGTAAGTGTCCTGAACCTGATCATACTGTAAGTGTCCTGTGTTTGATCATACTGTAAGTGTCCTGCACCTGATCATACTGTAAGTGTCCTGCGCCTGATCATACTGTAAGTGTCCTGCACCTGATCATACTGTAAGTGTCCTGAACCTGATCATACTGTAAGTGTCCTGTGTTTGATCATACTGTAAGTGTCCTGCACCTGATCATACTGTAAGTGTCCTGCACCTGATCATACTGTAAGTGTCCTACACCTGATCATACTGTAAGTGTCCTGAACCTGATCATACTGTAAGTGTCCTACACCTGATCATACTGTAAGTGACCTGTGTCTGATCATACTGTAAGTGTCCTGCACCTGATCATACTGTAAGTGTCCTACACCTGATCATACTGTAAGTGTCCTGCACCTGATCATACTGTAAGTGTCCTACACCTGATCATACTGTAAGTGTCCTGAACCTGATCATACTGTAAGTGTCCTACACCTGATCATACTGTAAGTGCCCTGTGTCTGATCATACTGTAAGTGTCCTGCACCTGATCATACTGTAAGTGTCCTGAACCTGATCATACTGTAAGTGTCCTACACCTGATCATACTGTAAGTGCCCTGTGTCTGATCATACTGTAAGTGTCCTGCGTCTGATCATACTGTAAGTGTCCTGCACCTGATCATACTGTAAGTGTCCTACACCTGATCATACTGTAAGTGTCCTGTGTCTGATCATACTGTAAGTGTCCTGCACCTGATCATACTGTAAGTGTCCTGCACCTGATCATACTGTATGTGTCCTACACCTGATCATACTGTAAGTGTCCTGAACCTGATCATACTGTAAGTGTCCTGCGTCTGATCATACTGTAAGTGTCCTGCACCTGATCATACTGTAAGTGTCCTACACCTGATCATACTGTAAGTGTCCTGTGTCTGATCATACTGTAAGTGTCCTGTGTCTGATCATACTGTAAGTGTCCTGCACCTGATCATACTGTATGTGTCCTACACCTGATCATACTGTAAGTGTCCTGAACCTGATCATACTGTAAGTGTCCTACACCTGATCATACTGTAAGTGCCCTGTGTCTGATCATACTGTAAGTGTCCTGCACCTGATCATACTGTAAGTGTCCTGCACCTGATCATACTGTAAGTGTCCTGCGCCTGATCATACTGTAAGTGTCCTACACCTGATCATACTGTAAGTGCCCTGTGTCTGATCATACTGTAAGTGTCCTGCACCTGATCATACTGTAAGTGTCCTGTGCCTGATCATACTGTAAGTGTCCTACACCTGATCATACTGTAAGTGCCCTGTGTCTGATCATACTGTAAGTGTCCTGCACCTGATCATACTGTAAGTGCCCTACACCTGATCATACTGTAAGTGTCCTGTGTTTGATCATACTGTAAGTGTCCTACACCTGATCATACTGTAAGTGCCCTGCACCTGATCATACTGTAAGTGTCCTGCACCTGATCATACTGTAAGTGTCCTGCGCCTGATCATACTGTAAGTGTCCTGCACCTGATCCTACTGTAAGTGTCCTACACCTGATCATACTGTAAGTGTCCTGAACCTGATCATACTGTAAGTGTCCTGTGTCTGATGATACTGTAAGTGACCTGCACCTGATCATACTGTAAGTGTCCTGCACCTGATCATACTGTAAGTGCCCTACACCTGATCATACTGTAAGTGTCCAGCACCTGATCATACTGTAAGTGTCCTACACCTGATCATACTGTAAGTGACCTGTGTCTGATCATACTGTAAGTATCCTGTGTCTGATCATACTGTAAGTGTCCTGTGTCTGATCATACTGTAAGTGCCCTGCACCTGATCATACTGTAAGTGTCCTGCACCTGATCATACTGTAAGTGTCCTGTGTCTGATCATACTGTAAGTGCCCTGCACCTGATCATACTGTAAGTGTCCTGCGCCTGATCATACTGTAAGTGTCCTGCACCTGATTATACTGTAAGTGTCCTGCACCTGATCATACTGTAAGTGTCCTGCACCTGATAATACTGTAAGTGCCCTACACCTGATCATACTGTAAGTGTCCTGCGTCTGATTATACTGTAAGTGTCCTGCGCCTGATCATATTGTAAGTTCCCTTCATCTCACCTTAAGCTCCCTGAACAGACATCATATATCAGTGAATCACTGCTGACCTCCCAGGAACTCCCCTCCCCACCACTATAAAAGGAAACCACCCCAAGGCCTCTGGACCAAACCAGCTGCACCGTAGGGGACAGTTATCATCTCCCACAATTATCATTGTCTTAAAGCGGAACTTTCACTTAGTATAAAGTCTCCCTCCAATAATTAAACATACGGTGACTAACTTATTAATACTTCTATTACCTCTCAGAAGTTCCTGATTCTAAAATAATCCTTAATCTTCGGAGACTGACGGCCAGGTTAGAACCGTCTGTGCGTCTGCGCCGTTTAGTCCCTTCCGGTTACCGTATGGTAACATGTAATGCCTCCTAGAGGAGACCGGGACTAAGTGCAGGAGTGCAGGCGTCTCTAAGACAAGATGTCTGCGCTGATGTCTGGCTTCCGGTCTCTGAATATTAAAGATTTCTTTAGAATCGGGTATTTCTGAGAGCTAATAGACGTATTCTGAAGCTAGTCGCCATATGTTTAATTATTGGAGGCCAACTTAATAAAAGGTGAAAGTTCTGCTTTAACTCTATTTAGTCTCAACCACCTCTGCTGAAAGGCTGTTCCATGAGTGTACGACCCTTTACATAGTATTATAAATACACATGGTACTGTAGAATGTTCAGCCTTCTAACTGTAGATTATGTGTCTTTACAAGAAGGGAGCAGGTAAAAAACGACTAAATGTGAAATGCTCCCTCCGTCCTACATTAATACTGCACGGATATTCACCTGCCGATGTCCGGAGAAAGACTAAATCAGTTTTGGGGCAAACCAAAATCACCTTGGGGGACAACTAGGAACGTCCTTTGATTTAAATGGAGCTTATACCCCCTTGATAAATAGGGAAGTCCACAATGCATTGCCAGACCGCTCTAGACTTCAGTGTGTTAAAAGCCCTATTTAAAGCGGAACTATCACCCCAAATAATTAGTCATATAGCGATTAACTTAGAAATAATACTATTATCCAGCATAAGTACCGCTTTATTAAGAAATCCTACTTCATCTGAGACTGACGGGCAGATATCAGCGCAGACATCATGGCAGGGACGTGCACACACATTTTGGGGGGCAGGGGCTAAAATGAAAAAAGGGCACTTCTCATAATTATTATTATTTTTTTTTTGTTAAAAGGGCACGAGGGCACCTTGGACAAAAAGGGCAGGCGCTCAAGCCCCCCTTGGTGTCTATGTGTGCACATGCTTGCATCATGGCTTAGAGACATGTGTGTGCCTGTACTGTACATCCCGGTCTCCTCTAGGAGGCGCTGCATTGTACCTTAAGGTAACAGGAAGCGACTGACGGGCAGGCTTCTTGCTTTAGAGGCATCAGTGCGCCTGCACCGTCAGTCCCTTCCTGTTACCTTAAGGTACGATGCAGCGCCTCCTAGAGGAGACCGTGTCGGACAGCGCAGGAGCACAGATGTCTCTAAGGCAAGATGTCTGCGCTGATGTCTGTCCGTCAGTCTCAGATGAAGCAGGATTCCTTAATAACACGGTACTTATGCTGGATAATAGTACTATTTCTATACTTATCTCTATATGAATAACTAGTTTTAAAGCCTGTGTACACAGACCAACACTGGCGGCGCTGCGGTCATGCGCAGTACTAACTGCCCGAATGGGCCGCGGCTGATAGGGAGTGGGGCGCTCTGAATTCAGATTGTGGTCCTCTCTGCGCACCTTCCTGGGACCAAGCAGACCCAGGAAGGTGCGCAGAGAGGACTCTGGTTTGAATTCGGAGCCCCCGCACCCTATCAGACGCGGTACGTTCGGGCAGTCAGTACTGTGCATGACTGCAGTGCAGGAAGTCTCTACTGCACATGACTGATTCTGACAAACAAGATCCAGGATGATTTTGCAGTGTGTTTCTTCTCAGTGTGTTACACATCCGCATTAACCCCTGTGTGCCAGAAAGGTATCCTAGGCACTGCATACCTCTCTGACACCTAAAGGGTTAATTAAAGCAGATTGGCATAACATTTCAGAATTAACCCCAAGAGTGCCAGAGGGGATGCCCTACAAAGTAATGCACTTGGCACCCCTCTGGCACACACAGGGTTTAAAAACCATTTAAACAACAACATACGGGCTGTAACCAGAACCTAAAGACAAGCAATACTGGAGCAAACCAACTAAAAATAACAATTCCCGTTGGGTGTTTTACCCCCTTGATTGATAGAGTGATCTCCAATATAATGCATCTAAGGGGTTAAAGGGATAATAATACTTCGTTTTATCTTTATTTTATTTTGTAGGCATTAAAAAAACATGAAGAACGATATGTTTTATCTCTCAAACCATTATGGTTTGAGAGATATTCACAAGCAAAGTTTCCCCTCCCGCCCCTTTTACCTAGTATAAGCCATCTCTTCTCAGATGTGGAATCCAGTCCATAGACCAGACAGATAACAGAAGGGGACAATCTTCTTCCTATGAGAACAATGAAATCCCTGCCCCCTTGACAAGCTTTTCAGGTTTTTCCCTTATCTTAATTGAAGATTGTCCCTCTCTGCAGTCTACCTGGGCACCTCCCTTCTGATCTGGCTGAACAGTGTTACATCAGTAAAAGGGGCGGGAGGGGGATACTTTATCATTGAATTACTCTTGTACTACAACTCTTACAGAATTGATATAACACTCTCCATGGACCAAATACTATGATGAGTAATTAGAGCTGCTTTTATTATGAAACATTACTATCCCTTTAAAAGCCCTATTTACATCAGTGGGAATCTGGATACTAGTTATTTACCCGGTGTGGTGCAGTAGATTGGGGCCAGAATTGCTTCTCTGCTGGCTTCTGTTTAAAACCCTGAATACGTGATAAGATTTGTTGCCGCTCCCTTATTAACCCTTTGAGTGCCAGAGGGGTAAGCAACGCTTTGCAAAGCAATGGCACTCAAAGGGTTAAAGGCATAGTAATATTTCATAATAAAAGCATCTCTGATTAATCTTCATAGTATTTGGGCCATGGAGAGTGTTATTTCAGTACTGTCAGAGTTGTAGTACAAGAGTAATTGAATGATAAAGTATCCCCCTCCCGCCCCTTTTACTGGTGTAACACTGCTCAGCCAGATCAGAAGGGAGGTGCCCAGGTAGACTGCAGAGAGGGACAATCTTCAATTAAGATAAGGGAAAAACCTGAAAAACTTGTCATGGGGGGCAGGGTTTTCATTGTTCTCATAGGAAGAAGATTGTCCCCTGCTGTTATCTGTCTGGTCTATTGACTGGATTCCACATCTGAGAAGAGATGGCTTACACTAGGTAAAAGGGGGAAACATTGCTTGTGAATATCTCTTAAAGGGATAGTAATACTTCAGTATTACAAATCCCTATATTAAAGCCCTAGTAAAAAAAAAAAAACGTATTGCCCCCAGTGTCATCTCTCAAACCTTTATGGTATGATAGATGAACGCTTCTAAAGTTGCCCGCTCCCTCCCCCTCCCCCGTAGTCAGCATTTTAGCTGACTGCAGGGAACAGAGTCGTACGACTTTCAGGCTGTTCTCCAGCACAGCCTGATTGCGTTAACTAAAAAAAAACCTTTCACTGAAATGGTCTTCTACACGTGCTTGGCTTGCAAGAACACATAGAAGACCGTTTTAGTGAAAGTTTTTTTTTTAGTTAACGCAATCACAGCCCTGCTGCAGAGCCGCCTGATGATCTCTGACCAGATTTCCCTGAGTCAGCTAAAATACTGACTACGTGGAAGGAGGAGGGAAAAGGCAACTTTAGAAGCGATCATCTCTCAAACCATAAAGGTTTGAGAGATGACACTGGGCGCAATACGTTCTTGAGTAAATAACTAAGCCTAGACATATGTTTTTGGCCTGCCTGAGCCTCCTCAGTGAGGTGCAGTTGATCCCTCTAGGCACTGTGAGCAAGTGGTCCATGTCTGGATTCCCCTCATTACTCTTAGGGTGACCAACCCCAAGACCAATTTACATACGTTGAATGAAAAGTCAGAGATGCTCAACTAGGCTAATGAGCTAGCAAATACATGCAAGAAGCTCACTGGGACTGTGTCCTCGCACCCAGGGTGCAATCTCTTTCAGCTCACCAGTGCCATACACAGAGAAGAAATCTTCTGAAGCATATCATACTGGTCCTGCCAAATGACAGTCCAGCCACGAAATGCCAGACAAGTCCTCTCTGAACAAGGAAAGCAGCAAACGTCAGATGTACGTTTCTGCCTCCTTGGGCCTTGTCGGTGAGGTGCAGCTGATCCCTCTAGGCACTTTGAGCAAGTGGTCCACATCTGGATTCCCCTCATTACTCTTAGGATGACCAACCCCAAGAGCAATTTGCATATGTAGAATGAAAAGTCAGAGATGCTCAACTAGGCTTATGAGCTAGCAAATACATGCAAGTAGCTCACTGGGACTGTGTCCTTCCACCCAGGGTGTAATCTCTTTTAGCTCACCAGTGCCATACACAGAGCGGAAATCTTCTGAAGCATATCATACTGGTCCTGCCAAAAGACAGTCCAGCCATAAAATGCCAGACAAGTCTTCTCTGAACAAGAGAGCCAGCTAACCCCAGACATACGATTCGGCCTTCGTGGGCCTCATCAGTGATATGCAGCTGATATCTCTATGCACTGTGAGCAAGTGGTACATGTCTGGATTCCCCCCATTACTCTTATGGTGACCAACACCAAGAGCAACTTGCATATGTAGAAAGAAAAGTCAGAGATGCTCAACTAGGCTCATGAGCTAGCAAATACATACAAGAAGCTCACTGGGACTGTGTCCTTACGCCCAGATCTTTTTTTAGCTCACCAGTGCCATACACAGAGAGAAAAACTTCTGAAGCATATCATACTGGCCCTGCCAAATGACAGAACAGCCACAAAATGCCAGACAAGTCCTCTCTGAACAAGGGAAACCACTAACCCCGGACGTACGTTTCAGCCTTCTTGGGCCTTGTCAGTGAGGTGCAGCTGATATCTCTATGCACTGTGAGTAAGTGGTACACTTCTGGATTCCCCTCATTACTCTTAGGGTGACCAACCCCAAGAGCAATTTGTATATGTAGAAAGAAAAGTCAGAGATGCTCAACTAGGCTTATGAGCTAGCAAATAGATGCAAGAAGCTCATTGGGACTGTGTCCTCACACCCAGGGTGCAATCTCTTTTAGCTCACCAGTGCCATACACAGAGAGGAAATCTTCTGAAGCATATCATACTGGTCCTGCCAAATGACAGTTCAGCCAGAAAATGCCAGACAAGTCTTCTCTGAATGAGAGAACCAGCTAACCCCAGACGTACGATTCGGCAATCTTGGGCCTCATCAGTGAAGTGCAGCTGATCCCTCTAGGCACTGCGAGCAAGTGGTACATGTCTGGATTCCCCTCATTACTCTTAGGGTGACCAACACCAAGAGCAATTTGCATATGTAGAAAGAAAAGTCAGAGATGCTCAACTAGGCTCATGAGCTAGCAAATACATGCAAGAAACTCACTGGGCTGTATCCTCGAGCCCAGGGTGCAATCTCTTTTAGCTCACCAGTGCCGTACGCAGAGAGGAAACCTTTTGAAACATATCATACTGGTCCTGCCAAATGACAGTCCAGCCACGAAATGCCAGACAGGTCTTCTCTGAACAAGGGAAACAGCTAAATGTACACATACACTTTGGCCTTCTTAGGCATCGTCAGTGAGGTGCAGCTGATCCCTCTAGGCATGTCAGCAAGGGGTCCAGGTCTGGATTCCCCTCATTACTCGTAGGGTGACCAACCCCAAGAGCACTTTGCATATGTAGAAAGAAAAGGCAGAGATGCTCAACTAGCGTTATGAGCTAGCAAATACATGCAAGAAGCTCACTGGCGCTGTGTCCTCATGCCCAGAGTGCAATCTCTTTTAGCTCACCAGTGCCATACACAGAGAGAAAATCTTCTGAAGCATATCATACTGGTCCAGCTAAAAGACCTTCCAGCAACGAAATGCCAGACAAGTTCACTCTGAACAAAGAAAACAGCTGACCCCCCCATACAAACATTTCAGCCTTCTTACACCTCATCAGTGAGGTGCAGCTGGTCACTCTAGACACTGTGAGCAAGTGGTCCATGTCTGGATTCCCCTAATTACTCTTAGGGTGACCAACCCCAAGAGCAAGTTGCATATGTAGAAAGAAAAATCAGAGATGCTCCACTAGGGTTATGAGCTAGCAAATACATGCAAGAAGCTCACTGGGACTGTGCCCTCATGCCCAGGGGGCAATCTCTTTTAGCTCACCAGTGCCATAGACAGAAAGAAAATCTTCTCAAGCATATCATACTGGTCCAGCTAAAAGACCTTCCAGCAACGAAATGCAGGACAAGTTCACTCTGAACAAAGAAAACAGCTTACCCCCATACAAACATTTCAGCCTTCTTATACCTCATCAGTGACATGCAGCTAATCGCTCTAGACACTGTGAGCAAGTGGTCCATGTCTGGATTCTCCTCATTACTCTTAGGGTGACCAACCACAAGAGCAATTTGCATATGTAGAAAGAAAAGTCAGAGATGCTCAACTAGGCTCATGAGCTAGCAAATACATGCAAGAAGCTTACTGGGACTGTGTCCTCACTCCCAGGGTGCAATCTCTTTTAGCTCACCAGTGCCATACACAGAGAGAAAATCTTCTGAAGCATACCATACTGATCCCACCAAAAGACAGACCAGCCACGAAATACCAGACAAGTCCTTTCTGAACAAGGAAAACAGCTAACCCCAGATGCACGTTTCAGCCTTCTTGGGCCTCATCGGTGAGGCGCAGCTTATCCCTCTCGGCACTGTGAGCAAGGGGTCCACATCTGGATTCCCCTCATTACTCTTAGGGTGACCAACCCCAAAAGCAATTTGCATATGTAGAAAGAAAAGTCAGAGATGCTCAACTAGGCTCAGGAGCTAGAAAATACATGCATGAAGCTCACTGGGACTGTGTCCTCGCACCCAGAGTGCAATCTCTTTCAGCTCACCAGTGCTATACACAGAGAGAAACTCTTCTGAAGCATATCATACTGGTCCTGCCAAATGACAGTTTCTATGAACAAGGGAAACAGCTAACCCCAGATGTACATTTCTGCCTCCTTGGACCTTGTCAGTGAGGAGAAGCTGATTCATCTAGGCTCTGTGCAGTAGGGGTCCACATCTTGATTTCCCCTCATTACTCTTAGGGCAACCAACCCCAAGAGCAATTTGCATATGTAGAAAGAAAAGTCAGAGATGCTCAACTAGATTCATGAGCTAGCAAATACATGCAAGAAGCTCACTGGGACTGTATTCTCATGGTCAGGGTGAAATCTCTTTTAGCTCACCAGTACCATAGACAGAGAGAAAGTCTTCAGAAGCATAACATACTGGTCCTGCCAAATGACAGTCCAGCAACGAAATGCCAGACAAGTCCTCTCTGAACAATGGTCACAGCAAACCCCAGCTGTACATTTCTGTCCAATCAGTAGGGAGAAGCTGATCCATCCAGGCACTTTGAGGTAGGGGTCCAAATCTGTATTCCCCTCATTACCCTTAGGGTGACCAACCCCAAGAGCAATTTGCATATGTAGAAAGAAAAGTCAGAGATGCTCAACTAGGCTCACGAGTAGCAAATACATGCAATGTGTCCTCGCGCCCAAGCTGTAATTTCTTTTAGTTAACAAGTGCCATACACAGAGAAGAAATATTCTGAAGCACATCATACAGGTCCTGCCAAACGATAGTCCAGCCACAAAATGCCAGACAATTCCTCTCTGAACAAGGGAAACAACTAACCCCACCTCGTCTGTAAGGTGCAGCTGATCCCTCTAGGCAGTGTGAGCAAGGGATTAGTCTCCTTAAGAGTAATGGGGGGGAATCCAGACATGGACCCCTTGCTCATAGTTCCTAGAGATATTAGCGGCATCTTACCCATGAGTCCCAATAAGGTTGGAATGTACATGTGGGGGTTAAATGCTTTTCTTGTTCAGAGAAGAATTAGTTGGCAGTTGGCAGTTGGTGGTTGGTGGTTGGACTGTCATTTGGCAGGACCAGTATGATATGTTTCAGACGATTTCCTCTCTGTATATGACACTGGTGAGGTAAAAGAGATTGCACCCTGGGTGCGAGGACACAGTCCCAGTGAGCTTCTTGCTTGTATTTGCTAGCTCATGAGCCTAGTTGAGCATCTCTGACCTTTCTTTCTACATATGCAAATTGCTCTTGGGATTAGTCACCCTAAGAGTAAAGGGGGTGAATCCAGACATGGACTCCTTGCTCACAGTGCTTAGAGGGATCAGCTGTATCTCACTGATGAGGCCCAAGAAGGATGAATTGTACGTGTGGGGTTAGCTGTTTCTCTTGTTCATTTTTGGCTGGACTGTCATTTGGCAGGACCAGTATGATATGCTTCAGAAGGTTTCCTCTCTGTGTATGGCACTGGTGAGCTAAAAGAGATTGCACTCTGAGTGTGAGGACACAGTCCCAGTGAGCTTCTTGCATGTATTTGCTCACTCATGAGCCTAGTTGAGCATCTCTGATCTTTCTTTCTACATAAAGGTGACACACTGGACTATGGTGTCGGTCGTACTGGTGATACCTATGTAGTGATAATGTGTTAGAGCTGTCACTAGTAGTGAAAGGTGACATACTGGACTATAGTGTCAGTCACACTGGTGATACCTATGTAGTGATGGTGTGTTAGGTCTGTTACTAGTAGTGAAAGGTGACACACTGGACTATGGTGTGTGTCACACTGGTGATATCTTTTCATTTACTGTTTCATTAAATTGATCTCCAATTACACGGCTTTCAGTCATTTTCTCAAGAGGTTCTGCAGCAGCTGAATAGCCATGGTGATAAAGAGAATTGGGACCATGTTTAAACATTCACTTTCATTTAAATGGGAGTTTTATCGTCTTGAATAATGGAGAGGTTTCCCCCATACTGCTTCTCAATGCGTTGGAGACCGCTGTATCATGCAAGGGGTTAAGTTCCCCAATTACATCAATATTTGGGAATATTTGTTTGCCCCCTATAATGCACTGTGTTTGTGTCAGAATTGCTCCAATTTTTTGACCTGTGCTTTGGCATTATCACTTTCTGCCTATCTCGTTCTCTAAAATAAACCCTTTCCATTGCAATGTGTTGCAGTCGCTTTTGGCACTGAAAGGCTCAACCCCTCGGATGCAAGAAATATCCTTAAGCATTGGAGACGTCACTAGCAACCAAGAGGTTAATTGCCGTGCTCTCCCCAGCACACAGGCAGCGGGTCCCAGGATAATATTGCTGGAAATTAGGAAATCTGCAGGTACGACCTGTTACTGCTCCTCTCCTATAGATGAATGCACATTCTAGCCCGCAGATGGCGCTGTTTCCTTATCTACCTCCATGCTGGTGACTGTTTTCACACTTTCTCCGTGAAAAGGAACGATCCCCTTGGCACTGCCAGTCTGATTCAGCGATGGCATGGGGAAGGAAAATGATTATTATAGGAGAGTTATGAAAATAATAACAAGAGCAGATTAGACAGATAATCGGGCTATTGTCACTAATAATAATAATACACTGCGTGTTCTGGTAACAATGTAACGTTTATCTGTCCCACGTGTAATAAGGAGCCAAAGATAATATTATGTTTATAAATCTTTATTTCATGTTCCCCAACAGATGACATAGTATTGTCATTGATACAAAGTAACACAAAACCCAACAATACAGTGCCAGGGACACGCACAGCGGTATGCACAGTGCTGTACACAATAATACACTCACACATCTGTTTACACAGCGCTGTACACAATAATACACTCACACACATCTGTATACACAGCGCTGTACACAATAATACACTCACACACATCTGTATACACAGCGCTGTACACAATAATACACTCACACACATCTGTATACACAGCGCTGTACACAATAATACACTCACACATCTGTATACACAGCGCTGTACACAATAATACACTCACACACATCTGTATACACAGCGCTGTACACAATAATACACTCACACACATCTGTATACACAGCGCTGTACACAATAATACACTCACACACATCTGTATACACAGCGCTGTACATGCTGCTGGCCCTAGGACTGTGTAATAGCAAAATAACAGACTGGATTGTAAAAATATAAACATGAACTACAACAAATATTTAACTTGGACCAGGTTAACTCTTTGATGCCTTCCACACCCATCTTTCTACTGAACAATTTAACCCTTTGAGTTCCAGAGGTTTAAATGTTTATATATATATCCTTTTTGTTACAAATCAAAAAAAATGTTCATTGTTATCACAGTGTAGTGGTTGATAGGGGTGTACGTGTGTGTATGTGTGTGTGTGTGTATATATATATGTGTGTATATATATATATATATGTATGTATGTATATGTGTGTATGTGTGTATATATGTGAATGTATGCATATGTTTGTGTGTTTATGTATATAAATAAGTGTGCATAATGTCTGTATATATATAACTGTGTGTGTGCACACATGTATGTATATATGTGTGTATGTATGTGTGCGTGTATATAGACAGTATGTATAAGTATATGTATGTGTGTATAAATGTGTCTGTGTGTATATATATATATATATATATATATATATATATATATATATATATCAGTGTGTGTATGTCTGTATGTATGTGTGTGTTTGTGTGTATATGTATAGAGTATGTGCAGTACTGGGCAAAAGTCTTAGGTCTGAAAAATGCTGTAAAGTAAGAATACTTTAAAAAATAGACATTAATCCTATATAATAATTTGCTAAGTTGTGTGTAACGCCCGACATGCGCAGTAGACACTGCTGCACGTGCGGCACTCATCGCAGTAGAGACTGCCCACGCCGCGGCTGATACAGCTGTATCAGCCGAGGCGCGGGTAGTCTCCACTGTGCGTGACTGCCCCTCGACCGGCTGCCAGAGGCACTGTGGCCCGTGTAACGGGCTGTTCAACTAGTAGTTCATATTGATCAATTAACAAAATGCACAGTGATCAGAAGAAAAAACAAAATGAAATCAATAATTGGTGTGACCAGCCTTTGCCTTCAAAACAGCATCAGTTCTTCTAGGTACATTTGCACAAATTCAGGGATTTTGTAGGTATATAGTCAGGTTAATGATTAAACAATTATACCAAACGGGTGGTAATGATCATCAATGTAATATGTGGGCTGAAACACAATCTTTAACTGAAACGGACACAGCTGTGTAGGAGGAAAAAAAACTGGGTGAGGAACAGCCAAACTCAGCTAACAATATGAGGTTGCTGAAGACTGTTTAATGTCAAAAGTCATACACCATGGCAAGACTGAGCACAGCAACAAGACAAAAGGTAGTTCTACTGCATCAGTAAGGTGTCTACCAGACAGACATGTTAAGGCAGACAGGGGTTTTCAGATGTGCTGTCCAAGCTCTTTTGAAGAAGCACAAAGAAACAGGCAATGTTGAGGACCGTAGGCTCAGAGGTCGGCCAAGGAAACTTAGTGTAGCCATTCGGAAGATGTCCAGCAGTGCCATCAGCTCAGAATTGGCAGAAAGCAGTGGTGTCCTGGTACACCCATCTACAGTCTGGAGAAGTCTGGTTAGTAGTGGTCTTCATGGAAGACTTGCTGCCAAAAAGCCATACCTTCGACGTGGAAACAAGGCCAAGCAACTCAACTATGCACAAAAACACAGGAACTGGGGTGCAGATAAATAGCAGCAGGTGCTCTAGACTGAAGAGTCAACATTTTAAACATTTGGTTGTAGCCGAATGCAGTTTGTTAGCGGAAGCGCTGGAAAGCAGTATAAGAAAGAGTGTCTGCAGGCAACAGCAAAGCATGATGGAGGTTTCTTGCAAGTTTGGGGTTGCATTTCTGCAAATGGAGTTGGGGATTTGGTCAGAATTAATGGTCTCCTCAATTCTGAGAAGTACAGACAGATACTTATCCATCATGCAGTACCATCAGGGAGACATTGGATTGGCCCCAAATGTAATCTGCAGCGTGACAAGGACCCCAAACATACAGCCAAAGTCATTAACAATTATCTTCAGTATAAAGAAGAACAAGGAGTCCTGGAAGTGACGGAATGGCCCCAGGGGAGGACTGGAAACGCGTGGCCCGGGGGTCAGATACCATCAAGTGGCCCATTTCTACTATCGTCCCAGCCCACCTCCTTTTGTTAATTTTAAAATTGTCATGAATGTTGAGAAGTAAAGCAAGTTAAACCACGGAGCTTACAGTTGAAATGGGGCTACACTAGTGATACTACAGAGCTTACAATTTTAGCAAAGCTACACTAGTGATAGTATAGAGCTTACAAGGGAAATGGGTTATGCTGCTAGTGTAGCTCCATTTGGATTATAGCTCTGTGGTATCACTACTGTAGCTCCATTTCAATTGTAAGCTCTGTGGTATCAATAGTGTAGATCCATTTCAATTGTAAGCTCTGTGGTATCACTAGTGTAGATCCATTTCAGTTGTAAGCTCTGTGGTATCAATAGTGTAGATCCATTTCAGTTGTAAGCTCTGTGGTATCACTAGTGTAGTTCCATTTCAGTTGTAAGCTCTGCGGTATCACTAGTGTAGATCCATTTCAATTGTAAGCTCTGTGGTATCAATAGTGTAGCTACATTCACAGGGCCGGATTTGCCATAAGGCAGTGTAGGCATCTGCCTTCAGGAGCACCCCACAGAGGGGCGCCTGTCATTGGCTCAGACGGAAGCACAGACCTGTAGCTGCTGTTGCTCCCTCGTCTGCTCTAATGCAGAGCGCTGGGAGATGACATCATCTCCCAGCGCTCTGCATTCCTAAAGAGATTGCGCGGGAGCAACAGCAGCTGCAGAAGGAGGCACAGACATCTGCCGCTGGACCACCAGGGAGGTAGGAAATGTATGCGGGAGGAAAAGTGAAGATGATGCGGGCAATGTGGAGCTGATGGCAATGTGAGGGCAAGTTGGAGCTGATATAGTGGCAATGTAGAGATGATGGGGGTAATGTGAGGGCAAGCTGGAGCTGATGGGGCAATGTGGAGATGATGGGGGCAAGTTGGAGATTATGGGAGCAAGTTGGAGATGATGGGGCAATGTGGAGATGATGGGGCAAGTTGGATATTATGGGGGCAAGTTGGAGATTATGGGGGAAAGCTGGAGATGATGGGGGCAATGTGAGGGCAATATGGAGCTGATGGGGGATAAATTGGAGCTGATGGCAATATGGAGCTGATGGGGGATAAGTTGGAGCTGATGGCAATATGGAGCTGATGGGGGGCAATGTGAGGGCTATATGGATATGGGGGTAATGTGGAGATTTGGAGCATTGTGGAGGTATCCAGTGGAGATGGCAAATGGGGGGGTGCACTTCAGATTTCTGTGCCTACAGGCTCCTGAGATGTAATCCAGCCCTGTACATTCACAGCAGCAAGAGGGAGATCAGTGAGGCAGTGGCCCACTGGCACAGACCTATGACCAGCCCAGGGGGCATTTGCCCCCCTTCTCCCTCAGGCCTGCCCTCCCCTGAATGGCCCCCAGAGAGCCCTGATCTCAACATCATGGAGTCTGTCTGGGATCACATGAAGAGAGACAAGCAACTGAGGAGCCTAAATCCACAGAAGAACTGTGGTTAGTTCTCCAAGATGTCTGGAACAACCTACCTGCCCAATTCTGTAACAAACTGTGTGTAAGTGCACCTAGAGGAATTGATGCTGATTTGAAGGCAAAGGGTGGTCACACCAAATACTGATTTCATTTAGATCCTCAATAAAAATAATATATAATTTAGATCTTGAAACCAGAGTAATGTTCGGTTTGTTCCTATTTGGGATAGTTTCTGTGATAATCTTGTTATTTTTAATGTTTTACCTAAATGTCTTAACCCCTTGAATGACGCAGCTGCACACTCCACTGGCACAGAGAAAGTTAACTGTGATATCACTTTGCAACCAAAATAGGGTTTAACCCCCTCAGGATCAGAGGTCTGCAACGTGTGCGTGCATGAGAAATAAAAGGTTAATGAGCCTGCAAGGAAATCCCTAATTATTCCAGCACACTGATAATTAGAAAGTAAACAGCGGGTTTAAGAAACAAAACATCGAGCTTTGTGTTACAGACCACCTGGCAGTAAAAGGGTTAAGAGATTTGGGGACCAGATACTTCCTCTCGGTAGCTCCCTGTATTTATTAAAGACAGATTACGCAAGCCCAGTCTTATTTAACCCTTTCAGGCCAGAGGGGTGTTCGGCACACTGAGTCGTGATTCGTTGTTCGCCTCTTCTTACTCTCAAAGGGTTAATACAGACGTTGTGTGTTTTATTGCTCATCTCCCTCTGGGTGTTTAAAGGACCTGTTGCCATTGAATGTTGTACTAAAGTCAATCTAAATGCCTTCTTGTCCCTTTGGCACCGAAAGAGTTACAGGGCTACCCATGTGGAATACAGAGTACTTCTAAATATTATCGAACTCTCGTCTTCTGGCAAACAAAGAGTTAAAGATTGTGTCAGCTTAACATCGATATCTGCAGACCCCGCACGCCACTTCGGCACTAAAAAGGTTAACTCGTTGGGTGACAGAGAGGTCTCTGACACATGACATGCGTTGGAGGCTTACATAGCATCCAAAGGGTTAAGAATACAAGTCCAGATTTTTAAAGTGATCCTGCATATGCTCATAGCACTCAACGGGTTAATGGCTGAAACATATGCTCACAGGAATGCAGCACTGCGACTTGTTCCTAGGTCCTGGTGTATAGGATAAGTTTACATTGTTCCTAGGTTCTCCTGCACACCCCTCTGGCACACAAAAGGTTAAGAGTACGTTATGATAAGTTTACATTGGTCCTAGGCCCTCCTGCACACCCCTCTGGCGACTACAGGGTTAACTCTTACAGTACCAGGGGGCTTCTTGCGCTGAGGTGGTTTAACCCCTTGAGTGCCAGAGGGGTATGCAACGCATGCGTTGAGTACCTCTATGGCACTCAAGGAGTTAATAAGCAATCCCAACACAGTATCGGGTACAATGAGGTCGATGCATATCGCCCCTAATCATGGGCAATGGGTTAACTCTTTCACTGCGGAAGGGCTCTGAGACTTTAAAGGTTTAAGACGATATTACTGCGCAGCGCAGGGTACAATGCGGTCAGTGCCGGTGCCTTCCCTAAACCCAGCACACCATCTGGCATTCACAGGGTTAACCTTCTGAGAGCCAGAGGGGTGTCCATCTCGGTGCCTTGTGTCCATCTCCTTCTCACGCTCTCAGGATTAACCCTACAGGTGCACAGTGGTGTGTAACTCATTGAGAATCTCAACTCCCTGTGATCATTATAGGGTTAAGCGCTACCCCTCTGCACAGTGCGGGGTACAATGCGGTCCGGACACAGGACAGATTTTGTCTAACAATCCCCCCCCCCATGTCATTCTCCCTCCTCTGCTCCTTAACCCTTTAAGTGCGCAGTGCATTGCACACCCATCTACCGCTGGCATTTTTAAAGGGTTAACCCGTTGAGTGCCACACTGGCACTCGGAGGGTTAAGTGCCACCGCATGCACAGTGTCGGATACAATGTCCGGACAGATCTTGTCTCAGACCTTCTCTCTGGTGAATAAAGAGTTAAAGCTGCCCCATGCACAGTGCAGGGTACAATGTCCGGGCAGATCTTGTCTCAGACCCTCTCCCTGGTGAATAAAGAGTTAAAGCTGCCCCATGCACAGTGCTGGGTACAATGTCCGGACAGATCTTGTCTTAGACCTCTCTGGTGAATAAAGAGTTAAAGCTGCCCCATGCACAGTGCTGGGTACAATGTCCGGACAGATCTTGTCTCAGACCCTCCTTCTGGTGAATAAAGAGTTAAAGCTGCCCCATGCACAGTGCTGGGTACAATGTCCGGACAGATCTTGTCTCAGACCCTCCTTCTGGTGAATAAAGAGTTAAAGCTGCCCCATGCACAGTGCTGGGTACAATGAGGCCGGGGCCCTCCCCCAGGAACCCCCCACCGCCTCCCCTCTCCTGTGTGATTGGGTTTGTCAGGCACCGTGTTCCCCTCTCACCTCCCAGGGATCAGGTATCAGTGTCCTCCCACCCCCTGACTCTGCCCCCTGGGTGATTCCCAGTGCCTCCAGCAGGCACACTACCCAGGGATCGCCTTCACAGCCCCACAGAGGCCGCATCGCAGGCTTCTCCTCCAGATCAGGAAGTGAAGAGCCCCCGGGGGCAAATGCTTTCATGTCCTGAGCGGGCAGGGGGAGGCCGGGCACAGGGAGCCCCCAGCACGTGGTTTGCTCCGGTATAAAAGTGTCAGGGGATTGGCCCGGTGCCCTGAGAACAGGGCAAGAAAGTCACCCGAGCAGCCCCGGATCAGAGGTGCCCAGGCAGGTGGCACATGCCAGGAGCGTGCAGGGACCAGGCTGGCACCCAGTGACGTGTACAGAGCCCCAGCACCCCAGAGACTGGCACCCCCCATGCCAGTGCCCTGACCCCTCGGGGAGAAGACTCCTGGACACTGGGGATAGTAGAGACTTTCTGCCAGGGGGAGGAGCAGCGATCACTGACACTTCATCATCAGGAGCCGGGACAGGAGCTTTAATAGGAGACCCCCGGACACCCAGCTAGTCTGGAGCCGAGAGCTGGAGCTGCTGGTCTGCGTGTGACAGAGGGGGAAGCCCGGGGGACTCTGTGATTGGGAACCTCCAGAGACTGCACTGAGACACCGCAGAGACTGCACTGAGACACCGCAGAGACTGTCCTGAGACACCGCAGAGACTGTCCTGAGACACCGCAGAGACTGCACTGAAACACCGCAGAGACTGTCCTGAGATACCGCAGAGACTGTCCTGAGATACCGCAGAGACTGCCCTGAGACACCGCAGGGACAGCACTGAGACTGCACAGGGACTAACCTGAGACACCGCAGAGACAGCACTGAGACTGCACAGGGACTAACCTGAGACTACCTTCTGTTCTTTGCACCTGGGAACGGACTCACCCCCCGAGCTCCCCGGACTTCTCTGTGTCAGGGATCGGTCCTCTCAGTTCCCCCGGATATCTCCCCGGACATTCCTGCTGCACCGATCGGACTTATCAGCTCCAACCGACAGGACTTCACCAGAGACTGGTTCTTTCCCCTGGTCCCCCTGGACTGTCCTGCACCAGGATCTGCCTGATTCCCCCAGACTGTTCTGCACCAGGATCTGCCTGATTCCCCCGGACTGTCCTGCACCAGGATCTGCCCGATTCCCCCAGACTGTTCTGCACCAGGATCTGCCTGATTCCCCCAGACTGTCCTGCACCAGGATCTGCCTGATTCCCCCACACTGTTCTGCACCAGGATCTGCCTGTTCCCCCCGGACTGTCCTGCACCAGGATCTGCCTGATTCCCCCAGACTGTTCTGCACCAGGATCTGCCTGATTCCCCGGACTGTTCTGCACCAGGATCTGCCTGATTCCCCCGGACTGTTCTGCACCAGGATCTGCCTGATTCCCCCAGACTGTTCTGCACCAGGATCTGCCTGATTCCCCCGGACTGTTCTGCACCAGGATCTGCCTGATTCCCCGGACTGTCCAGTAATAGGGTCTCCTTATCCTCCCTCAATGTCCTGCATTGGGAACCTCTGATCCCCATTACTGTCCTACACCGGGAGTCTACTTACCTACTAGGACTGTCCTACACCAAGATCTCCCTGATCCCTCTATACTGTCCTCCACCGAGATCTCCCTGATCCCTCTATACTGTCCTGCACCAGGATCTCCCTGGTCCCTCTATACTGTCCTACACCAAGATCTCCCTGGTCCCTCTATACTGTCCTGCACCAGGATCTCCCTGGTCCCTCTATACTGTCCTGCACGGAGAAACCCCCTGACCCCCAAATTATCGTGAAGCAGGAGTCCTCTGATCCCGGACTGTGCACCAGGACCCCGATCCCCCCGCACAGTCCTCTCCGGATCCCCCGGATCTCTCTGCACCGTCCCCTCGCTCTCTGCTGGCTGCAGGTCCCTCTCTTTCTCCTCGCACAGTGCGATTACAGCCGTTGGGTATCTCTTTGCTTTGCCAGTGATTGCCAGCTCTTGGGCTCAGGACAATGCCTCGCTTGTTGATTTCCCTGCTCCTGGCCGGTGTCGTGTGTGCAGCCGCTAACCCCACTCCCGCCGCGGAACCGCAGGCTGGTACCCAGGACACCTGTTCGTCCTGCGGGTTCAGACCCCCGGAGGAGGTGGGCCGGATGGACCAGGACTTCCTGGAGGCGGTGAAGAGGCACATCCTGAGCCGGCTGCAGATGCGGGACCGGCCGAACATCACCCATGCTGTGCCCAAGGCTGCCATGGTGACTGCCCTGAGGAAGCTGCACGCTGGCCGGTTGAGGGAGGACGGCCGGGTGGAAATCCCCAGTCTGGATGGTCACGCCATGTCCAGCCCCGATCTGCAGGAGCAGAGCTCCGAGATCATCAGCTTTGCAGAGACAGGTGGGTGATGAGTTAAGACTGGCACACTGTGGGCATCGAGACCCTGGAACTGGGGGCATTTAAAGGTAGAACTAGTGCACTGGGTCCCCCGAGGCAGAGATGGGTCTCTGGCATAAGGCTGGGCACTGGAACTGAGAGTGATACTGGGGCTCAGGGGTAAGACTGAGCAGTGTGATGGTGAGAACTGGAGGCACCTGACAGGAAGATCACACCTGACAGGAAGATCATGGGGTAGAAATGAAGACACCTGACAGGAAGATCATGGGGTAGAACTGGAGGCATCTGACAGGAGGATCATGGGGTAGAACTGGAGGCATCTGACAGGAGGATCATGGGGTAGAACTAGAGGCATCTGACAGGAGGCTGGTGGGGTAGAACTGGAGGCATCTGACAGGAGGCTCGTGGGGTAGAACTGGAGGCATCTGACAGGAGGCTAGTGGGGTAGAACTAGAGGCATCTGACAGGAGGCTCTTGGGGTAGAACTGGAGGCATCTGACAGGAGGCTCGTGGGGTAGAACTGGAGGCATCTGACAGGAGGCTGGTGGGGTAGAACTGGAGGCATCTGATAGGAGGCTCGTGGGGTAGAACTGGAGGCATCTGATAGGAGGCTCGTGGGGTAAACTGGAGGCATCTGAGGTTAGGCACATCAGGGAAATCTGTGCCTGAGCAGATGCTGTGAGTCAGGGAACATGTTAGAGGACGCAGAATGTGGAATCAGATGTACCTGAAGCAAAAATGGCAGTGAGAGCTGGATAACCACTTCAATAAATGACACTACCCCTTTAAGGACCAGAGAGGTGATGGCATAGCAATGCAATGCACACTTCTCCGATCCTTAAAGGATGAGTTTACCCTGTGATATCAGTGATGTGTGGATCAGTGTCTGTGTCTGTGTGAGTGACAACATGTGTTTATACCTAAACACAAATACACATATTAAATACATGTGAATATATATGTACCTATATAAGTATGTATGTGTATAAATATATCTATATACTAGTTGTACAGCCCGTGTACACGGGCCACAGTGCCACCCAGCAAGTGCCATGGTGCAGTCATGCACAGTAGAGACTGCCTGCGCCACGTCTGATACAGAGCGGGGTGCTCTGAATTCTGAACGTAGTCCAGTCTCTACCGTGCATGACGGCTTCTGACAAACACACATTTAGCAAATTATTATATATATATATATATATATATATATATATATATATATATATATATATGCACAAAATTCTAATCAAGACGGCACTCTTGGATCTACTCAAAATACAAACAATGCTTTTATTTATCCTGGACAACGTTTCGGCCACATGTTAGGTCTTTATAGAAATGCATGTGTATATAGGTATGTGTATATGTATGCATATAAGTTTGCAAATGCACATATATATATATAGGTATGTGTATATGGATATATGTGTATATGTTTCTAAATGCATGTGTATATGGGTATGTGGATAGGTTTTTAATTGTATGTTAATATATATATATGTGTATATGTAAATACATGTGTGTATAGAAATGTGTATGTATCTGTAAATGCATGTGTCTATATATCTGTGTGTTTATAAGTGCACTTGTATATATGGATGAGTGTGTATATGTGAATTATTACACATACATCTAGTTACATTCTCATTGTTCACAACAGCATCTGGAGACTGGACAGAGGTATCTGTAGTTCAAGAAGAATCACATCACTCACTGTAGCCCAAGAAGCACAGATAAGGACGCAGTAAGGGACGGGGTAGAAAATCAGAGGCGTGTGATTATAATACAAACCTACTGCAATATAGAGAAAATGAAAATGGTACAAATTCCCATTGATGTAAATGGGTGTTTTAACCCTTTGAATGCTAGGGAGGTCTCCAACATATGGCGACCTTTCTGGCATTCATGGGGTTAATAGCCCAATTTAAATCAAAATAAGTTTTTATTGCCCACCCCTCTAATGCATTTGGTCTGCCCCCCCAAAATTGCACCACATTAACTGACGTAATTAAGCCCCAGTTGTGTAAGATTTCAGGTATGCAACGTTTCACACACGTAAGAGATCAGGTATGTGAATGTGTGAGGGATTCGGTGCAGGCACACACGTTCATTCCACCTGCAGTACCTACAGGACATGTGGATTTCAGAGACAGATTTAATGCGGTTAAAGGACACCAAATCTCATAGTCAATTTGCTTAGACATTTCCAGGGTATTGATTTAAAAAGCCACTATTTGCATAATATAAACGGCTGCGGACAACATGTGAGTGTGGGAAGGGAGTGTGTGAGAATGAGGTCTTGAGTAGACTTAATTGTGCAAACACAGAGTATAGCAAACAGGCATAAATCTCTTGTCAGCGTTCGCTAGTGAGAGGGGACCTTGTGGTCACTGCCATATTATGTGTTACACTTCTGGCAATAATGATATTCATTCATTCTGCAGAGCAAACCAGTTTGTTTATTTGCACGCTTTTGAGTTTCACGTTCTATCAGTAACCGATAACCGGTTCTATACACAAGCGACAGCCTGTTTGTTCTAAACGTAACCCTTTGAGTGCCAGAGGGGTACGCAACGCATTGCAAAGCAATGCGTTGCGTACCCCTCTGGCACTCAAAGGGTTAAAAAGTCCACATCTGTGTTAGTGTTTTAAAAACCCAGAGTGACATCTAACTGTTGCTTTTTAATGTGTTGCATGCCTCTCTGGTACTTAATGGGTTAACGCAGGTGGCTCTTAACCATTTAACCATAGAGGTCCTAAGTGGCGCTATTCTAAGACCAACCTCAACCCCCTGAGTAATAGAGGGGGGTCACAACACATTGCAAAGCCGTGCTCTCCCCTCTGGCATTCCAAGGGTTAATAAAAAAAAAAAACATGGATTTTTTGCAACGTGAATAAAATTAAGGACATATTTGAAAACGAGAGCAGTCTCATTGAATTTTTCCTGCTAAAACATTTTCTAAATAATAAAAAAAACCTTTAAAAATGGTCTGAATATTTTTAAATTAGATTAAAAAGGAGCTTTCAATTCATGCAATAATACATTAATAAAACCCGCCAATAAAATCGACTTGCTTTTAGTTTTCTATTTATTGAATGACGTATCGCTTTAAAGCTTTGAGCACCAGAATGATGCCCAATGCGTTGCGCACTCCTCTGCCACTCAAACGGTTCAGGACCAGACGATGTTTATCGTTTTGAGAAGCAGTACGCCTCCTAAACGCTGTGGCTGATGTGCGGCAGTCACTAGAGCAATTCTGGAGCAAGTTGTCTGCACCTTTCTGAAAAACAATAAACATTTAGACCTAGATGACATTGCAGTCGATAAGTGTTATGAACAAGTTTTATCTAAAAAGATATAGTCTATAGAAAGAAAAAAAACAAAAACTCCCCTGATAAAATGATGACCTGCAACGGAATCCAGGCCTTAGACCTATGTAAATGGGATTTTTTACCCTTTGAGTGCCAGAGGGGTACGCAACGCATTGCATTGCGTACACCTCTGGCACTCAAAGGGTTAACCCTGAATATTGATGAGGTCGACAGTGCTATGTCAACAAAAGTCTTGCCTTAGAGCTTTCACTGGATTCACTTCTGCTGGTTGGCTATTCCACTTATCTACTACCCTCTCAGTGAAGTAAAACTTTCTTACATTACATCTAAACCTGTGTCCCGCTAGTTTTAGACTAGGGCCTCTTGTCCTAACATTTTTACTCCTTTGAAATATACTTCCGTCCTGCACTTTGTTGAATCCCTTCATGTATGTGAATGTGTCTATCATATCCCCTCTCTCTTCTCTCCTCCAAGCTATACATGTTCAGATCCTTTAGTCTATCCTGATATTTCTTTTCCTGTAAACCAGTCACCATTTTAGTAGCCCTTCTCTGGATTTGCTATAGAGTATCTATATCCTTCTGGAGATGGGGTCTCCAGTACTGTACACAATACTCTAGGTCTCCAATACTGTACACAATACTCTAGGTCCCCAGTACTGTACACAATACTCTAGGTCTCCAGTGCTGTACACAATACTCTAGGTCCCCAGTGCTGTACACAATACTCTAGGTCCCCAGTACCGTACACAATACTCTAGGTCTCCAATACTGTACACAATACTCTAGGTCTCCAGTACTGTACACAATACTCTAGGTCTCCAATACTGTACACAATACTCTAGGTCTCCAGTACTGTACACAATACTCTAGGTGAGGTCTAACTAGAGATCTGTAGAGTGGCGTGACCACTTCCCTTTTTCTGCTACTAAAGCCCCTAGCTATACAACCCAGCACCCTGCTTGCATTCCTCACTGCTTTATTACATTGCCCGCAACATTAAAAATTCCCCAGATTCTAATGGACTAAACGGGGCATTTAACATAGTAACATAGTTGATGAGGCTGAAAAAATACATGCGTCTATCAAGTCCAGCCCATGCCAAAAACACCCCTGTTGATCCAGAGGAAGGCAGAAAAAAACCCCTCTGAAGCCATTTCCTATTCAGCCCCAAATGGGTAAAAAAATTCCTTCCCGACTCCAAACGGCAGTCAGATATTTCCCTGGATCAGCATCCTATCTGCATTGAAGCCAACTGTCATAATTCTCAATATTGTTCTGTTCTAGATAGGCTTCCATTGCTTTTTTTGAAAGCATTTACCTTATCCATGGAAGGCTAGCGTGGTCTCCAACTCATTGCAGAGGAACACTCTGGAGATCTTTCTAGCCATCTAGGGGTTAACAAACCTTATGCGAATAGGAATTTTTATTTGTCTCCTGTGATGGAGTTGATTTGACACATAATTGTACCACGTTTCTTGGTACATCTGCCTCTCGTTCAGGTTAGGACTGATAACGGTGTAATCCGCTAGTCCTTGGCATTGACTCTGGGTGATAACTTGCTTCTCTACGGGTCTTGTGTTCTTTCTGTAGCTAATACTCCATTTAAATCCCCATTACAGATCTTGGCAGGGATGTTTTCCCGTGAGCGGACATTAAATGAATGATTAGAACATAGCTGTGCATATTCATAGAGCTTTAGAAAAAGAACTGGCATTTTTTTTCTATTAATGCACAGTGACTTGAATTTTTCAGATGGTTGTGCATCTTTCGGAGCGTTTAACCCTTTGAATGCCAGAGGGGTACACAACGCTTTGCAAATCTTCTAACACTTTTATGTCCTTAACAGTAAGCTGCCCGGTTCTCTGGTTTCCAGAGAGGTTTCTGCTCAGTTGACCTTCGAAGCAGGACAGTGATACAGTGTTGCAGTCGTCCTGTATCATGTACACTATATATTGTCCATTGTATCTTCCCTGCAATCACCTTCTTCCACAGTCCCAGGCAGAAAGCTCTCTGCAAACAGTTTCAGGAAGCTCACCTTCAGGAGTATTAATTTGTAAAACAATATAGGTGACGGTGAAAAAAAATAATTGAAAGGTATAGAAAATGTGACTTGTAAAATAAAAATCAAGTTTTACTATCCATCTTAACCATTTGAATGCCAGAGGGATATGCAATGCATTGCTTTGAAATGCGTTAATCACCTGTTTGGTGCTCAGATTTTTGAAAGAACACTAACGTGTTCTAATAATAAACTCCAGTTTACCTTACTCCGAGTAGAAAATCCTAATGACCATTGTGAATGAATTCTGTGGGGTTTGTTTCAACATATTTACCCTTTAATTAATCCTGGATATCTTGTTTCTATGTTACAGGACTCCTGGACTCCGAACTCTGCCCACTGAAGGTTTCTTAAGAAAACTTCAATGGTATGAGTTTGACATTAAGGAATTCTGCAAATTCCCCCCCCAAAACATCTGCCTTTGTGGGCATGATATAAAGTGATAATTATAGAACCAATCCACCAAGAATTGGTTCATAATGGTCATTAGGATTTCCCGCTTAGATTAATCTAAGTGGAGGTTATTAGTTGCTGGGTTGGTCTTCCAGAAATAACATTTTACAGTCACCTGCCAACCACAGTATTACTAATGTGATGTTGATATGAAAATAATTAATATTCTGTCAGTGATTATGGGAGAGCACAAGTCCACATTGTGCTGGGATAAACAGGGAATCGATTCCCAGAGATCATCCAGCAGTGAATGGGTCCCCCGCGGGTGGCATTCATAGCAGATGTTGTTCTGTCAAGTTTTGTTTTTTAAACGCTCTCAGTAGATGAAACGTGACGGTAGAACTTTTGTTCTCTCACTAGCAAAAGAAATCACACAATGTGGTCCCTTAACGCTTTAAATTTAAAGGAAAATTAAAGATACAAGCCGCGCTTAAATGAAACAGTATGTTGTAGTGCAAATGCAAACACAGTCACACATATACGGACACACGCACACATGGATATACGCACACAAATCCACACACACCCACATACATACACAGACATACACACACTCACAGAAATACACACACATGCACATACACACCGACATGCACACACACATGCACACTCATGTACATACACACCCAATGCACGCACACACCAACACACACACTCTCACAGGCATACAAATACACCCACATGTGCAGACATGGACATTTACACATATACATACCCACATTTACACACACACACACATAGAAACATACATATATGCACATAGAAATCCATGCAGATACACAGACATGCACATAGAAATATGCACATACACATGCATGCAGGCGCATACAAAACACACACACACACACACACGTAGACGTGCACATACACACGTACATATACATACATACACATACACATATTCGTATATTGAGACGCACAGTTTCTGTTCATTCATGAAACTTAAGTTATAGGGTATTGTGTTGTGCTTATTGCAGGGGGAAGCATTTTTCCGTTGCGCTCCTCACTTCCTGCTCTGGGCCATATGTAGTATAAGTGCGGCCTCCTGATTACGACATAACAAGTGTGACGAAAACTGCTTCTCCCAATAAGCATAGCACAAATAATTTTACCTATATTAAAGTATAAAAAAGGTGTAAACATTTACATATTGATTCCTAAATCCTATAATATGTTCTCTCATATAAAAGCCCCAGTTGTATTTCAGCATTACTGTTTAAAGTGGATCTATAACCTAAGAATGAGTGACTTTTAATTTGTTTAGCAGAAAAGTTTATGTAGGTAGGTGATTTCCATAGAGGTACTCCCTCCAAAATACAGATATGAGCTGCAATTACTTCTCAATCATCTCTCAGATCTGGGAGTAAACATATTTCAGTTGGTAGGATAATCCCTGCAATGTATATTGTTTCAATATTAAGCAATTATGTCCTTCAGATCAGGGGTATATAAGCATCCCAGAATCTGTTGATCAGAGGAATATAAGCATCCCAGAATCTATTGATCAGGGGATTATAAGCATCCCAGAATCTAATGATCAGGGGATTATAAGCATCCCAGAATCTATTGATCAGAGGAATATAAGCATCCCAGAATCTATTGATCAGGGTATTATAAGCGTCTTAGAATCTATTGATCAGGGGAATATAAGCATCTCAGAATCTATTGATCAGAGGAATATAAGCATCTCAGAATCTCTTGACCAGGGGAATATAAGCATCTCAGAATCTACTGATCAGGGGAGTATAAGCATCTCAGAATCTATATATCAGTGGTACATAAGTATCCCAGAATCTATTGATAAGGGATGTAAAAAAGTCCATGAGCTGCTCTGAATTATTTTATCATCCACAAAAATTAATGTTGTCAACACATCCATCTGGGGATTTGGTTCAAAGATTTACGTCTTCTTCTTTTTTTTTTAAATCAGTTGTTTTAAAAGGACAGTGACAGGTTACAACATGTCCTTAAATACCAATACATACCTGTTGTAACTCTTTATTATCCACTTAAAAACTCAAATTATTCTTAAGACTTTGAATTCTAGAGATGTAATCCATGTGTTGCTTAGCAATGCATTGGCAATACCTCCAATATCAAAGAGATTAAACACAATACTGTGAAATAATGGGTACAAATTCCCTTTTTTTCTGTCTAGTCTTGTTGAGGAGACTTTAAGTATTAAAATAAGA
Source organism: Rhinophrynus dorsalis (assembly GCA_037306005.1). NCBI lineage: Eukaryota > Metazoa > Chordata > Amphibia > Anura > Rhinophrynidae > Rhinophrynus > Rhinophrynus dorsalis. The sequence continues at coordinate 251,272,846 of CM074725.1, forward strand.
ATAGGTTAAGTTCCTTGGATGTTTGAGACTTCTCCAACTCATTGGAGGCTATGTACTAAGGTGTGATAAAGAGGTGATAACGCAGAGATGACTTCTCCAGTGATATCACTTCTCCAGTTCCTATATTATGCTGTAACGCCTGTGTACTAAGATCGCCAGTGCTGGAGAAATCTTAGTGCACTGGCTTCATATAATAACATAGGAACTGGAGAAGTGATATCACTGGAGAAATCATGTCTGCATTATCATCTCTTTATCACATCTTAGTGCATCTCCCATAATGTTTGTAGCAAGCAGAGGTTTAAAGTGGGAATTTTAAAGGTCCTAGCATATTGTTTTTTTTTATTTTAAAAGCCTATTGCAACTCCATGCTTTAATAAAACTCTATAGTTAAAAAAAAAATCAGTAAATGCTTTAAATCAGGAATGCACAAAAATGTTGAAAGCTTAGGAGCCACAGAGAATTTTTAAGAGACAGCTAGGAGCGAAGGGGAACGTGTGTGTAGATTTATATAGAATATCCCCAAAATTTAGGAGCCAGAAGTACATTTTTAGGAGTTCAGCCTCACAGCCTCCTGAAATTTCTCCAGTCCTTCTTTAAGTAAACCCCTACCCTTTGACTTCATATTCTAATAATAAAATCAGGCAAATAGATTTCCCATCTATAGCCGTTAATTCTGTAATGTTTCCTGAAGGAAACAATTTGACCACTAGGGGTGCCAATAGCTTAACAGCTTTATAGGAACCCTAAAACGTAACCCTTTGGGTGCCTGAGGGGGAGGCAATGTATTGCAATGCTTTGCGTACCCCTCTAGTATTCAAAGGGCTAAAAATGAACTGGGATTTTATACAATGAAATTCCTTATACTTTTTCAGCACCTGTAAAACTCTTAAAAACGACTCTTAAGTATGTTCTGATTCCTGCCTTTTTACAGGGCTCCAATTGATTTCCCGGGATTATCTGTGAATGGGCTGAGATAACAGTTTATCTGAATAAAAACAACAGTGTGTACTAATCATTATCAATTAGCTTTTATCCTTCAATACAAACAGCACAATCAACATCTGATAAACGCCCTCTCTAAACAGGACAATGTACAACTGCATCAAAAACCAAAGTTTAGCAAAAGGATTATATTTTAAGGTTATAACGTATGAATAAGTATCTTTTGCATGTGCTACCTGTACGTACCTAATATTTAAGGTTATATCAACCTATTTTGATTTTTTGGGTGTTAACGTTCCTTAATTAGTAGTGGATGAGGTTGGCTGTATTTATGAAGATAAAGAGGAGCAAGTGTAGACACACCGACTGCATTGTAACAGTCAAATAAATTGGGCGTTTAAACCCTTTGACTGCTACACAGGTCTCCAATGCATTGCTTTGCAATGCGTTAGAGACCTGTGCAGCATTCAAGGGGTGAAACGCCACATTTAATGCAACTATTCATTTGCTCCCTATGGTTGTAGTTAATTTGCCCCAAGAATTGCGTTTCTACAAAGGGGCCATTGTTTCATTTCCATTTTCTAGTAGGGGAGGGCAAACATTCTGGAGGAGTGCCACATCTCTGTTTAAAATTGCTTTGGAGGGCCATAGCTGTGTTGCACGTGCAAAGAGAACAAAACCAATTATACGTGTAAAGAAATAAATGACAAAAAAAAAAAAAAAAAAAAAAAAAAAAAATATATATATATATATATATATATATATATCTATATATATAAAAGAATAAGCCTCATTGCATAATTTATGGTACCCCACACACAGAACATAATTTATGTCTCCTCAGAAAAGAAACTCGCATTGAACAGAATGTCTAATTACATAATTTATGTCTCATTAGGAGACACAACTCCTATTGGGTGATTGAATGGGGACTTTACTGCTCTCATTGGGTGATTCAATGGGGGCATGTTTATCATACAGGGAGTTGGCCCGCCCTCTCCAGCCCGCCCACCACTATCCAACTGACAAAAATAAAAATATATAACTGCCACTCGCTCCTGAGGTAGGGATATCAGTAACTTCTCCCGGTCCACTCACACTCTCACTCAGGATCATGACCCCACAAACACACTGTTTCACCTCCCACAGATAACTGTAACCCTCCATACACTCTGTTTCAGTATGAGGGTGTAATGTTCCCATAAAATACAAACTTAATAGCAACTCTTATTTAACTCATCATCTCTTCAGTCACCTCACAGTCTCAACTGTCACTCCTCCACTTCCTGCTTCCTGATTCCCACCCTTTCTCTTAAAGGGAGAGAGATGCTTTGCTGTATGTTACAGAGGGCAAGCTCAAACACCACTTTCTATTTGATACCTCAGCATATTGCTACATTGCCTCAACTGAAGAGCCACCGTGTGTTATATTGCTATGTTACCTCAACTTAACCCTTTGAGTGCCAGAGGGGTAAGCAACGCATTGCAAAGCACACATTCTGTCTCACACAGTCTCTCACACAGTCTCAGTCTCACAGTCGCAGTCTCACAGTCGCAGTCTCACAGTCGCACACACTCTCAGTCTCACACACTCTCGGTCTCACACAGTCTCAGTCTCACACTCTCACACAGTCTCAGTCTCACACTCTCACACAGTCTCACACTCTCACACAGTCTCACACTCTCAGTCTCACACTCTCAGTTTCACACTTTCACACAGTCTCACACTCTCAGTCTCACACTCTCACAGTCTCTCTTGCAGTCTCACACAGTCTCTCTCGCAGTCTCACACAGTCTCTCTCGCAGTCTCACACAGTCCCTCACACTCTCACAGTCCCTCACACTCTCTCAGTCCCACACACTCTCTCAGTCCCACACACTCTCAGTCTCACACTCTCACAGTCTCTCTCGCAGTCTCACACAGTCTCTCTAGCAGTCTCTCACAGTCCCTCACACTCTCACAGTCTCTTACACTCTCACAGTCTCTTACACTCTCAGTCTCACACAGTCTCTCACACTCTCACAGTCTCACACTTTCACACAGTCTCACACTCTCAGTCTCACACTCTCAGTCTCTCAGTCTCCCAGTCTCTCACAGTCTCTCACAGTCTCTCTCGCAGTCTCACACACTCTCAGTCTCACAGTCTCAGTCTCTCACAGTCTCTCTCGCAGTCTCACAGTCCCTCACACTCTCACAGTCCCTCACACTCTCACAGTCCCTCACACTCTCACAGTCTCTTGCAGTCTCTCTCGCAGTCTCACACAGTCTCTCTCGCAGTCTCAGTCTCTCACACTCTCACAGTCTCACACAGTCACACAGACTCACACTTTCACACAGTCTCACACTTTCACACAGTCTCACACTCTCAGTCTCACACTCTCACAATCTCACACAGTCTCTCTCGCAGTCTCACACAGTCTCTCTCACAGTCTCACACAGTCTCTCACACTCTCACAGTCCCTCACACTCTCACAGTCTCTCACACTCTCACAGTCTCTCACACTCTCTCACACACCGTCTCACGCAGTCTCACACTCTCGCAGTCTCACACTCTCACAGTCTCACACTCTCGCAGTCTCACACTCTCGCAGTCTCACACAGTCTCAGTCTCACACTCTCACAGTCTCTCACAGTCTCTCTCGCAGTCTCACACAGTCTCTCTCGCAGTCTCACACAGTCCCTCACACTCTCACAGTCTATTACACTCTCACACACTCTCTCACACACTGTCTCACAGTCTCACACAGTCTCTCACACAGTCACAGTCTCACAGTCACAGTCTCACACAGTTTCACACTCTCAGTGTCTCTCACAGTCTCTCACAGTCTCTCACAGTCTCTCTCAGTCTCTCTCAGTCTCACACAGTCTCACACAGTCTCACACAGTCCCTCACACTGACACAGTCTCTCACAGTCTCTCACACTCTCACAGTCTCTCACACTCTCACAGTCTCTCACACTCTCTCACACACGCAGTCTCACACACACGCAGTCTCTCACACACGCAGTCTCACACTCACACACAGTCTCACACTCACACACAGTCTCACACTCACACACAGTCTCACACAGTCTCACACTCTCTCACTCTCACAGTCTCTCACTCTCACACTCTCTCACAGTCTCACACACAGTCTCACACTCTCACACACAGTCTCACACTCTCTCTCACACTCTCTGTCTCACTCTCACACAGTCTCACACTCTCACACAGTCTCACACAGTCACACTCTCACAGTCTCTCTCTCACACACAGTCTCACACACAGTCTCACAGTCTCTCTCACACTCTCAGTCACACAGTCTCACACAGTCTCACACTCTCACACACAGTCTCACACTCTCACACAGTCTCACACTCTCTCTCACACTCTCTCAGTCTCACACTCTCTCACACTCTCACAGTCTCTCACTCTCTCACAGTCTCACACTCTCTCACACTCTCTCACTCTGTCTCACTCACAGTCTCACACACAGTCTCACACTCACACAGTCTCACAGTCTCTCTCTCTCTCACTCTCACACTCTCTCTCTCTCACTCTCTCACTCTCACACAGTCTCACGGTCTCACACACAGTCTCACTCACAGTCTCACAGTCTCACACTCACACAGTCTCGTCTCACACTCTCACACACAGTCTCACACTCACACACAGTCTCACACTCTCACACACAGTCTCACACAGTCACAGTCTCACACACTCACACACAGTCTCACTCTCACACACAGTCTCCTCTCAAACACAGTCTCACTCTCAAACACAGTCTCACACTCATACAGTCTCACATTGTCTCACAGTCTCTTACACTCAGTCTCTCTCACTCTCACAGTCTCTCTCTCTCACTCTCACACTTTCACACAGTCTCACACTCTCTCACACACTCTCAGTCTCTCACACTGTCAGTCTCTCACACTGTCAGTCTCTCACACTGTCAGTCTCACACACTGTCAGTCTCACACACTCTCAGTCTCTCTCTCTCACTCTCACACTGTCTCACTCAGTCTCGCACTCACAGTCTCGCACTCACAGTCTCGCACTCACATTCTCGCACAGTCTCTCACACTCACACAGTCTCTCACACTCACACAGTCTCACACACACAGTCTCACACTCACACACAGTCTCACACTCACACACAGTCTCACACTCACACACAGTCTCACACAGTCTCACAGTCTCACTCTCACAGTCTCTCACAGTCTCTCACTCTCACACTCTCTCACAGTCTCTCACACTCACACACTCTCACACACACACTCTCTCAGTCTCGCACACTCACACTCTCTCAGTCTCGCACGCTCTCAGTCTCGCACGCTCTCAGTCTCACACGCTCTCAGTCTCACACGCTCTCACACTCTCACTCTCACAGTCTCTCTCTCTCACTCTCACAGTCTCTCACTCATTCACACTCTCAGTCTCACACGCTCTCACACTCTCACAGTCTCACACTCTCACAGTCTCACTCTCTCACTCTCACAGTCTCTCTCTCTCACTCTCACACTGTCTCACTCATCCACACTCTCAGTCTCACTCATTCACACTCTGTCTCACACACTCGCACTCTCTCAGTCTCGCACTCTCTCAGTCTCACACGCTCTCACACTCTCACACGCTCTCACACTCTCACAGTCTCACACACACAGTCTCACACACACACAGTCTCACACACACAGTCTCTCTCACACTCTCTCTCACACTCTCTCACAGTCTCACACTCTCTCACACTCTCACAGTCTCACACTCTCTCAGTCTCACACTCTCTCACACTCTCACAGTCTCTCTCATAGTCTCAGTCTCACACAGTCTCACAGTCTCTCACACTCTCAGTCTCACAGTCTCAGTCTCTCACACTCTCAGTCTCAGTCTCTCACACTCTCAGTCTCAGTCTCTCACACTCTCAGTCTCACAGTCTCTCACACTCTCACAGTCTCACACACTCTCACAGTCTCACACACTCTCTCACACTAACATTCTCACACTCTCAGTCTCACACGGTCTCTCTCACTCTCTGTCTCACACCCAATCACTCACACACTCAATCACACTCACACAGTCTCACTCAATCACACTCACACTGTCTCACTCAATCACACTCTCACAGTCTCACTCAATCACACTCACACAGTCTCACTCTCACACTCAATCACTCAATCACACTCTCACACTCAATCACTCAATCACACTCTCACACTCTCACACTTACAGTCTCGCAGTCACACTCGATCACACTCACACTCGATCACACTCACACTCAATCACACACTCACACTCAATCACACTCTCACCCTCAATCACACTCTCACCCTCAATCACTCACACCCTCAATCACTCACACCCTCTCACTATCATACACACTCTCACTCACACATTCTTACTCAATCACACACACTCACTAACACACTCACTCAATCACACACACTCACTAACACACTCAATCACTCACACGCAATCACTCAATCTCGCACTCAAACACAATCTCTCACACGTAATCACACCCCGGGAGCCAGCACGATCCACCTTCCACCATAGTCTCACTGTCACTCACACCCCGGGAGCCAGCACAATCCACCTTCCACCATATTATGTGCAATTACCACACGCATTTCAATTACATGAATGAATGCCAGTCACTCACATCCCAGGAGCCAGCACGATCCACCTTCCACCATAGTATGTGCAATTACCACATGCATTTCAACTATATGAATGAATGCCACAGTGGACGCATAAGTACAAACACAAACTCATTACAATGACACATAAGTCAACCCCTTATGACTCACTTCTGTGTGTGTGTGCCTCTGTGCATGCCTGTGTGTTTCTCACTGTGTGTGTTGCATGTCTGTATCACACTCTGTGTCTGCATGTATGTGTGTATGACTGTCGCTCTTTAAGCATCTCAGTGCATGCGTGTGCATTTGCATGTGTGTCTCTGTGTTTGTCTCGCATCCGTGTGCATTAATTCCCTATATATCCTGACGGGCAACGCCGTCCCACATTGCTAGTATATATATATATATATATACTCACAACGATATAGTTGAGAGTATGTACACTGCTGAATAGCACCCGGAGCCTTATCTAGGAGAAGTGTGAGTGCAAGCTGTGTATATGGGTGTGTGTGTGTGTATATATATATATATATATATATACACAAAACAAGATGGTGGATAGTACTCACTCTGATAGTCCAATCTGCCTAGGTGTACAATCCCTATACAAGATGTATAAATATGAAGAAATTGGGCAGCACCCGTGGGTCTTATCTATTAAGGTTTTATTTCTCACAAAAGGCAAAATACATGGTCAACGTTTCGGTCCAAACAGGACCTTTCTCAAGTCTTGAGAAAGGTATATATATATATATATATATATATATATATATATATATATAGCCGAAATCGCGTTACTGGAAAATAATTACTTCATTGGAAAGGTCTACAAAGTGTGTCGGTTTGCAAGCACACTTTGTAGACTGTTCCAATGAAGTAATTATTTTCCAATATATATAATGTGTGTATGTAGGCATGCACGCAGATGCACATATATATATACTCATATATATTGAACGATTTGCAGATGGGGACACAATCAAGCATCAATGGCTTGCAAGATACCAAACAGCACGGGTTTACAGCAGGGAGATCTTGTCACACTGACCTCATAGATTTTTTTGACTAACTAAAATAATAGACCGAGGTGGAGCAGTAGATATAGCTTATCTAGATTTCAGTAAATCGTTTGACACTGTCCCTCATAGAAGACTCATTAATAAATTGCAGTGTTTGGGTCTGGATGTAAAAATAGTTAAATGGATAAGGCAATGGCTGAGTGACAGGACACAGAGGGTGGTAGTCAATGGAGAATATTCTGATGAAAGGAGTGGTACTAATGGGGTACCTCTGGGATCTGTACTGGGGCCCATTCTTTTTAATATTTTTATTAGTGATATTGCAAAAGGTCTTCAAGGTAAGATATGCCTTTTTGCAGATGATACCAAGATCTGCAATAGGGTAGACATTCCAGGGGGAATAAGCCAAATAACAAATGATTTAGGTAAATTAGAAGAATGGACAAGAGTGTGGCAGATGCAGTTTAATGTTGATAAATGTGAAATAATGCACTTGGGACATAAAAATCCAAAGGAAAAATATAGTATTAATGGTACTGTGCTGTCAGAGACAACAGAGGAAATGGATTTGGGAGTAATTATTTCTAATGACTTAAAGGTAGGCAGGCAATGTAATAAAGCGGTGGGGAATTCAAGTAGGGTGCTGGGTTGTATAGCTAGGGACATTAGTAGCAGAAAAAGGGAAGTGGTCATGCCACTCTACAGATCTCTAGTTAGACCTCACCTAGAGTATTGTGTACAGTACTGGAGACCCCATCTCCAGAAGGATATTGATACTATAGAGTATTGTGTACAGTACTGGAGACCCCATCTCCAGAAGGATATAGATACTCTAGAGTATTGTGTACAGTACTGGAGACCCCATCTCCAGAAGGATATAGACACTATAGAGTATTGTGTACAGTACCGGAGACCCCATCTCCAGAAGGATATAGATACTATAGAGTATTGTGTACAGTACTGTAGACCCCATCTCCAGAAGGATATAGATACTCTAGAGTATTGTGTACAGTACAGGAGACCCATCTCCAGAAGGATATAGATACACTAGAGTATTGTGTGCAGTACCGGAGACCCCATCTCCAGAAGGATATATATACTCTAGAGTATTGTGTACAGTACTGGAGACCCAATCTCCAGAAGGATATAGATACTCTAGAGACAATTCAGAGAAGGGCTACTAAAATGGTGACTGATTTACAGGAAAAGAAATATCATGATAGACTAAAGGATTTGAACATATCTAGCTTGGAGGAGAGAAGAGAGAAAGGGGATATGATAGACACATTCACATACATGAAGGGATTCAACAAAGTGCAGGAGGGAAGTACATTTCAAAGGAGTAAAAACGTTAGGACGAGAGGCCATAGTCTAAAACTAGAGGGACACAGGTTTAGATGTAATGTAAGAAAGTTTTACTTAACTGAGAGGGTAGTAGATAAGTGGAGTAGACTACCAGCAGAAGTGGTAGAAGTTAATACAGTGACAGTATTTAAGCATGCATGAGATAGGCATAAGGTTGTCCTTAACTTAAGAAAAGACCAAGGACCAAAAAAGGTTTGAGGTTTTTACTGTAGGAAAATGAGCGACTAGATGGGCCGAATGGTTCTTATCTGCCGTCAAATTCTATGTTTAAAGTGCACAACTTGGTCTTAGCAAAAGCTAGAATTTATTAAATAATAACACACATCAACGTTTCCGAAACATTGATGTGTGTTATTATTTAATAAATTCTACCTTTTGCTAAGACCAAGTTGTGCACTTGGTGCTTGATGGTGTCCCCATCTGCAAATTGTTACATATTGTCATTTTCAAGTTGCACCGGGCAAGATGTTAAAAAATTGATGGTTAGTTATGGAGTGCCCACATTTAACCACTATATAATATTAACACACATATACAGACACACACACACACACACACACACACACACACATATATAAACACACATATACAGACACACACACACATACATACACAAAAACACACACACATCCTATATAATAATTTGCTAAAACGTGTGTAACGCAGCTGCGTGTGCTGCAGTCATGCGCAGTAGAGACTGCCCGCGCCACGACTGATACAGAGCTGGGCACTCTGAAGGAGCGTCCAGCTCTGTATCAGCCGTGGCGCGGGCAGTCTCTGCTGCGCGTGACTGCCCAGCGACCGGGTGGCAGTGGCACTGTGGCCCGTGTAACGGGCTGTTCAACTAGTATGTATATAAACTCACAAATACAGACACTGACAATTTTTACTTCATTGACTTCATGTTGTAAAGTTTGTTTGATGTTTTGGAATATTTAGATTTATGGTTCTGTAAATGACCAGTCTCTTTACATATTTTTTTATTGTATTCTTCAGATGATCTGACAGCATCTAAGGTCCGATTGTCATTCACCATTTCAAACGAAGGGAACCAAAATCTTTTTGTATTCCAGTCCAACTTGTGGCTTTACTTGCGGCTGCCTGACATTGTGGACAAGAGCAACAGACGCAAAATCCGCATCAAGGTCTACTTCCAAGATCCTGGCAACCCAGAAAAGGTCAGCTTGGTGGAGAAGAAAGTTGACATCAGACGGAGTGGTTGGCACACATTCCCCCTGACTGAGGCTATCCAGTCTTTGTTTGAGGAAGGGGAAAGAAGGCTGAACTTGGAAGTCCAGTGTGATGGATGCGAAGATTATTCAGTTATTCCGGTATACGTGGACCCCGGGGAGGAATCCCACCGGCCCTTCCTAGTGGTCCATGCCCGATTAGCTGACAACAACCACCGGATTCGGAAAAGAGGCCTTGAGTGTGATGGACGCACCAATCTGTGTTGCAGACAACAGTTTTATATTGACTTTAGACTTATTGGCTGGAATGATTGGATCATAGCTCCATCCGGCTATTATGGGAATTACTGTGAGGGCAGCTGCCCGGCTTACTTGGCTGGAGTCCCAGGGTCAGCATCGTCCTTTCACACGGCAGTGGTGAATCAGTACAGGATGAGAGGGTTGAACCCAGGGACAGTGAACTCATGTTGCATTCCTACCAAGCTCAGCACGATGTCAATGCTCTACTTTGATGATGAATACAACATTGTCAAGAGGGACGTGCCCAATATGATCGTGGAAGAATGTGGATGTGCATGATTGGAATGCTAGGACAATTCCCAAATTCACTGCACTTCCTCCTGCCGGGATGCCATAGCACTGTGATGTTCGGGGAGGGTTCATTTCACAAGTGAGATCAGTGCCAGTCTGTGGATCTCCCATCGCTCCCCCCCAGACTTCTATAAGACATATCATACTGGTCTGCGAGAAGCAGTGGCCACAAAGCAGCTTGCTGGGGATCAGTAAACACATCATTTTGATGCCAGCGAGCCCTGGTAAATGGTTAGAGCAGAGTGGTTTTTGTCCGTCCTTGGGATGAGAAAGTGGAAAGATAACACATTCCGGGATGCCTGTCTTATGTAACCCAACAAGGAGACCGCAATCCCACCGCCAAGGCAGGTGATGACTTCCTCCAATTATCCATGTATTACGACTATAGCACTTCCAGAGAGGAATGTATAGTTCTATAGTAGCTGAACTACAAAAGATCACTCAGTTTGTGGTCTTCCCAGATTAGTTTATATTCCAGATGACTGCAAGCACTTTGCTGAATGTGCAGTGCCCAATCGGAAAAAGCACAAACAACAATATATTACAAGGAACACATCAAGACTCAGCGCCAGCTCTTCTCGGATGGGTCAACTTTCATCCTTATCTACTGTGCGCGGGGTCATTGTAACACTGGGGTGAAATGGGGGCTGCACAGTTCCCACTGGGGGAATGGGGCCCCTCACAGACAGGTAAAAACTCTGCCACACAGTTTGGAACGCCTTTCGGTCTCCCCCTCCCTGATGATCGGGGGAACACCGTACAGTTTGGTCACGTGCAAAGCCAGGTGTGAAAACTCAGCATTGTGTAAAGATGGGGGGGGGGGGGGTGAAAACTCAGCATTGTGTAAAGATGGGGGGTGAAAACTCAGTATTGTGTCAAGCTACTGTAGGTGTAAGCGCTTAGGACTGTGTGAACCTAGGCTTCTGCTCACAACATTCTATGTAGATAATTTAATATAAACTCAAAATGGAGTGACCTTCTATAAGCTTGAGTTCTCACTGTCAGAAGTAGGGAAAACGTGTAATTACTACTTAACGGAGAAATAATAGCGACTGATAGTAACTCTTCACTTACCCTACTATGGCCAGATAATTCCAGTAGCCCAATTAATTTTAATCTTGTGCCTTTGTTTAACCCTTTGAATGCAAGAGTGGTACTTAATGCATTGCAAAGCAATGCGTTGCAAACCCCTCTGGCAATCAAAGGGTTAATAGATGTCTGTTGGTGCATTTTTTTTTCCAAACTGAAGCAGAAAGAGTGTTTGAGCTTACTTAACCCTCTGCGGGCTGAGGCTTGTACAACATATTGCGAAGCACTGCATTGCATACACCTCTGGTCATTGAAGTGTTAAGATTATCATGTGCAGGGAGCAGAGACTGAGGTCCCGTGGTCCCTCCAGCAACTTTAATGTCCGCCTCCACGGACCTGATGCCCAGAACTGAACGGCAATGTTATCTTTTGTCCTAAGGCACAAGGGAGAAATTCATAGGGGCCTTTAGGATTTTCTGGCCTTAGTAATGTAAATGGGAGGTGTCAGGTTTCCGTTAATCTGCTAGACATTATGAAGGTCTCCGGCTTTGCCCAGAGACTCGCAGTGGCTATATCCTTTGCGTGCTAGAGGGGTTGTGTTAAAACAGCCTTGACTGTGTGGAGTGCCAGGGAGTATGTTACAATATAACAGTACTGTATTCAGGAACCAGTTCCCGAGCAAACCAAGTTCACCGTATGGGGAAAAAAAATTCCCTCTATTTCCCATTAATTGAAACGGGACGTTTAACCCCTTAAGGACCGGTAACGTGCCAGGACCGTCACCGTTCTCCTGAAGGACCGGTAACGGTCCTGGCAGGTCATGTGCTCTTTACTTACAGAAATGAGAGCTGTAGGCACAAACGGTGTCTGAAACTGACCGCTCCACGATCGGAGCAATCTCTTTCAGACCCCAATTCATCACGCTGGTACACGTCACCAGTGATGTGTGCCATCAAGCTGACAACGATCAAAACAGTCCTTAAAGGGATAGTAATACTTCATTTTATCTTTATTTTATTTTGTAGGCACAAGCAAAGTTTCCCCTCCCTTTTACCTAGTGTAAGCCATCTCTTCTCAGATGTGGAATGCAGTCCATAGACCAGACAGATAACAGAAGGGGACAATCTTCTTCCTATGAGAACAATGAAAGCCCTGCCCCCCTTGACAAGTTTTTCAGTTTTTTCCCTTATCTTAATTGAAGATTGTCCCTCTCTGCAGTCTGCCTGGGCACCTCCCTTCTGATCTGGCTGAGCAGTGTTACATCAGTAAAAGGGGAGGGAGGGGGATACTTTATCATTGAATTACTCCTGAACTACAACTCTGACAGAATTGATATAACACTCTCCAAAGTCCAAACACTATGATGATTAATTAGAGCTGATTTTATTATGAAACATTACTATCCCTTTAAAGGAAGGAAACCTCCCTGGACCGCTGGTTTTTAACCCTGAAAGAGTTAAGCCCATAAAGGCTGTAGAGGTTGGAGACCAATGCATTGAGTGGGTTAAAAGTCCTATTTAGATCTTTTGGGATCTTTGTTGTCCTCATTTGCTCCAGGATTACACTGTTTATTTTTTATACGTAAGACCCAATGGGGGAGATTTATAAATACTGTTCTTAGTACTTTTTAAAAACTGTCGTTAAGTCTTGGAAACTGGCGATAATGTTGAGTCTGATGTATAAATGAGTTAGGGCATCGATATAAATATGGCGTTAGTAATCTGATGTTAACGACTGAATGATCAAGAACAGATTATACCCGGCGCTAAGATCTTGGTGAAAATCCTGTTTCAGTTAGCGACATTTCTTTATAAATTAGCAGCGCCAACAACGTTTTCTCGAGCTCCACCGTCACTTTACCCAAAACACAACTACGTGGCGATAAGGCTTCCGAAATTGGCGTAATCTTCATTTTAAATACCAACCTTCATTTTAATGCCATTATATCTGCACGTTTTTCATAACGCCAGTTTTATAAATATCCCCCAACGGGCCTTATTCACCATTATAAAGACTTGACGTTCTGGAGCAAATCGACTACAGTATAGAAAGGAGATGGCAATCCCATTGATTTAAATAAAAGGGCATTATAACCCTTTGAATGCTAGAAAGGTCTCGCATTGGTGACCTTTATAGCATTCAAGGGGTTAAAACCGCTTTTGAAATCATTGGCAATTTGTGGGGCTTTCAATTCTTTCCTTTGGTGAAGTTGATTTGATCCAGAATTGCACCTTGAGGAATAAGATCCAGTAACACACCATATGCACTGTAATTAGTCTGACCAGACCTCACCTTTAACTGGGGAAACACATGAAATAGGCATATTTCAGGAGTGCACCAAAATCAAAGCAGCCCTGCAGTATGCATTTTTGATATTCGTCCCCGGTTAAAGGTGAGGTCTGGTCACCCTAACCGTAATGGACATATAAAACGCCCCTATTTAAATCGATGGGAAGTTTTGTCACCCATAGTGCTGTTGGTTTTCCTAAAAATGAATCCATTTTATTCTTACGACATAAGCCTTGTTGAGATGAAGAGAGGGTTGTTTGATTTTTACGAAATACTAAATGTTATACAGTTTTTCCGACACCATAAATCAAGGGCACGCCTTCTATAGGAAGCTGTTTTATTCAAAAGTTATAACAGTTCAAACTGTGACAGCGTAATGCTGCTGGTATTATTATATTTTATTGTCATCTGTAGCCAGTGACTCACTTTTCCCACAGAATGCAATAAAATAACTAGAAGAAGTGGAGTTGAATGGTCTGGACACTAGGTGGCACTGTTAATGAAAAAAAAAGAACAACACAACAGTTTAAACTATGGTAATTTTATTATAAAGTGTCTCAGGCAGTGGGAGTGTCCTAATTTTATTTGTCAGGAAAACTGTATAACATATTAATTAGAAAAAAAAAAAGAGATCAGCAAAAGTATTTTTCACAATCTCCTCTTACATTGAAGTCACAATTAGCAGATGGGGAGAATCCCAGATAATTCCCATCGAGTTAAAGGGATAGTAATACTTAAGATGTAAAAAAAAATATTTGTTGTAGGTTTTATATCCCCGAATAAAACAAGGGTACTCCCACTGCTGAGATATTTTATTAAAAAATGATAACAGCTCAAACTTGAATTTTTTTAGGTGCAATCTCACAGTGGCCTGAAAATTTACAGTGGCGCTGTTGCTACACCATCCTGTGGAAATTTATGGTCTATGGACCAGAGCTGTCCATAGGATTGTGTAGCAACAGCGCCACTGTAAATTTTCAGGCCACTGTGATATTGCACCTCAAAAATTCAAGTTTGAGCTGTTACAATTTTTTAATAAAATATCTCTCAGCAGTGGGAGTACCCTTGTTTTATACGGGGACATAAACAATACATCATATATTTTTTTACATTTTAAGTATTACTATCCATTTAAACTGGACTTTTGACCCCATGAATGCAAGAGAAGTCTCCCAACACAATGCTACGCAATGCGCAGGAGAATTTTCTAGCATTCAGTGGGTTTAAAGCCCCATTTTAACTCTCTGAGTGCTAGAGAGGTGCGTTTTTTAACCCCACTGGCACTCAAAGGTTTAAATTAAAGGGAACTGTCATTTGTTCCCTATGATGCAGTCGGATTTCCCCCGGAATTGCACCCATTTCTTTAGTAAATCAGCCTCAGTGACCGCGCAGCACTTGCAAACCTTTCGGTGCCCCATTCAGAGCTTTCGCACTTCTGTCTTGAAAAGGAGAAATTGACAGTGCACTTAATTTTACTTACAATTCAGTTTAACGCCCCCCTTCGCCCCCGAGGTAGGGGGACGCACCAGTTGAGGGGTTGAACCCTTCCATTGCCAGAGAGTTGTGCGATGCACTGCGCAGCAATGTGTTACACTTCCCTCTGGCGTTTAAAGGGTTACAAATGCATCAGGATTAATTGCATGGAATTGTTTGAGATACCTGGGCCATCGAATATAAGGGTGACGTTTAGTCTCACTTAGTCTATCCGAAAATAGCCTCTGACCGCGTGCCAGCATCCAATTGACACTCACAATGCTCCTCTTCTATAATGCAGTTCTAGAATTAACCCTTTGCGTGCCAGAGGGGTACGCAACGCATTGCAAAGCAATGCGTTGCGTACCCCTCTGGCACTCAAAGGGTTAACAACCAACTGTACATAAAGGAATAAGTCTATTAAAAGGGAACTATACCCTTAGATATTATTGAAACCATATAGCCATATATCTATACTAGTTGAAGAACCCGTGTACACGGGTCACAGTGCCACCCAGCAACGGCCGGGGTGCAGACTTGCGCAGTACAGACTGCCTGCGCCATGACTAATATGGAGCGGGGCGCTCCGAATTCAGACCATAGAAGGTGCGCGGAGAGGACTACGGTCAGAATTTGGAGCCCCGCTCCGTTTTCAGCCGCGGCGCGGGCAGTCTGTACTGCGCATGACTGCAGCCGTCTCTACTGAGCATGACGGCTTCTGACAAACATCCTTAACAAATTGTTATATAGAATTTTTATTAAAATAGCACCAACGAGTGTACTTTACATGCAGTATAGAGGGAATACAATAAATGCTGTAGTTAATTTGTTACACAGTTGTTATCATTAGGGTTACAATAGGGATGTATCCGTTAGGATAGGAGGCCCCCTGTCCCGTAGAGCTTACAATCTAAACATGGGATGGGGGAGATACAGATGAAATCAGCTAGAGAAGGAAGTGCAATCTATGACAGTTCTGACAGCGCAGCGCTGCGGAATAAGTTGCCGCTATCTCAGTAGAGAATAATAATAATAGTGCGTATGAGATAAGATTTACATATTACAGTAGTGCAACATTTAACCCTTTGAGAGGCACTTGGAGGGTTAAAATGTGCTCTTTTGGCTTGGATTTGAAGTAGTTGAGGGTTGAGGCTGGGCGAATGCTGGGTGCTGGGGTAGGGAGCAGCGAGGGAAAAATCGCCCCGTTGTGATACCGCGATAGAAGTTAACCCTTTCACTGCCAGATGAGTGTGCAACACATTGCAAAGCAATGCATTATATACCTCTCTGGCATTCAGTGGGTTAAAGAAGCAGAGTTCCGCTCGCTATGTGTAGAGGACGTGCAGGTATACAGCGGGATATCTGAGATGAAATTTAAAGGGGATCTCTCACATCTTTGCCAGTAATGCTCATTAGTTACAGCAATTAGCGAATAAGTTTAAAGGGATAGTAATACTTCATTTTAACTTTATTTTATTTTGTAGGCATGAAAAAAACATGAAGAACGATATAAGTCTTATCTCTCAAACCTTTATGGTTTAAGAGATATTCACAAGCAAAGTTTCCCCTCCTGCCCCTTTTACCTAGTGTAAGCCATCTCTTCTCAGATGTGGAATCCAGTCCATAGACCAGACAGATAACAGAAGGGGACAATCTTCTTCCTATCAGAACAATGAAAGCCCTGCCCCCCTTGACAAGTTTTTCAGGTTTTTCCCTTATCTTAACTGAAGATTGTCCCTCTCTGCAGTCTACCTGGGCACCTCCCTTCTGATCTGGCTGAACAGGGGGGGAAACTTTGCTTGTGAATATCTCTTAAATCATAAAGGTTTGAGAGATAAGACTTATATCGTTCTTCATGTTTTTTTAATGCCTCCAAAATAAAATAAAGATAAAACGAAGTATTACTATCCCTTTAAAATGTTTAGAGATCGCTCTAACATTCAAAGGTTAAAATCCCCATTTAAATCAATTGAAATGTTTATCTCTCCCGCCCCCATAGGACAGATTGTGTGCCCAGAATTCCTCCACATTTCTGTTGTACATAGAGGCCTTGATCCCTTTTGCTCATTCAAGATTTGATTGTGAAGGGACCAGCTGTAAGTTCATCCGACCACATGGAGTTCAGTGTCTGCCTGTTCCCTAATGACATACACTATATGTTTTACTTGTTGACATTTTAATTATTTGAACTATACATATTCAAAATACATATGATATCAATTATATATAAGGCTATATAGTTCCCTTTTAGTGTACGTAACAGAAGGACTTACCTAGGTAGGAGTCCATCACAAAGCAGTCAGGTGTATCTATATAATTACTGTGTGTCACAGAAGTACTTACCTAGGTAGGAGTCCATCATACAGCAGTCAGGTGTATATATAATTACTGTGTGTAACAGAAGCATTTACCTAGGTAGGAGTCCATCATACAGCAGTCAGGTGTATCTATATAATTACTGTGTGTATCAGAAGGACTTACCTAGATATGAGTCCATCATACAGCGGTCAGGTGTATCTATATAATTACTGTGTGTAACAGAAGGACTTACCTAGGTAGGAGTCCACCATACAGCAGTCAGGTGTATCTATATAATTACTGTGTGTAACAGAAGGACTTACCTAGGTAGGAGTCCACCATACAGCAGTCAGGTGTATCTATATAATCACTGTGTGTAACAGAAGCACTTACCTTACACAGCATCACACGCCTGACTGCTGTGTGATGGACTCCTACCTAGGTAAGCGCTTCTGTTACACACAGTAATTATATAGATACACCTGACTGCTGTGTGATGGACTCCTACCTAGGTAAGTGCTTCTGTTACACACAGTAATTATATAGATACGCTTGACTGCTGTGTGATGGACTCCTACCTAGGTAAGTGCTTCTGTTACACACAGTAATTATATAGATACACCTGACTGCTGTATGATGGACTCCTAGCTAGGTAAGTGCTTCTGTTACACACAGTAATTATATAGATATACCCGATTTCTGTATGATGGACTCCTAGCTAGAAGTACTTCTGTTAAAAAAAATCAAGAGCTACAAAGTAAAGTGTTGGAGGTTTCTTAGCTGGAGAGCTCTGTGCTGAAGATCTATCTGTGGATACGATGATATATTTGGAGCCCACGTTTTATGTGCATGAGGCCTATGTGAGTGTTCCTTGGTAATACAGGGGCTGTGTTCATTTAACGCCAGATCATATGGTATCTCCAGTTCCATAGTAATTGGGCTAGTCCGTATGGTGTCTTATACACAGTACCTGTTTTTCATGCCAATAAGAGCTATCTGAAGGCCTTGCTCATTATGATCCTTATACATAGTACCTGCTTCTCATCCCAATAAGACCTAGCTGATGGCCCTGCTGATGATGTCATCTAATACACAGTATGTGCTTCTCATCCCAGTAAGACCTAGCTGAAGGCCCTACTGATTAACTCAAGTGCTACCCGCCTGAGCTATGCATTTCAATGATGCCACACACTGGAGACAATGGACTTAATGGCAAACTTAATATTTTTTTTTCTAATATATATATTTTTTTATACTTGAAAATAAATTCATTCGCTCTTTTGTTTTTCTTAAGCGAAGGATTGCTTGTGATGTTTTGCACTGAATAACTGCATGATTAGTCAAAACTGCCATTTGTAAAAGAAAATAAATTGTTATTTTTATAGAAACTGAATGAATACAAATCCATTGTATTATACATCTTTTGGAACCAAAGAGGCCAACATGTAAGTAGTAATTTTGAAGCTTTGAGGCTCATTTATACTGTAGATATTCCAAGCTGCCTCTCTCTTGGGCCTGTGACATATTGCAGGCGACCAATGCGTTTTAATTGTTCATTTCAAAGTGTCTTTTTTATTCAATACGCACATGAATGTAGTAAGATAAATGACTATTGTAGCATAAAACTCGCGCATTCCTAAATTCATTGTTTGTTTTATTTAATAAAAAGTTCATGTTAGGTTCTGTTACATATTAATAATAATAATAATAATTTAAAACCAAACATTTGTTTCTAATAGATGTGCTGTCAACAGCATTTTCCTGTGGTGTACAGTCTAAATAAAGGAAAAAATTGTTTAAAAACAAAAATTGCATCGTATTATTCTTTACTGTGAAGTATGTAAAAAAAATGACTCTACGCTACGTCTTCTTTTTACTTCTGTGTTGAAACAGTGAAATGGGTGACTTATTTGTGCCTTGTTGCAAGTTTTGCAGCAACACAAGGTCTGTGTGTGTGTGTGTACATGTGTGTGTATGTATGTGTGTGCACGTGTGTTGCGTATGTGTGTGTGTTGTGTATGTATGTGTGTGTGTACGTGTGTGTGTGTTGTGTATGTATTTGTGTTGTGTATGTATGTGTGCGTACGTGTGTGTGTGTTGTGTATGTATGTGTGTGTACGTGTTTTGTGTGTGTTGTGTATGTATGTGTGTGTGTTGTGTATGTATGTGTGTGTACGTGTGTTGTGTATGTATGTGTGTGTGTTGTGTATGTATGTGTGTGTACGTATGTGTGTGTACATGTGTTGTGTGTGTGTTGTGTGTGTGTGTTATGTATGTATGTGTGTGTACGTGTGTTGTGTATGTATGTGTGTGTGTAGTGTATGTATGTGCACATGCTGTTGGGGTTTTCCTGGAAGATGATTCATCTAAAATTATTACAAAGCAATCTGAATTTTTGTGATAGTTTTACATTTTTATTGTTGCTATTGCAGTCAATGGCAGCTGAGTGTCATTGACCAGAGCTCACCATGGACAGCAATAGCAACAGTGCCACCATGAAGTGGAACGGTGAAAAGAAATGTTAAATTCATACTTGCATTTCACACACTTACACTTACCTTACTACAACTAGAAAATCCTAATGTGTCCTGTGAATTTCTCCTTAGTTAATGAGACAACCTCCTCCATCATAGAACCTCACAGTCTGCTCACTGCATAGGATAATCTTAACCCTTTCAGGCACTGCTGTAACAATAGGGGGTCTGTCACTCCAGCGGCCCGGCCGCCCCCTGCGAACCCATTGCCACTCGCCCGCAGCCCGTGCCCACAGCAGCTCAGCTGATCTCCCGGCGATCTAGTAATGTAGAGCGCTGGGAGATGACAACATCCCCCCAGCGTTCTGCATTACTGAGAACCGCGCAGGAGCGGGTGATGGAGGTAGGAGATGGACATGGGGCAATGTGAAGATGGGGGCCGCCGAGCCCATGGCAATTTCGGCACCAGGGCCCGGTGGCTTCTAGTTACGCCACTGCTTTCAGGATCAGACATTTGAGCAATACGTTGCCACTCAGTGTGCTGCATACCTTAAAGGGATAGTATTGTCTTATTTTCATAACATTGATTCTTGTAGCTATTAAATGAAACTAAATGATCCCAGTCTTATCTCTCAAACCTTTATGGTTTAAGAGATAATTGCAGCTAAAGTTTCCCCCTCCCTTTGCTTTTTCCTGATGTCAACGCTGTAGCTAACTTCAGGGGAATCCGGTTCCGGGACCATCGGAGGCTGTTCAACGGAGCCGAGATCGAGAGACATAAAAAGAGTTACTTCACTGGAACGGTCTACAAAGTGAAGTAACTCTTTATATGCCTCTCGATTTCAGCTCTGCTGAAGAGCCTTCTATGGTCCCGGGACCGTATTCCCCTGCTGTCAGATACAGCACTGACGTCAGGGAAAGGAGAGTGAGGGGGAATCTTTAGCTGTGATTATCTCTCAAACCATAAAGGTTCGTGAGATAGGACTGGGATAATTTAGTTTCGTTTTTTAATAGCTACAAGATTCAGTTTTATGAAAATAAGACAATACAATCGCTTTAAAGGGTTAATTAGGCTCATGCACACTGCCTGCTTCAACTGGAAAAACTACAGGGAACTGTCAATGTCCTTCTGTGTGGACCTGACGTTCACAACCTGATTGAAGCTGTTATGTCTTGTGCAAAGGCTCAAGGGCAACATTCCTAGGGGTCATTGGGTTTTTTCTGGACGAAGTAGGGTTATTATTAGTTGTGTTAGTTCTCCTTTCATCCTTTGAGTGCCAGAAGGGTATGCAATACATTGCAAAGCAAAGCAGTGCATCGCATACCCCTCTGGCACTAAAAGAGTAAACTCCTCCATTGTTGGAAATACAGACAGATCCTTACAGATTGACTGTGTGTCCATTAGGAGATCTGTGATGACTGTATCTACAGTAAGCCCCCTATGTCTGGTGGAGAACCTGCCTGATACCATGGAGACCGCCATCCCCAGGGCCGGATTTGCCAGAAGGCAGAGTAGGCATCTGCCTACAGGCGCACCCCACAGAGGTGCGCCTGCCATTGTAATTGATATTTTATTTGTATTTATTTATTTTTAAGTGGCGTGCCGTGCCGCCCACCGCATAGTAAGGTCTATGCCTTCTTCAGCACAGACCTGTAGCTGCTGAGCTCCCCCGGCTCTATAGTACGGCAGAGTGATGGGAGATGACATCATCTTCCCGCGCTCTGCATTACTAAATAGAAGACCTCCCGGGAGCTCCAGCAGCTACAGGTCTGTGCAGAAGCTCAGACATCTCCTGCCGCTGGACCACCAGGGAGGTAGGAAATGGATGGGGGGCACTGCTGAGATGATAGGGGCAATGTGAGGGCAATACGGAGCTGATGGGGTAATGTGAAGGCAATATGGAGCTGATGGGGGCAATGTGGAGCAGATGGGGGCAATGTGAGGGCAATATGGAGCTGATGGGGGCAATGTGGAGCAGATGGGGGCAATGTGAGGGCAATATGGAGCTGATGGGGGCAATGTGGAGCAGATGGGGGCAATGTGAGGGCAATATGGAGCTGATGGGGGCAATGTGGAGCAGATGGGGGCAATGTGAGGGCAATATGGAGCTGATGGGGGCAATGTGGAGCAGATGGGGGCAATGTGAGGGCAATATGGAGCTGATGGGGGCAATGTTGAGATGATGGGGGCAATTTGATGGTAATATGGAGCTGATGGGGGATAATGTGGAGATTTGGAGCATTGTGGAGATGGCCAGTGGGGGGGGGGGGGCTTCAGATTTCTGTGCCTACAGGCTCCTGAGATGTAAATCCGGCCCTGGCCATCCCCTGATCAACAATACACTGCTGAGGATACTCTTACCTGCAGACCTATCTCACCCTAATCCTACTGCACCCAAGGACATCAGGTGAACACAGCGCCCATTGTTACAGCGTCCGAAGCTCACAGCCCTACAGCTCCTGTTCCATCTGCTTCTAACTGCACCGAGATCTTCCTCTGCGTCTCGCACCAAGACGGGGAAGTGTATATTCATTTCAAGCTTTGGGGCCATAGTCACAATGGAAATTAAAGCAATTTAAGGGTAAATCACATGCAATATATAAGAGAAATACAAATTCCCATACATTTAAATTTTGATTTTACACCATAAAGTCTATAATGTCTATAAGCCTATCTATCTATTTTTCTATCAATCTAGATATAAATATAGATACAAATATATATCAAATATGGAACTGTATTATTACTGTATTCCATCAGGAGCACAGTAAAGTCACAGTAAGGTCTGTACAGAGGCCTATGGGGCTGTATTATTAGTGTATTCCCTCTGGAACCCAGTAAAGTTACAGTAAGGTCTGTACAGAGGCCTGTGGGACTGTATTATTACTGTATTCCCTCAGGAACGCAGTAAAGTTACAGTAAGGTCTGTACAGAGGCCTATGGGGCTGTATTATTATTGTTTTCCCTCAGGAACGCAGTAAAGTTACAGTAAGGTCTGTACAGAGGCCTATGGGGCTGTATTATTATTGTATTCCCTCAGGAACGCAGTAAAGTTACAGTAAGGTCTGTACAGAGGCCTGTGGGACTGTATTATTACTGTATTCCCTCAGGAACGCAGTAAAGTTGCAGTACGGAAGGTCTGTACAGAGGTCTACGGGACTGTATTATTACTGTATTCCCTCAGGAACGCAGTAAAGTTACAGTAAGGTCTGTACAGAGGCCTATGGGGCTGTATTTTTACTGTATTCCCTCAGGAACGCAGTAAAGTTACAGTAAGGTCTGTACAGAGGCCTATGGGGCTGTATTATTACTGTATTCACTCAGGAACACAGTAAAGGTACAGTAAGGTCTGTACAGAGGCCTCTGGGGCTGTATTATTACTGTATTCCCTCAGGAATGCAGTAAAGTTGCAGTACGGAAGGTCTGTACAGAGGTCTATGGGACTGTATTATTACTGTATTCCCTCAGGAACACAGTAAAGTTACAGTAAGGTCTGTACAGAGGCCTATGGGGCTGTATTATTACTGTATTCCCTCAGGAACGCAGTAAAGTTACAGTAAGGTCTGTACAGAGGCCTATGGGGCTGTATTATTACTGTATTCCCTCAGGAACGCAGTAAAGTTACAGTAAGGTCTGTACAGAGGCCTATGGGGCTGTATTATTACTGTATTCCCTCAGGAACGCAGTAAAGTTGCAGTACGGAAGGTCTGTACAGAGGTCTACGGGACTGTATTATTACTGTATTCCCTCAGGAACGCAGTAAAGTTACAGTAAGGTCTGTACAGAGGCCTCTGGGTCTGTATTATTACTGTATTCCCTCAGGAACGCAGTAAAGTTACAGTAAGGTCTGTACAGAGGCCTGTGGGACTGTATTATTACTGTATTCCCTCAGGAACGCAGTAAAGTTACAGTAAGGTCTGTACAGAGGCCTATGGGTCTGTATTATTACTGTATTCCCTCAGGAACACAGTAAAGTTACAGTAAGGTCTGTACAGAGGCCTGTGGGGCTGTATTATTACTGTATTCCCTCAGGAACGCAGTAAAGTTACAGTAAGGTCTATACAGAGGTCTGTGGGGCTGTATTATTACTGTATTCCCTCAGGAACACAGTAAAGTTACAGTAAGGTCTGTACAGAGGCCTGTGGGGCTGTATTATTACTGTATTCCCTCAGGAACACAGTAACGTTACAGTAAGCTCTGTACAGAGGCCTGTGGGGCTGTATTATTGCTGTATTCCCTCAGGAACGCAGTAAAGTTACAGGAAGGAAAGTCTGTGCAGAGGCCTATGGGGCTGTATTATTACTGTATCACACAGGAACACAGTAACGTTACAGTAAGGTCTGTACAAAGGCCTATGGGGCTATATTATTATTGTATTTCCTCAGGAACACAGTGAAGTTACAGTAAGGAAGGTCTGTACAGAGGACTGTGGGGCTGTATTATTACTGTATTCCCTCAGCAATGCAGTAAAGTTACAGAAATGTCTGTACAGAGGCCTGTGGGGCTGTATTATTACTGTATTTCCTCTGAAACGCAATGAAGATACAGTTATGTCTGTACAGAGGCTTATGGGCATACCTGGGAACTTTGACTTGTGTGTGGTGCTGCAGGGGGAGAAAAATGATGTGATTTGTGTCAGAAAGGGGAAGGGCTTAATCACAAGTGGGGGTAGTGTTTAATATATGTGACCAGAGTAGGAGGAATAAGTTGGGGAAGGAGGAGAAGTGGGCAAGGAGTGAGAGGAACAGACTGGGAAGACACAGAAGTGGGCAGTGTCTCATTAAAAACTCCCCACATCCGGAGAATAAGCCTCTGCCCTGGAGACCCGGTAATTAGCAGAAAAAAACTGCGTCTCCAGGGCAAATCCGAAGAGTTCCCAGCTATGTCCATGGGGCCTCTGGCAGACCTATCACACAAGCATTTCTGGGGGGGGTGCAATGCTCAAGGTAACTTCCAGTGAATGGCTAACCTATGTGGGCAGCGGCCAGTAATATTGTCTGGAACTCACATTGGCCGTTCATCAGACACACCTCTCTGATGTACGTATCGATGGTGGAAACCAGAAGAAAGTGGATGAAAGAACGCTGGTGTCTTAACTGTAACAGGGGGCAATATTTTTAAATTCCATGAAAATTATGACTTTGTTACATTTTTTTTTTACATAATTTTTAGTTAAAAGGTGATAAAAATGACATCATAAGAAGAACAGCAACACTCCAGGAGCAAATCAGCGGCACAGTGGTACCAGATACCATGGGCTTAGGCACTAAGAAGTGATAAAGAGGAGATAAAGCAGAGATGACTTCTCCATTGATATTACTTCTCCAGTTCCTTTGTTAGGTCAGGAGAGAGGGGAGGGGAGCAGGTGGGTATCCCTGGTCAGGATAGGGGAGGGAAAGGGAGATCCCTGGGATGGAGAGGCAGCCACACCAAAGAAGGGACATCCAGTGCAGGGTCAGTGGAGAGAGTGGGACGAGGGGTAGTCCAGGGGGTGCACCATGCACAGCCAGGGCCATCACAGGCAGAGCTCTCATAGAACCTCTGGGGAGCCCAAATTTACTGAGGAGGAGAACCTCTCCCTGGTGGAGGCAGTCATCTCCAGAGATCGGATCCTGTTCCCCAGGGGGAAGATTGTCAGCACGTGTGGCAAGAGTAAAGCCGCATGGAGCAAGGTCCTTGATGCAGTCAGTGCAGTGTCCAGCTGCAGCCGGTCACTGGAAGCAGTGAAGAAGAGGTGGGCCGACTGCAAGGCCAGGGTGAAGAAGAAGATGGGCGAGGAGGCTATGCATGCTGCCGGCACAGGAGGTGGTCCGCCCGTGCACACTACACGGAGTGGGAGGAGGCAGGCAGAGGACCCTGTCCACAACAGCAGTGCAGGGAATCCCAGGGTGGAGTGACACTGGGGATGAAAATAGCCTCCAGTCCACCGGTAAGTGCATCAAGGCCCACATACACATCACACAAATCCTGACACCTACCAGACAGAGGCCAACACAGTGACACATGAACACATGGACAGCATTCCACACTGCAATTCAGCAACACAGCTTGGAGGGACATCAAACAAGGACAGAATACTTGTCAAATCCAGCCTGAATGGTAATGGTCAAGTCCCTGTTGAACCCCCTTCATGCTGTCCACAACAACATCATGCATAGCACATAAACAATGCACAACATCATGTTTGATGACTGTTATGTGTGCCACAATGTAATACATAGAGTGACAAAGAGGTCAGCCACAACCCCTTGAGTGCCCCCTGAGCAGAACGAGGGAACTCCCATTGCTGAAAGGTGTATTATTCAGAAGTAATACCAGCTCAGAGTTGAATGTGATAGATGAAATATCTCAGTGACCTGGAATTGTCAAGTGGCGCTGTTGCTACATCATCCTATGGAAATTTATGGTGCTGGGACCAGAGCTGTCCATAGGATGGTGTAGCAACAGCGTCACTGGACAATTTCAGGTCAGGGATATTGCATCTGAAAATTAAAATTGGAGCTGAAATAACATTTAAAGGAACACCTTTCAGCAGTGGGAGTTCCCTTGTTTTAATTGGGGGGATAAACCCTACTACATATGTTTTTTAAAACTTTTAAGTATTACTATCTCTTCAATACCCTGACGAGGGAGAGGTAATCAATGACACAAGACAGTCATGTTTGCTCATATGTTTCATTGACATCAACAGTAACAGGCGATCCTCATGGACGTGGATTCAACGTGTGACAGGGACAAACATCTGACCCATGAGGGTTCATGCCATGGATGCCTAGAGGAAGTGAACACAAGATTGTAAACTGCACTGTGAAGACAACAGTTATGCTATTGCTGAACCATCAACATACCTTTGGGAGCCAGTAGGGTACTCAACAAATTGCTCAGCAATGCTTTGAGAAACTTCATCCAAGGGTTACCCTTGTGTCATTTGACATGGAGTAGACAATCCATTTCTCGTCAATGTGTTGTGTAGGCGTCATGACCATGTGACTTTCGGATGAAGGGGATGGCAAGCAGACATATGTATGTATCACTGGCCAACCACATCAGTGTGTGAACCAAGACCCGGGAATCAGTGGATCTATTCAATGGATCTCGATTTACATACTGATGAGGTGTGTGCTCTGGGTCCATGTGATACACATACATATGTCTGCTTGCCATTACCTTCATTGGAACATCATGTGGTCATGACGTCTGGACAACACATTGACAAGCAATGGTGTGGCATATTCACTGTGCTACACACACACACACAAACAGGTCAGCATGGTGGGCCTTGTAACCTGACTCACAGATCGTTACTCTGATACCGTAGGCAACACCACACACCATAACCATAATTATTATTAATCTTTATTTATATGGCACCAACAAATTATGCAGCGCTTTACAGTAGGGAATAGACATACAGAGGTATTAAATTGTACAAATCGTATGTGGAGAACAGAAGAATCAGGGGACCCTGCTGGTGAGAACTTACAGTCTAGAGGAAGGTAGGTTTGACACAGAAGGAGTAAGTGCTATTGGGTGTAAGTGCCTCCATTCTTATCCGCTGGGCATTGCCCAACCATTGCTCACATGCAAGGTGAGTCCATTTACCTCCAAACCCTTTGAGTGCCGAAGGGGTACACAACTGATTGCCTTGCAACATTTTTTGTACACCTCTAGTAATCAATGGGTTAACACATGTGATTGCAGAGTTGTATCCAATGGGTTTTACCCACGTCATGACTATGCTCCAGTTGGTAGATGGAGTTTGCCATCAGTACAACGTAGTATGTGCTGTACATGGCCAGTCTGGTGTACCTTTGATCCAAGGTTGAGGGATGATGTCCTTGACATGCTAGGGTTGTGTCGATGGGTCATCCTGTGGAGTGGAACAGGTGGTTATTTTTGGTGTGCGTGTGTTTGCATGCATTCCACAAGCACAACCATGCTCACACATACATGTTACTCACAGGTGAAGTAGTCTCTGATGATCCTGGTTCACATTTGTGTCCCGCTCAACGTAACCTCCTCTCCATCAGTGAGAACAGGGACCTCCATGGGCTGTTGTGGCTCAACATCCTCCAAGAGATGTATGTCCACATCAGTGTTATGTAATGGGGTCAGAGGCGTAACTAGAAGCCACCAGGCCCTGGTGCAAGAATTGCCATGGGCCCCCCCGATCACATTGGCCCCCTCATCCACATTGCCCCTTCCACAATGCCCCCTTCATCTCCACATTGCCCCTTGCACAATACCCCTTTCATCTCCACAATGCCCCCTTCATCTCCACAATGCCCCTTCCACAATGACCCCCCTTCACCTCCACATTGCCCCTTCCACATTGCCCCCTTCATCTCCACAATGCCCCCATCTCCACATTTCCCCTTCCACAATGCCCCCATCTCTACAATGCCCCTTCATCTCCACATTTCCCCTTCATCTCCACATTTCCCCTTTATCTCCACAATGCCCCCTTCATCACATTGCCCTTACCTCCAGTCCCTGGTGGTCTAGCGGAGTGTCTTGACTGATCTGTGCCTTCTTCGGCACAGATCTGTAGAACTGAAGCTCCCGCGCGCCGCTCTAGTAATGCAGAGGCTGGGAGATGATGTCATCTCCCAGCGCTCTGTATTACTATAGCGGCACGTCGAGTGGGAGATCAGCTAAGCGACTGCTACGGGCGAGGGGGTCACAGGGGGCGGCCGGGCCCCTGGAGTGACGGGCCCGGTCGCAGGTGCGACCGCTGCGACCCCTATTGTTACGCCACTGAATGGGACACATGCCAGTCTCTCTCTCTCACACTACATATGAGGAGGGTGGACTGTCAGGTTTCAGCAGCAGTAAGGTGTTGTCCATGAGCGGTCATGTGGTCCCAACAGACCAATGGTAAGTTGTGTGTTATACAGGTAATTGTTTGCTGGTGTGTCCGTGGTTGGTGGTGTGATGTGTTGTAATTGGTATGTACCTGTCAGATGTGTGTTTTGTCTCCATTGGCTGCGGAGATTACGTGGGTGAGCTTGATTTGTTATTTGTGTGCCAGGTGTGTATGTTGTGTTGTGTGTTAACCCCTGCTGTTCCAGGGTGTGTTGTGAAGGCTTATGTTGTGCTGCTTTGTGTCACCCCTGTCCCTGTGAGGTTGCTGGATTATTGTTTGTCTGTGGCTTGCTTGTATGGTGTAGGCCAGTGGCTCACAACCAGGGTGTCATGTCAGGTTGGTGCGCCATGTGCACCAGCTCAGGGTGCGTCACTTTTCCCATGTTGCTTTGTTCTGCATTAGTAATTAGTAATATTCATTTTACACATTTTTGGGGAGATGTGTGTATGGGACATATGATGCACTATATTTTCCTCATTGCCACTGACACAGTGGAACCATATGTTATTTTTACTTGGGAATTCCCTTGTGCCTTCAAGGGGTGCCCTGGAACATCAGGATTGCATGTTAGGGATGTCTTAGGTGGAGGGGTTGTGAACCACTGGTCTAGGCCTTTTTATAGCATTTGCTAGGCATTGCAGGGGTTAATATCTGACCTCTGTATGCTTGGGTTATGTCCTTGAATGACCTGCTTCTCTGTTTTATTTTCCTCTATGATAAGGTGACCAGATTTCTAAAATGAAATCTGGGGACATTTTTTTTTTCTCTGCACCCTATCCACATTCACACCCTGTCCACCTCTACATGCTGTCCAAACAGTGCCCACAATGTTTCCACCCTTACACCCTGTACACACACTGCCTACACTCTATCCACCTTCACACCCTGTCCACGCACTGCCCACACCCTATCCACCCTCACACCGTGTTTGCACAATGCTCACCCTCGCACCCTGTTCACCCTTTCAAAACCTTAGGTCTCTTCCTCAGGCATGTTATATAGATAAATATGACACAAATGTATCTGTATAACATGCCTGAGGAAGACACCTAAGGTCTTGAAAGCTTGCATCCTAAATCTGATTAGTTAGCCAATAAAAGGTATCAAAAAGTATATTTGCCTCCTGTATTTCTACGGCTAATACAGTACCAACTCTCATCTGTGTTCACCCTTCACACACTGTCCACCCTGCCTACCTCCACACAGCCCACATTGTCCACACTGCACACATTGTCCACTTCCACACACTTCCCACCTTGTCCTCTTCCACACACTGCCCACATCCACCCTGTCCACCTGTACACTGTCCACCTCACCACTGCCCCCCACACTGTCTACTTCCACACACTGTCCAACTCCACACTGCCCACACTGTCCTCCTCCACACCCTATCCACCCTGTCCTCCTCCTCACACTGCCTACCTCTACAAACATTGTCCACACTGCCCACCCCATCCTCCTCCAAAACTGTCCACCCTCTCCACCTCCACACTGCCCATAGTGTCCACCTCAACACTGTCCACCCCAAATTGCCCACACTGTCCAACTCCCCATTTCCCACCTCATCACTGTTCACCCTCACACACTGTTCACTCCACATTGCCCACACTGTCCAACACCACATTGCCCACCTTCACTTTGCCCACATTGTCCACCTCCACACTGTCCACCCCATCCTCCTCCTCTATTTGAGAATATCTCTCAAACCGTAAAGGTTTGAGAAATAGGACTTTCTCCAGATACTTTATTTTAATCTACCATATTACATCAACTTAAATTCGGGCATTACTAACCCTTTAACCCACTGAATGACAGAGACATCTCCAGTGTATTGCTTTGAATTGAAATGTGACCTAACTATGATTCAAGGGGTTAAACGCCACATTAAACCTTTTGATTCCTAGAAAAGGATGAGCAACGCATTGTGCTGCATACCCCTCTAGCACTCAAAAGGTTAAAGTGATAGTAACATCCCAAAATTATTTTATTTTGTATTGTAGATTAAATAAAAAATAAATTATTTGCAGAAAACCCCATCTCTCAAACCGCTATGGTCTGAGAGATATTCGCTTTGAAAGTTCCCCCCTCCCTCCCCTTCTCCTGACGTCAGCGCTGTGTTGTCAGCAGAAGATCCCGACCCTGGGACCTGCCGGCAGCTCTTCAGCAGAGACAAAATCGCGTTATTTAAAAAGAACTTCTTCAATGGAACGGTCTACAAAGTGCACCTGGTTTGCAAGCATACTTTGTAGACTGTTCCATTGAAGAAGTTCTTTTTAAATAAAGCGATATCGGCTCTGCTGAAGAGCCTCCTCGAGTCGCACGACTCGAATCTCCTGCTGTCAGCTTTACAGCTGATATGAGGAGAAGGGAGGAAGGGGGGAACTTTCAAAGCGAATATCTCTCAAACCATAGCGGTTTGAGAGATGGGGTTTTCTGCAAATAATTTTTTTTTATTTAATCTGCAATACAAAATAAAATAATTTTGGGACATTACTATCACTTTAAATGAATGGGAGTTTTAATTTGTTGCCTGCGGTGCAGTCTCTCTAATTCTTCCTATACATCAGACTCACTATTTCACCTCACTGCCGCCTCTGAACATTTTTAAATGAGTTTAGGGTTTGTAGAAATCCTGCCGAGTTCCGTTGCTCATTCATTGTTCCCCTCCCAAACAGATGGCGGGTTACACACCTGGAATCCTACGTACAAGGCTGGGAAGATCCATAACACAGCAGTGTTTGCACGCTTGGCTAGTTGCTACGTTATGGTACTGTCATGGGAAAACTGTGCTGCCTTTGGGCTATCACATTAAGTGTCAGGAAATACGTTCGCAGAGCAAGTTTTCTGTTACCACCTTAAAAACAGGAAACCCTTATAAATACACTAACGAACATTATCCTCTGTCACCAACACACAGAGTTGCAAGGGCACTGGATGAATCATGGTGGAAAGCTGGCTTCCTCTTAACCCTTTAAGGTCCAGAGGGGAATGCAACACATTGCTTGGCATTCAAAGGGTTAAACGCCCCATTTAAAGGAGCAGTAAACTTATCACATATGTGTTATAATGGTTCCCCTGCAGAGTAGAACATGGACACTCCCACTTCTAGGACATTTATTGTTAAAAGTTAATTGCAGCTAAAATAGATTTTTTTTAATGTTAATCTTCAATTTGTAACTGTGGTCACCAGGGGGAGATGTTTCAGTCATCTACTATGGAAAGTCATAGTCTATGACTCAAGTTAAAAAAAAACGGTATTTTAGATGCCATTTTCTAACAGTTTAACCATTTGAGTTCCAGGGGGCTAGCCAGCACATTGTGAAGTAATGTGTTGGATACCCCTGTGGCATGCAAATCGTAGATTAAAAAAAAGTTTGAAGTATAATAACTTTTGAATGGAGCGTCAACATTGAGGATACCTTTCTTTTATTTAGCAGGAAAAGCTGGATAACATGCATTGTTCCATTAAAAAAATCATACTGCCCCTTTATAGGAATATTAAGGCCTCCAAGTAATAAACCCCCACTTGCCTTCATCTTAACAGCAAATCCTAATGAGCACTACTAATCAATTCTCCGTAGATTTATTCCCCCAAATTAGTCTTTAATTAGTACTAGATATCATGTCTATGGAGGTGGACATTATATTTGTTGTAGGCTTTATGGATCACAAACTCCTCCCACTGTCAAGGGAGCCAATTAGAAGGTTCCGCTATGCAAGGGATGAGATTCACCGTTCTCTCTTTCTTGTACAAAGAACACAAAATCCTAATGGAATGGGAATATAAACACAAAAAAATCCCACAATGATTTTCTTATTTAAAAAATGTAATTCCACCGATGGCTTCCTAAGAACACCAGTGGGAGGATTTTGTGATCCTGGCGTCCCGTACAAAGCGTCATGTCTGCCTCCATGTCCATGATATCAAGTACTAATTACACATGAATTTTAGGGAGTTAGTCCACGTGGCTCTGTTTCAGTACGGCAATGAGGATTTCCTGCCCAGATCAAGATATATATGTTTTTTTTCTTAATGTTCCTTTAACCCCTTGAATGCTAGAGTGGTCTCCAATGCATTATGGTGATCTCTCTGACATCCAATGGGTTAATTGTACCTTGTTATATAGCTGGGTACACAGAGGAAAACCAGAGCACTTTTGCAATAAAGAAATCACATGAGTGATGTAAAGGGGGCTCCTTCTTAAAGGAGAACTAACAACGGATGGATATTGACTTAATTCCGAATAATAATTCCCCCACTTCTTTTTCTGTGGCCAGAAAATACTAATGGCCCTTATGAATGTTGCTTCTGTGTCTCCAAGCAGTCCTGTAGGTTGTTTTCATGGAGGAAGACATGACAGATGCAGTGTTTTTTAAGACTGAAGGAGGCAGAGTGAATGAGCTGACTTAACCCTATAAGGCAGTGGCGTAACTATAGGGGTCGCAGGGGTCGCACATGTGACCAGGTCCGTGCACTCCAGGGGCCCGGCCTTCCCCTGTGACCCCTCCGCCTGGTGCCCGCAGTCTCCCGCAGGCGCTCTAGTAATGCAGAGCGCTGGAAGATGACATCATCTCCATGACATCATCTCCCAGCGCTCTGCATTACTAAGAGGACCGAGTGGGAGCTCCAGGTAGGAGATGGGGACATTGTGGAGGGGGTCAATGTGGTCAGGGGGGGCCAGTGTGGTGGGGAGGGCCCATGGCACTTCTTGTACCAGGGCTGGAGGCTTCTAGTTACACCTCTGCTATAAGGTCCAGAATAGTGTGTAATGCTTTGCACACCCCTCTGATCCATAACCATTTGAGGGACAGAGAGGTAACCAATGCATTGCGTAGCTTTGCAATGCCTTGGAGGCCTCTCTAACAGTTGATCCCCATTTTAATAACTCCCATTTTGGGGGGGCTCTTTGTCCCATATGACGTGGTTAGCTGTCTCTAGAATGACTCCAAATGATCTTAGTGTATCAGCCTCAAACACTGGAAATGTTGTAGGAAACCCTCTGAGTCACAGAAGACAAATGGAGATTCCCATTGATTTGGGGCTTCTTTCCTCTTAAAGGGATAGTAATGTCTGTATAAAAGTGCAGCTCCGAGTCACCCTTAAGCTTTTTATATAGGCTGACCATACCTCACCTTTAAAAAGGGACACATAGGAAATAGGCATATTTCAGGAGTGCACCAAAATCAAAGCAACCCTGTAGTATGCATTTTCCATGTGTGTCCCTTTTTAAAGGGGAGGTATGGTCAGCCTATTTTTATAACACTCTGCAATGCATTGCGTACCCCTCTGGCACTGAAGGGGTTAATAGACATTACTATTCCTTAAACCATTTGAGTGCCAGAGAGGTATACAATACATTAGTAACATAGCAAGATAGTAACATCGTAAATTAGGTTGAAAAAAGACACAAGTCCATCAAGTTCAGCCTTCTCCTCATACCCCAGTAATTTTATAGCTTTCCTGCTACCAAATAAGTTAGTCTTTATCAGACCTTCCTGATCTGCCTACTGATAAACAGTATAACTCTGTATGTTTCCTTTGGAAAGAAATGTATCTAATCTTCTCTTAAATGTATCCATTGTATCTGCCATAACCACGTCCTTGGGCAATGAATTCCATAATTTAACAGACCTTACTGTAAAAAACCCCTTCCTCTGCTGAAGTCTAAACCTCCTTTCCTCTAATCTCAAGGGGTGTCCCCTGGTCACCTGATCAGGCCTTGGAATGAATAGCTCACCACAGAGATCCTCGTATTAACCTCTCATATACTTGTACATTGTGATACATCTATGGCACTCAAAAGGTTAAGATTGCAATGTGCAGTGGGCTGAGTCTGAGGTCCTGCTGTCCTATCGGCAAATTGTCATGTCCGCCTGCATGGATCTGACTCCAGGACGGATTGATATTATATGTTGAACATAGGGCCAAGGCTAAAAGTCACATCTGATCTGTCATAGGGATTTTCTGGCCATTACCAATTAAGTGTCTGTGAGATGTTAATTAAGAAGTGTTAGTTCTCATTTACTGAGAACGTATGAAGAAATCCTACTAAATGATGCCGCCTGCAGGAATATTTCTCATCCTTTTCTATTTTTAATTGATGTTTCATCATTCAAGATGAGGTGAGTAACTTGGCGGTTATAGACTTGAGGGCAGGATAATCCAGATCACGCAGAACCTGTTGCTACTATGAGAGCTGCTTGCGAGCGCTGGTGATCAGGGCTGACGTCCTACACAGTGCAAATCCTTAGTACTGATCCCTAACATATGAGACTGAAATGATTTGCACGCAAGGGGTACATTAACTGGTTAAGCAACCTCCCATTAAAAAAGCCTAATTAACCCTTTCAGAGGGTTGTGCAATGTATTGCTTCACAATGGGTTGTCCACCCCTCTGGTCCTTTGAGCTCCAGAGGGGAATCCATCTTCTCTGGCACTCGAAGGGTTAAAGGGATAGTAATATTCATTATGTTAAAAAATATATATTGTCAGGTTTGTCCCCC
This sequence comes from Rhinophrynus dorsalis, assembly GCA_037306005.1. Classification (NCBI taxonomy): domain Eukaryota; kingdom Metazoa; phylum Chordata; class Amphibia; order Anura; family Rhinophrynidae; genus Rhinophrynus; species Rhinophrynus dorsalis. The sequence continues at coordinate 251,308,503 of CM074725.1, forward strand.
CACCCCACCCTGAGTAAAACAAGGGAACATTCACTGCTGAAATGTGTTTTAATTGAAAGTTATTGCAGCTCAGACCGGAATGTTTTAGGCGTAGCATCTCAGTGCCCTGAAATGTTACAGAGAGGCTGCTGCTACGCCCTCCTCTGGAGATTTATGGTCAGCTGACCAGAGCTGTTCATAGGATGGTATAGCAACAGCTCCACCGTAAAAAGTTCAGGCCATTGCACCTAAAAAAAATAATATATGGGCTGCAATAACTTTTGCATAAAACATCTCTCATCAGTGGGAGTTCCCTTGTTTTACTCAGGAGGATAAACCCTACAATATATATTTTATTACATATTAAGTATCACTGTTCCTTTAAAGAGTTAAAGGCAAAAAGATGTTATAAGTTTAAATAGCATCCATCCCCCCCACTACCACCAAACACGACTCTAAGCCTAACACATTTTATAGGGGTGCACGCAGAAAAGAAAACAGGAACATTCCTGCAGCAAACCCAGGGTCGAATTTCCCAATAGACAGAATAGGCAACTGCCTTGAGTTACAAGTTTTGAGGGGCGGTGTCTAAGCTGTTCTGGCCACACCCACATTCTGTGGGTGTGGCCAGAAAAATCTCAGTGTCTCATCACCAGTTTTATACCAATTTACAGGCTATTATTTAAAGGGATAGTAATGTTTCATAATAAAAGCAGCTCTAATTAATCATCACAGTATTTGGGCCATGGAGAGTGTTATTTCAATACTGTCAGAGTTGTAGTTCAAGGGTAATTGAATGATTAATTATTCCCCTCCCGCCCCTTTTACTGATGTAACACTGCTCACCTCAGAGCAGCAAGACTGTCCGTATGGATCAGAGAGAGAGACAATCTTCAATGATCATAAGGAAAAACCTGAAAAACTTGTCAAGGGGGGCAGGGCTTTCATTGTTCTCATAGGAAGAAGATTGTCCCCTGCTGTTATCTGTCTGTTCTATGGACTGGATTCCACATCTGAGAAGAGATGGCTTACACTAGGTAAAAGGGGCGGGAGGGGAAACTTTGCTTGTGAATATCTATCAAACCGTAAAGGTTTGAGAGATAAGACTTACATCGTTCTTCATGTTTTTTTAATGCCTACGAAATAAAATAAAGATAAAATGAAGTATTACTATCCCTTTAACACCTTGGATGCTAGAGAGATCACCAATGCATTGCATAGGTTTAAAGCTTTTATTTTGTTCTTGCTTGTTACAGGCCAAGAGTATTTCTTTTGCCAGGAAGCAGTAGATGAACTGAGGGTGGGGCCACATAAGGAGTAAGGGAGTGGCCATGGGTGGAGCTAAGGGGGCCTAGGGGGCCCTGTGATGTAAATCCAGCCTTGAGCAAACCAAATGCTCCGTAGGGGCATACGTTCCTAAAACTGCCATAAATTTAAACAGGTATTTTAACCATTTGAATGCTTCGATCCGCCCTGTAGACCTATCTAGCATTTAGGCCTTTGAGTGCCAGAGGGGTACGGAATGCATTGCTTAGCAATGCAATCCACACCCCTCTAGTACTCAAAGGGTTAAAAGGTGAGAAATGTTATTTTTTCCCCTTTGGTGCATTTGGTTTCGTATTTGCATCAATTTCTTAGTACACCAGCCTCAGTGGACGTGCGGTCTTGCGGCTACCAGTGGACGTATGTAAGATCATGGTAATGATTTCCTGAGAATGTAACCTAATAGCAGGGGCGGACTGACCATACGGGCATTCAGTCACGGACCGAGGGCCCGTGACCGAAAGGGGCCCGCCGCCGCTTCCAGCGCTGCTCAGCTGCTCGCTGTTCTACTAATACAGAGTGCTGAGAGATGACATCATCTCCCAGCCTCTGCATTACTAGAGTCGAGCGGGACTTCGCCACACCGCTAGACCACCAGGGACTGGAGGTACCGGCAGTGTGGAGATGAGGGGGCATGGTGGTGGAAGGGGCGATGTGGAGATGAAGGGGGCAATGTGGAAATAGGGGCATTGTGGAGATGAAGGGGACAATGTGGAGATAGGGGTATTGTGGAGATGAAGGGGGCATTGTGGAGATGAAGGGGGCATTGTGGAGATGAAGGGGGCATTGTGGAGATGAAGGGGGCAATGTGGAGATGAAGGGGGCAATGTGGAGATAGGGGCATTGTGGTGATGAAGGGGACAATGTGGAGATAGGGGTATTGTGGAGAAGAAGGGGGCATTGTGGAGATGGAGATGAAGGGGGCAATGTGGAGATAGGGGCATTGTGGAGATGAAGGGGACAATGAGGAGATAGGGGCATTGTGGAGATGAAGGGGACAATGAGGAGACAGGGGCATTGTGGAGATGAAGGGGACAATGAGGAGATAGGGGCATTGTGGAGATGAAGGGGACAATGAGGAGATAGGGGCATTGTGGAGATGAAGGGGACAATGAGGAGACAGGGGCATTGTGGAGATGAAGGGGACAATGAGGAGATAGGGGCATTGTGGAGATGAAGGGGACAATGAGGAGATAGGGGCATTGTGGAGATGAAGGGGACAATGAGGAGATAGGGGCATTGTGGAGATGAAGGGGGCATTGTGGAGATGAATGGGCAATGTGGAGATTTCTGCAGGGGGCCCAGACCTCTTTTTGGACTAGGAGCCCTGGGTCCTGTCAGTCCGCCCCTGCCTAATAGTTTAATTTTAATGCTGGTTTTAGTACAAGCTAGAATTTCAATACGTTTGACAGCAAATCAACCCCTTGAATTCATTGCAGGGTTAGTAATGTCTGCTTATAAATGTATGCAATATTGTAGATTTAAAAAAAACATAAATTATCTGGAGAAAGTCCCATCTCTCAAACCTTTATGGTTTGAGAGATGTAACTTTGAAAGTTCCCTCCTCCTTTCCCTTGGTATCCTTTTGAATGGTCGCCCGCAGAAGAGCGTGCGACCATTCAATTGTTTCAGAAGGTGACATGGCTAAAAAGCGCAACGTGACAATCTCGCAGTGCATGACAGTGCAAGATTGTCATGTCACATAGCCAATGGGCACGTGCTGCAGATAACTGTATTCTTTTATTCTTTTTGTCCTTTTTTGCCATCTTCACATCTCTCAATTAAGTTGTGTCCTTCCCCTGGTTCTGAACCCATTTGTTAAGCACATGGAGGCAGCTGGAGCGCCTCCGTGTGCTGCAGATAATACTCTGTCCAGCAGAAGGCACAGGCTAGCAGGCGGCAGGAAGAGGACGGAGTATTATCTGCAGGACACAGAGGCGCTCCAGCTGCCTCTGTGTGCTTAACAAACAGGTTCAGAACCAGGACACAGAGATTCAGCGATGTGAAGACAGACCGTGTGGACCGTTACAATGAAGTAATTATTTTTAGATATCGGTATTTCAGCTTTGTAGAAGAGCCGCCTCGAGTCGGCCAACACAGATCTCCTTCTGTCAGCTTTACAGCTAACATCAGGGAAGGGGGGGGGGACTTTAAAACATTATATCTCTCAAACCATAAAGGTTTGAGAGATGGGACTTGCCCCACATAATATATATTTTTTGATCTACAGTATAGCATACATATATATGCGGACATTACTGACCTTTTAAAGGGATTGCTCATGAGTCTTCGTGTGGGAACGGAAGGGTTGCACTACAGCAAATTTTTTGAAAACTACTACTTTAACCCTTTCAGTACCAGAGGGGTAGGCAACATATCGTGGTGCAATAATTTACCTACCTCTCTGACACTCAAAGGGTTAATCAATGGTTTTATCCCCAAAGGATTGCATAGACTTCAGCAGGAGACTGTGATATAAAAACCAGTGATGACACTTCTTGCCGGCAATGGAATCCAGGCCAACACAAGGTGTAGAACACTGCCAATGAGTCAGTCACCTAGTTCCTTACTAAAGATTCACTGGGGCAACACCCAACCATGGAACAATAAATGCCAAAAATAATTACTCTTTATGCTTTGAAGTGGACATATTACCTTAAAATAACTTTGAAAATGTTCTTTAAATGTATATGATGTGTTAGATGTCTTTTATTTATTAAAATTTGTTTTAAGCTACTAGTGTTGTTAGTTTTCTGCTATGCAGTCTACTCCTGGCACAAATGATTTCCCCTAGTCCATCTGATCTGCCCCCTGTGTGCTCCTCTCCCTCCCATCTCCACCCCAAGTGACTTCCCCTAGTCCATCTGATCCTCCCCTGTGTGCTCCTCTCCCTCCCATCTCCACCCCAAATGACTTCCCCTAGTCCATCTGATCTGTCCCCTGTGTGCTCCTTGCCCTCCCATCTCCAACCAAACTGACTTCCCCTAGTCCATCTGATCTGCCCCCTGTGTGCTCCTCTCCCTCCCATCTCCACCCCAAATGACTTCCCCTAGTCCATCTGATCTGTCCCCTGTGTGCTCCTCTCCCTCCCATCTCCACCCCAAATGACTTCCCCTAGTCCATCTGATCTGCCCCCTGTGTGCTCCTCTCACTCCCATCTCCACCCCAAATGACTTCCCCTAGTCCATCTGATCTGCCCCCTGTGTGCTCCTCTCCCTCCCATCTCCACCCCAAGTGACTTCCCCTAGTCCATCTGATCTACCCCCTGTGTGCTCCTCTCCCTCCCATCTCCTACCCAAATGACTTCCCCTAGTCCATCTGATCTGTCCCCTGTGTACTCCTCTCCCTCCCATCTCCACCCCAAGTGACTTCCCCTAGTCCATCTGATCTGTCCCCTGTGTGCTCCTTGCCCTCCCATCTCCAACCCAAGTGACTTCCCCTAGTCCATCTGATCTGCCCCCTGTGTGCTCCTCTCCCTCCCATCTCCACCCCAAGTGACTTCCCCTAGTCCATCTGATCTGTCCCCTGTGTACTCCTCTCCCTCCCATCTCCACCCCTAGTCCATCTGATCCTCCCCTGTGTGCTCCTCTCCCTCACATCTCCACCCCAAGTGACTTCCCCTAGTCCATCTGATCTGTCCCCTGTGTACTCCTCTCCCTCCCATCTCCACCCCAAGTTACTTCCCCTAGTCCATCTGATCCTCCCCTGTGTACTCCTCTCCCTCCCATCTCCACCCCAAATGACTTCCCCTAGTCCATCTGATCTGTCCCCTGTGTACTCCTCTCCCTCCCATCTCCACCCTAAGTGACTTCCCCTAGTCCATCTGATCTGCCCCCTGTGTGCTCCTCTCCCTCCCATCTTCAACCCAAATTACTTCCCCTAGTCCATCTGATCCGCCTCCTGTGTGCTCCTCTCCCTCCCATCTCCAACCCAAGTGACTTCCCCTAGTCCATCTTATCTGTCCCCTGTGTGCTCCTCACCCTCCCATCTCCACCCCAAATGACTTCCCCTAGTCCATCTGATCTGCCCCCTGTGTGCTCCTCTCACTCCCATCTCCACCCCAAATGACTTCCCCTAGTCCATCTGATCTGCCCCATGTGTGCTCCTCTCCCTCCCATCTCCACCCCAAGTGACTTCCCCTAGTCCATCTGATCTACCCCCTGTGTGCTCCTCTCCCTCCCATCTCCTACCCAAATGACTTCCCCTAGTCCATCTGATCTGTCCCCTGTGTACTCCTCTCCCTCCCATCTCCACCCCAAGTGACTTCCCCTAGTCCATCTGATCTGTCCCCTGTGTGCTCCTTGCCCTCCCATCTCCAACCCAAGTGACTTCCCCTAGTCCATCTGATCTGTCCCCTGTGTGCTCCTCTCCCTCCCATCTCCACCCCAAGTGACTTCCCCTAGTCCATCTGATCTGTCCCCTGTGTACTCCTCTCCCTCCCATCTACTACCCAAATGACTTCCCCTAGTCCATCTGATCCTCCCCTGTGTGCTCCTCTCCCTCCCATCTCCACCCCAAGTGACTTCCCCTAGTCCATCTGATCTGCCCCCTGTGTACACCTCTCCCTCCCATCTCCACCCCTAGTCCATCTGATCCTCCCCTGTGTGCTCCTCTCCCTCACATCTCCACCCCAAGTGACTTCCCCTAGTCCATCTGATCTGTCCCCTGTGTACTCCTCTCCCTCCTATCTCCACCCCAAGTTACTTCCCCTAGTCCATCTGATCCTCCCCTGTGTACTCCTCTCCCTCCCATCTCCACCCCAAATGACTTCCCCTAGTCCATCTGATCTGTCCCGTGTACTCCTCTCCCTCCCATCTCCACCCTAAGTGACTTCCCCTAGTCCATCTGATCTGCCCCCTGTGTGCTCCTCTCCCTCCCATCTTCAACCCAAATTACTTCCCCTAGTCCATCTGATCCGCCTCCTGTGTGCTCCTCTCCCTCCCATCTCCAACCCAAGTGACTTCCCCTAGTCCATCTGATCTGTCCCCTGTGTGCTCCTCACCCTCCCATCTCCACCCCAAGTGACATCCCCTAGTCCATCTGATCTGTCCCCTGTGTACTCCTCTCCCTCCCATCTTCAACCCAAATTACTTCCCCTAGTCCATCTGATCCGCCTCCTGTGTGCTCCTCTCCCTCCCATCTCCACCCCAAGTGACATCCCCTAGTCCATCTGATCTGTCCCCTGTGTACTCCTCTCCCTCCCATCTACTACCCAAATGACTTCCCCTAGTCCATCTGATCCTCCCCTGTGTGCTCCTCTCCCTCCCATCTCCACCCCAAGTGACTTCCCCTAGTCCATCTGATCTGCCCCCTGTGTACACCTCTCCCTCCCATCTCCACCCCTAGTCCATCTGATCCTCCCCTGTGTGCTCCTCTCCCTCACATCTCCACCCCAAGTGACTTCCCCTAGTCCATCTGATCTGTCCCCTGTGTACTCCTCTCCCTCCTATCTCCACCCCAAGTTACTTCCCCTAGTCCATCTGATCCTCCCCTGTGTACTCTTCTCCCTCCCATCTCCACCCCAAGTGACTTCCCCTAGTCCATCTGATCTGTCCCCTGTGTACTCTTCTCCCTCCCATCTCCACCCCAAGTGACTTCCCCTAGTCCATCTGATCTGTCCCCTGTGTACTCCTCTCCCTCCCATCTCCACCCCAAATGACTTCCCCTAGTCCATCTGATCTGTCCCCTGTGTACTCCTCTCCCTCCCATCTCCACCCTAAGTGACTTCCCCTAGTCCATCTGATCTGCCCCTGTGTGCTCCTCTCCCTCCCATCTTCAACCCAAATTACTTCCCCTAGTCCATTTGATCCGCCTCCTGTGTGCTCCTCTCCCTCCCATCTCCAACCCAAGTGACTTCCCCTAGTCCATCTGATCCTCCCCTGTGTACTCCTCTCCCTCCCATCTCCACCCCAAGTGACATCCCCTAGTCCATCTGATCTGTCCCCTGTGTACTCCTCTCCCTCCCATCTCCACCCCAAGTGACTTCCCCTAGTCCATCTGATCCGCCTCCTGTGTACTCCTCTCCCTCCCATCTCCACCCCAAGTGACTTCCTCTAGTCCATCTGATCTGTCCCCTGTGTACTCCTCTCCCTCCCATCTCCACCCCAAGTGACTTCCCCTAGTCCATCTGATCTGTCCCCTGTGTACTCCTCTCCCTCCTATCTCCACCCCAAGTTACTTCCCCTTGTCCATCTGATCCTCCCCTGTGTACTCCTCTCCCTCCCATCTCCACCCCAAATGACTTCCCCTAGTCCATCTGATCTGTCCCCTGTGTACTCCTCTCCCTCCCATCTCCACCCTAAGTGACTTCCCCTAGTCCATCTGATCTGCCCCCTGTGTGCTCCTCTCCCTCCCATCTTCAACCCAAATTACTTCCCCTAGTCCATCTGATCCGCCTCCTGTGTGCTCCTCTCCCTCCCATCTCCAACCCAAGTGACTTCCCCTAGTCCATCTGATCTGTCCCCTGTGTGCTCCTCACCCTCCCATCTCCACCCCAAGTGACATCCCCTAGTCCATCTGATCTGTCCCCTGTGTACTCCTCTCCCTCCCATCTTCAACCCAAATTACTTCCCCTAGTCCATCTGATCCGCCTCCTGTGTGCTCCTCTCCCTCCCATCTCCACCCCAAGTGACATCCCCTAGTCCATCTGATCTGTCCCCTGTGTACTCCTCTCCCTCCCATCTACTACCCAAATGACTTCCCCTAGTCCATCTGATCCTCCCCTGTGTGCTCCTCTCCCTCCCATCTCCACCCCAAGTGACTTCCCCTAGTCCATCTGATCTGCCCCCTGTGTACACCTCTCCCTCCCATCTCCACCCCTAGTCCATCTGATCCTCCCCTGTGTGCTCCTCTCCCTCACATCTCCACCCCAAGTGACTTCCCCTAGTCCATCTGATCTGTCCCCTGTGTACTCCTCTCCCTCCTATCTCCACCCCAAGTTACTTCCCCTAGTCCATCTGATCCTCCCCTGTGTACTCTTCTCCCTCCCATCTCCACCCCAAGTGACTTCCCCTAGTCCATCTGATCTGTCCCCTGTGTACTCTTCTCCCTCCCATCTCCACCCCAAGTGACTTCCCCTAGTCCATCTGATCTGTCCCCTGTGTACTCCTCTCCCTCCCATCTCCACCCCAAATGACTTCCCCTAGTCCATCTGATCTGTCCCCTGTGTACTCCTCTCCCTCCCATCTCCACCCTAAGTGACTTCCCCTAGTCCATCTGATCTGCCCCTGTGTGCTCCTCTCCCTCCCATCTTCAACCCAAATTACTTCCCCTAGTCCATTTGATCCGCCTCCTGTGTGCTCCTCTCCCTCCCATCTCCAACCCAAGTGACTTCCCCTAGTCCATCTGATCCTCCCCTGTGTACTCCTCTCCCTCCCATCTCCACCCCAAGTGACATCCCCTAGTCCATCTGATCTGTCCCCTGTGTACTCCTCTCCCTCCCATCTCCACCCCAAGTGACTTCCCCTAGTCCATCTGATCCGCCTCCTGTGTACTCCTCTCCCTCCCATCTCCACCCCAAGTGACTTCCTCTAGTCCATCTGATCTGTCCCCTGTTTACTCCTCTCCCTCCCATCTCCACCCCAAGTGACTTCCCCTAGTCCATCTGATCTGTCCCCTGTGTGCTCCTCACCCTCCCATCTCCACCCCAAATGACTTCCCCTAGTCCATCTGATCTGCCCCCTGTGTGCTCCTCTCACTCCCATCTCCACCCCAAATGACTTCCCCTAGTCCATCTGATCTGCCCCCTGTGTGCTCCTCTCCCTCCCATCTCCACCCCAAGTGACTTCCCCTAGTCCATCTGATCTACCCCCTGTGTGCTCCTCTCCCTCCCATCTCCTACCCAAATGACTTCCCCTAGTCCATCTGATCTGTCCCCTGTGTACTCCTCTCCCTCCCATCTCCACCCCAAGTGACTTCCCCTAGTCCATCTGATCTGTCCCCTGTGTGCTCCTTGCCCTCCCATCTCCAACCCAAGTGACTTCCCCTAGTCCATCTGATCTGTCCCCTGTGTGCTCCTCTCCCTCCCATCTCCACCCCAAGTGACTTCCCCTAGTCCATCTGATCTGTCCCCTGTGTACTCCTCTCCCTCCCATCTACTACCCAAATGACTTCCCCTAGTCCATCTGATCTGTCCCCTGTGTGCTCCTCTCACTCCCATCTCCACCCCAAGTGACTTCCCCTAGTCCATCTGATCCTCCCCTGTGTACTCCTCTCCCTCCCATCTCCACCCCAAGTGACATCCCCTAGTCCATCTGATCTGTCCCCTGTGTACTCCTCTCCCTCCCATCTCCACCCCAAGTGACTTCCCCTAGTCCATCTGATCCGCCTCCTGTGTACTCCTCTCCCTCCCATCTCCACCCCAAGTGACTTCCTCTAGTCCATCTGATCTGTCCCCTGTGTACTCCTCTCCCTCCCATCTCCACCCCAAGTGACTTCCCCTAGTCCATCTGATCTGCTCCTGTGTACACCTCTCCCTCCCATCTCCACCCCAAGTGACTTCCTCTAGTCCATCTGATCCGCCTCCTGTGTACTCCTCTCCCTCCCATCTCCACCCCAAGTGACTTCCCCTAGTCCAACTTATCCGCCCCTGTGTGTTCCTCTCCCTCCCATCTCCACCCCTAGTGACTTCCCCTAGATCACATGATCCTCCCCTGTGTACTCCTCTCCTCCCATCTCCACCCCTAGTGACTTCCCCTAGATCCCCTGATCCTCCTACGTGTGCTCCTCACCCTCCCACCTCCAACCCAAGTGACTTCCCCTAGTCCATCTGATCCGCCCCTGTGTGCTCCTCTCCCTCCCATCTCCACCCCAAGTGACTTCCCCTAGATCCCCTGATCCTCCTACGTGTGCTCCTCACCCTCCCACCTCCAACCCAAGTGCAACTTTTTGAGTTCCATGTATATGTTCAATGCACTTCACATCTCCCTTGCACTCAAAGGGTTAAATTAATTTAGCAATCGATCCAGAGGGATTACTCACCTCTGAATGTCCTCAACACCTGATCGGATTGTATGCACAGATTACTAAAACTGAGTAAAAAGCATGCCACCCAACATTTCAAGTGGCCAAAGAGGGACATTAGTTTTAGGTGGTGTTGCTGGGGCTGGACTGAGGCCTGTGTCCTTACTGAGAACTTTCAGGTTACTTCATGACCTATTGACAGCTCTTTATGTACTTGAATAAATTAATTAGAACAAGACTATAGCATTTTTTTTACACAGACTATTTTACAAAAACATATTCTGGAGTTTAAAGGGATAGTAATGTTTCACAATAAAATCAGCTCTGATTAATCTTCATAGGATTTGGGCCATGGAGAGTGTTATTTCAATACTGTCAGAGTTGTAGTTCAAGAGTAATTGAATGATAAAGTATTCCCCTCCCGCCCCTTTTACTGATGTAACACTGCTCACCTCAGAACTGCAAGACTGTCCGGATGGATCACAGAGAGGGACAATCTTCAGTGATGATAAGGAAAAACCTGTCAAGAGGGGCAGGGTTTTCCTTATGATCACAGTAAGAAGATTGTCCCTTGCTGTGATCTGTCCGGTCAAGAGACCAGATTCCACATCTGAGGGGAGGTGGCTTACATTAGGTAAAAGGGGTGTGAGGGGGATACTTTATCATTCAATTACTCTTGAATTACAACAGTACTGAAATAACACTCTCCACAGCCCAAATACTATGAAGATTAACCAGAGCTGCTGTTTTTGTGAACATTACTATCAGTTTAAATGTTTCAATGCCAGAGGTATGTGAACGCATTGCACTCAAAGGGTTAAACAAACAATAATTAGAATTGTACTGCTGCGGATAGTATATTGCTGTGATCTTATACACACCACAAAGCCTGATCTCCTAAAAAGAGGGACCCTTAATATCACTTCGGAGGTAGAACCCCTAATATTTCCTAAAGAGTAGTGTTGAGCGAGCGTGCTCGGCCGATGCTCGGATCGGCTCGAGCATCGCTCTGCTCTGCACATGGCGGTACTCGTACGAGTACCGCCATGTGCTCGCCCGACATGCTCGGGTGAAGAGGATCTGTGCCGGAAGAGGCACAGATCCGAAGACGCTCCGCTGGACCACCAGGGAATGGAGGTACGGGGGCATTGCGGAGATGAAGGGGGCATTGCGGAGATGAAGGGGGACATTATGGAAGAGGGGCATAGACTCTATGCCCCTCTTCCACAATGTCCCCCTTCATCTCCGCTATGCCCGTCTTCCACAATGTGCCCCTTCATCTCCGCTATGCCCCTCTTCCACAATGTCCCCCTTCATCTCCTATGCCATAGAGGAGATGAAGGGGGACATTGTGGAAGAGGGGCATAGCGGAGATGAAGGGGGACATTGTGGAATAGGGGCATAGAGTCTATGCCCCTCTTCCACAATGTCCCCCTTCATCTCCGCTATGCCCCTCTTCCACAATGTCCCCCTTCATCTCCGCTATGGCATAGGAGATGAAGGGGGACATTGTGGAAGAGGGGCATAGCGGAGATGAAGGGGGACATTGACCAGGCACCCTCCACTCATCAGAGCAGGGGGTGCCTGGTTTAATGCTCGAGTGCTCCCATTCATTTGAATGGGGCTCGGGTGCTCGGCCGAGCACTCGAGCATCAGGGGGTGCTCGGTCAGAGCACCCGAGCACCCGAGCATCGGGGTGCTCGCTCATCTTTACTAAAGAGGGACACTTTGGAGGTATGGACCCCTAATATCCCCTAAAGAGGGACACTTGGGAGGTACGGACCCCTAATATATCCTAATGAGGGGCACTTGGGAGGTACAGACCCCTAATATTTCCTAAAGAGGGACACTTGGGAGGTATGGACCCCTAATATCACCTAAAGAGGGACACTTAGGAGGTATAGATCCCTAATATCTCCTAAAGAGGGACATTTGGGAGGTATAGTCCCCTAATGTCACCTAAAGAGGGACACTTGGAAGGTATATATATCTAATATCTATTAAAGAGGGACACTTGGGAGGTACTGATCCCTAATATCACCTAAAGAGGGACACTTGGGAGGTACAGACCCCTAATATCTCCTAAAGAGGGACACTTGGGAGGTACGGACCCCTAATATCTCATAAAGAGGGACACTTGGGAGGTATGTACCACTAATATCTCCTAAAGAGGGACACTTGGGAGGTACGGACCCCTAATATCTCCTAAAGAGGGACACTTGGGAGGTATGTACCACTAATATCTCCTAAAGAGGGACACTTGGGAGGTACGGACCCCTAATATCTCCTAAAGAGGGACACTTGGGAGGTATGTACCACTAATATCTCCTAAAGAGGGACACTTGGGAGGTACAGACCCCTAATATCTCCTAAAGAAGGACACTTGGGAGGTATGGACCCCTAATATCTCCTAAAGAGGGACACTTGGGAGGTATGCTATAGTGTCTCTCCTGCAGCCCAGATAAAAATACATCTTGTCAGCCCCCATCTCTATTTATAGATAAGGGAATCCCCTCTGCTAATAATAAGCAGGAATATCATGGCTGCAGGTGGAATCCAATGTCCACTGAACTGGCTGTTATTGATCACTTGTCTGAGTGATAAATGGGTCAGTGGGTACAAGCTCTCATGATAATCAATAGATGTTGCTATTAATGCTCTACAGGACAAGCTTCGGGCCTTATGTACAAAGGAAATGTGGTGTAATTCTGCACCAAACTAATTGCACCATTGCCTGAAATGGAGCTTTTAACCTCCAAATTATTGTGAAGCAACAGAAATTATCAAAATCTGAATTAAAATCACAGTGAATTTGGGGAATTTTTATATTATTTAAGTGATTCAGATACTGGGCCTCCAAACTGTTCCACTTTTCCCTGTGCTATACCCAGTATGTATTACAGACACCACTGACATTTCATTTTATTTTTTATTTACTCATTAAAGGGTTAAAGGGTTAGTAATGCTCAAAGATAACTTTATGTTTGATTGTAGATTACAAAAATTAAACTATGAGCAGCAAGTCCCATCTAGTAACATAGTAAATTAGGTTGAATAAAGACACAAGTCCATTAAGTTCAACCTTTGCCTCATAACCCAGAGACATGAGAGTTAAATAGCTTTCCTGCTATCAATTAAGTTAGTCATTTATCAGACCTTCCTGATCAGCCTACTAATATACAGTATAACTGTATGTTCTCTTTTGCAAGAAATGTATCTAATCTTCTCTTAAATTTATCCATTGTATCTGCCATGACCACATCCTTGGGCAATGAATTCCACAATTTAACAGACCTTACTGTAAAAAAACCCATTCCTCTGCTGAAGTCTAAACCTCCTTTCCTCTAATCTCAAGGGGTGTCCCCTGGTCACCCGATCAGAGATATTCGCCTCTAAAGTTCCCTCTCTCCTGATGTCAGCTGTAAAGAGCCTCTGTCGGTCCCGGGACCAGATTTTCCTGCTGCAGCAAGAACGCTGACGTCAGAGGAGAGGCAGGGGGGAGCAAAGTTTAAAAGCGGCTATCTCGCAAACCATAAAGGTTTGAGAGATGCCGCTGGTGGCATTTAATTCAGTTTTTAAAGGGCTTCAATATAAGGGATAGTAATTTTGAAGTATTATTTCCATATTGGAAAACTGCATTAAAAACTGCTTACGTGTCATGTTAACCAAGAGTCCAGGAGATGTACAGTTAAGGAGATTCATACTTGGTATCATATGCTAATGTATGCTAATTTCGGAACCCGTGCACTACCAGTGACATTTCATATGCCAATGAAGTGTCATATGCTAATTAAGGTTTTCAATGACATTCTATTTGCTAATGAAGCTTTTTGCTGCACCAGGAGACTTTCACTTTCACTTTGCCAAGACAAACGTGTGAATATCTCCTAAACAATACATCTGCTGGACTTTTGGTTAACATAACAAATAGGCAGTTTTTAATGGAGTTTTCAAATATGTAAACTTGAATTAAGGTGAAAAACCCTCTTCTTTGCACTGGCTGTGCTAAGGGGATGGCATTGTGGAGGTGTATGAGCCTTTCCAGCACTCTTCTCCTTGTTTTTCTCTATGTGCCAACACGGCACGTAAGAAGTAAGATTCATCAGTTTTCCTATGCCTGCTGCAGGAGAGACATTCAGTGGCTTAAAAATCTTAATGATGGAGGGATTGTAACGGGAACCAAAGATGCCGGTTTCTCTTTGGCTGTTGTCAGTGGCATAACAATAGGGGTCTCACGTGCGACCAGGCCCGTCACTCCCCTGCCCGGCACCGCAACATACTGAGGTCTGTGCCTTCTTCGGCACAGACCTCTAGCAGCTGAGCGTCTTCTTCGGCTCTTTAGTAATGCAGAGCGGTGGGACATGACATAATTTCCCAGAGCTCAGCATTACTGAAGAGAAGACTGCGCAGGAGCTCCAGCTGTATAGAGGTCTGTGTAGAAGGAGGCACAGACCTCTCATGCCCTGCTGCTGGACCATCAGGGAGTTAGGAAATTGACACTGGAGGGGCAATGTGGAAGGAATGTGGAATGGGGGGCAATATGGAGATGATAGGGGCAATGTGGAGATGGGGACAATATGGAAATGTGGGGTAATATGGAGATGGGGGCAATGTGGAGATGATGGAGGGCAATGTGGAGATGGGGCAATATGGAAATGTGGGGCAATATGGAGATGGGGGGCAGCATGGAGATGGGGGGCAATGTGGAGATGATGGGGGAAATGTGGAGACTGGGAACATTGTGGAGGTGTCCAGTAGAGATGATCAATGGGGCTGCCAATGTGGTTGAGGGGGCCCATGGCAACTTTTCCAACAGGGCCCGGTGGCTTCTACTTACGCCTCTGGCAGTTGTGCCGGGTTTCCCTCTCCTTGAAGTGGCTACAGGATGCTAGCCGAGCCTGTTCTCTGGAACATAGTTTCCTGGAATGGGGGTGAAAGGGGACCCTCTAGATCAGTTCATAGTAAAGTACACAACATGGGGGTATTCCAACACAAATACAGTTTATTTGGGGACAGGGGAACATTTTCATACAGTGTAAAACAAAAGGACAAAGAAAACATAATTTAATCTTGCCGCTCCGATCTCCAATCAATATGGAATCGGAGCGACAAGTGGCACAAACAATGGCAACCAATCTGGGGCCCGGCTGTATTGTATTCACTCTTTGATCTCTTTACCAGGGCCCAGCAGACTAATTCAATCTTGTCGCAATGGCTCCTCAGGAAATGGGAACCGGAGCAATAAGATGGGGACAGGTGGCGACCAATCACAGAGCTGCCTACCTGTTGAAGCAACGTTATGTTCTGCATGGCATTGTTCAACAAGCGGCAACCAATTAGGAGGCCGCCTACCTGTCGGATTCACATTTACACAACATTTTTGAACATGCATGGTAGGCGGCCAACTGCTTTTTAAAACGGTGGCGGCATTTCTTCCGCTACTCGCCTACCATGCGCTGGGGTATTAGTCTGTGAATCTCAGTTCCCGCACTTACTGATTATTACTAAATCGATCAAAGGCGTTGGTACATACCCAGATGTGCCGGAGCATGACTTTGATTACTATGGATAAGAACAGAAAATACACTCTGTTGGCAAATTCGTACTTTTCCTCCATGGGCACATATAATAGTATTTCCACGTGTTTTATCCATTTGCATATTTATTAATCCTTTAGATGTTAAAGACATCACCAATGCAGTGGGACACAATGCTTAGTGATCCTAACTGCAACTGTCATATACCCCATCATAGACATGACATCAAGGACTGATTGATGTTATCTCTTGAAACAAGGCGAAAGGAAAATATTTATAGCCGACATTAGGATTTTCTGGACATAATAACGTAAGTGTGGAGGTGTTAGTTCTTATTTAAAGAGACAAAAAGAGTTGTGAGGAGCACACATCAAGCACGAACAAGATTAAGTGTCTTGTTCTAAGGCATGGTAGCCTCTAGTGTTGAGCGAGCACCCCGATGCTCGGATGCTCGGGTGCTCTGACCGAGCACCCCCTGAGGCTCGAGTGCTCGGCCGAGCACCCGAGCCCCATTGAAATTAATGGGGCGACACGAGCATTACACCAGGCACCCCCTGCTCTGATGAGGGGAGGGTGCCTGGTCAATGCCCCCCTTCATCTCCGCTATGCCCCCTTCATCTCCGAATGCCCCCTTCATCTCCGCAATGTCCCCCTTCATCTCCGCTATGCCCCCTTCATCTCCGCTATGCCCCTCTTCCACAATGTCCCCCTTCATCTCCGCTATGCCCCTCTTCCACAATGTCCCCCTTCATCTCCGCTATGCCCCTCTTCCACAATGTCCCCCTTCATCTCCTCTATGCCATAGAGGAGATGAAGGGGGACATTGTGGAAGAGGGGCATAGCGGAGATGAAGGGGCACATTGTGGAAGAGGGGCATAGAGGAGATGAAGGGGGACATTGTGGAAGAGGGGCATAGCGGAGATGAAGGGGGACATTGTGGAAGAGGGGCATAGAGTCTATGCCCCTCTTCCACAATGTCCCCCTTCATCTCCGCAATGCCCCCGTACCTCCAGTCCCTGGTGGTCCAGCGGAGCGTCTTCAGATCTGTGCCTCTTCCGGCACAGATCCCCGCCACCCGAACATGGCGGGCGAGCACATGGCGGTACTCGACGAGTACCGCCATGTGCCGAGCAGAGCGATGCTCGAGCCGATCCGAGCATCGGCCGAGCACGCTCGCTCAACACTAGTAGCCTCCCATGTGCCACTGCAGAGAGGAAATCTCCATGTCCACATCAGACTGGTCCTGCCCACAGACAGTCCAGCTCCGAAATGTCAGGCAAATCCTCTCCGCACGAGAGAAACAGCGTACCCACAGATGTACGTTTCACCCTCTGTGAGCCTCATCAGTGTGGTGCAGCCGGATCCCTCTAGGCACATGGAAGCAAGGGCCCATGCCTGGGATGTCCTTAAACTTAGGGAGACAAAAAAAGTTGTGAGGAGCACACATCAAGCACGAACAAGATTAAGTGTCTTGTTCTAAGGCATGGTAGCCTCTCAATGGTGCTACAACTCACGTTTTTCACTCCCATGTGCCATTGCAGAGAGGAAATCTCCATGTCCACATCAGACTGGTCCCACCCACAGACAGTCCAGCTCCGAAATGTCAGGCAAATCCTCTCCGCACAAGAGAAACGGCAAAACCACAGACGTACGTTTCGGCCTATGTGAGCCTCATCAGTGTGGTGCAGCCGGATCCCTCTAGGCACATGGAAGGAAGGGCCCATGCCTGGGATGCCCTTAAACTTAGGGAGACAAAAAGAGTTGTGAGGAGCACACATCAAGCACGAACAAGATTAAGTGTCTTGTTCTAAGGCATGGTAGCCTCTCAATGGTGCTAAAACTCACGTTTTTCACTCCCATGTGCCATTGCAGAGAGGAAATCTCCATGTCCTTCTTATTTAAAGTGATAGTAATACTTGAAAACGTTTAAATGTAATTCAATAGATATTTTAAAAATACATTAATTGTGCCATTTTCCATCTTCCCAAAGAAATACGTCATCTGAACGGTCTACAATGTGTGCCTGGTTTGCAAGCACACGGTGTAGACAGTTCAAATGAAGTATTTCTTTGTAACTACCGAGGTCACAGGCCTGCTGAAGAGCCACAGGACAGTTTATGGACTGTGATCTCCGTCTCTGAGTTTGAAAGCAGACGTCAGCACAAGGGGAGGGAAGGGGGGACTTTGCAGACTTATATCTCCCAAACCATAAAGGTTTGGGAGATCGAAAATGGCACAATTAATGTATTTTTAAAATATCCATTGAATTAAATTTAAAAGTTTTCAAGTTTTACTATCACTTTAATGATGACTTGCACTTCAAAGGGATAGTAATGTTTCACAATAAAAGCAGCTCCAATTAATCTTCATAGTATTTGGGCCATGTAGAGTGTTATATCAATACTGTCAGAGTTGTAGTTCAAGTGTAATTGAATGATAAAGTATCCCCCTCCTGTCCCTTTTACTGATGTAACACTGGTCACCTCAGAGCACAAGACCGGATGGATCACAAAGAGTGACAATCTTCAGTGATCATAAGGAAAAACCTGAAAAACCTGTCAAGGAGGCAGGGTTTTCCTTATGATCACAGTAAGAAGATTGTCCCTTGCTGTGATCTGTCCGGTCAAGAGACCAGATTCCACATCTGAGGGGAGGTGGCTTACACTAGGTAAAAGGGGCGGGAGGGAGATACTTTATCATTCAATTACTCTTGTACTACAACTCTGACAGTACTGAAATAACACTCGCCATGGCCCAAACACTATGAAGATTAATTAAAGCTGCTGGTTTTGTGAAACATTACTATCCCTTTAACAAGCAGCGAATACAAAGAAATTCCACAAAAGGAAACGGTATCCATTTGCCAGCTTCCAGCATGATCATACAACGTATACGTTATTATCAGGACATGGGAGAGTTCAGCTGTAGGAAATGTGATCGATCATTTATCAATACCTGAAGGCTACTGATGAATGTTCCCTGTAAACAGCACCGGAGAGAAGCCTATCAGATACAGTGCCCCTATGATAAATTTTAACCTTCATTTTAAGGTTGAAAGAGCAGCTATTTTTGGCACCGTATTGTTGAGCTGTTGGGTGTTGCTACCTCGGAATTTTTACTATGGAACTATGATAAATTTCAGCTTAACGCTTTGATTGATTCATTGGCTCTGTTCCACATTGCACAGAGCTCCTGCCCTTTAATTACACAAAGGATAAGGGCCACATGCAGGAAGTAAAAAAAAAGGTGCAATTCCAGAGCAAACCAACTGCAAATACAAATTCTGACTGATTTAAAAGGATCTTTAAACCAACAAGTAATCTGAAAATAAATTCACTGTCATTTATTCTTCATAGTATTTGGTCCATGGAGAGTGTTATTTCAATACTGTCAGAGGTGTAGTACAAGAGTAATTGAATGATAAAATATCCCCCTCCCGCCCCTTTTACTGGTGTAACACTGCTCACCTCAGAGCAGCAAGAATGTTCAGAAAGAAAGGGACAATCTTCAGGGATCATAAGGAAAAACCTGTCAAGGAGGTCAGGGTTTTCCTTATGATCACAGTAAGAAGATTGTCCCTTGCTGTGATCTGTCCGGTCAAGTGACCAGATTCCACATCTGAGGGGAGGCGGCCAGTGGCGTAACAATAGAGGTCACAGGGGTTGCACCTGCGACCGGGCCTGTCACTTCAGCACCGGCTGCCCCCTGAGACCCCCCTGCCCGGCGCCTGCAACAAGCTGAGGTCTGTATCTGCAAAAAAGTGCAAAGAAAGGAACAGACATAGAAAATAAAAACCCTCCTAGGTACCACAACGTTCGCTCTTTACTGATATCCTCTATTCCTTTCCTGTCCACCTTTGAGTTGTGCAGTTAGGCTGGCGTCTCCGAGCCTATTGTCCTCCTTTCTAATTACAGTTCGTTTCGGACGCGGGAATGTTGTATACAGAGCGTGTCAGAAGGGAGGCTGTCTGTATCCGTCTACCATCTGATGTGATAATAGATTTCCTCACGCGTATCGTGGACTATACTGCCTGCTTTCTCTACCCTTGTAACACTATCTCAGCAGCAACGAGTGCTCTGTATACTGTAGTGGAGTCAGACTATTCTGCTGCAGGGATCGAGAAACATTACATCACTGCCTCTAATTCAAAAGTCTCTGACACAAAAGCTCTCTGCAAACCCACATTCAGGGAGCTCGCTGTCAGAAACATAAATGTGTATAAAAGATAGGTGAAGATGAAAAAATAAATAAAACTGAACCTTACATATTATTCAGTTGTAGAAAGAGTAACTTCAAAAACATTGTCCCAGGCCAGCCCATCTAGCCCCTTTATTTATATGGAGGGGGGTAATTGTAGGGGTGGAGGCAAGTGCCCCCCTTGCCCCCCCTTCGGACGCCCATGCCTTTAACCCCTTAAGGACCAGCCGTGCACATACTTTGCTGTCACTTAAGGACCACGGAGCATTTATTGATTTTTCTTTGCGAGATTTGATTTCGGACTCCCCAGATGGCATGCAGCCGCAAGGGGTGCCCAGAGTTCCAAGCAGGGGAGGGCTGGCCTGGGGGAAGTTGCCCCCTGGGCTGGTCATATGTCTGAGCTGGTGGGCCACTGCACCTCACTAAATCTCCCAATTGTTTCTGTAAATGGAGCTACACTAGCGATAACACAGAGCTTACAATTTAAATGGCGCTACATAAATGATACCACAGAGGTGCAATCCAAATGGAGCTAAAGCAGTAGCATAAACCATTTCCTTTGTAAGCTCTATAGTATCACTAGGTAAGCTGTGTAGTAGCGCACTAGTGTAGCCCCAGTTCAACTGTAAGCTATGTGGTATCACTTGCCTTACATCACAAATTTAATGCCAATTTTAAAATTAACAAAAAGGGGCTGGGCTGGAACAGTGGGCTTGAACGATAATAAAAATGGGCCATGTGAATATATTTGCCCCCTGGGCCACAAGTTGCCAGCCCTCCCCTGGTTCCAAGACAGTCCAGGACTGTCATGGGACCTTAAAGGGTTAAGGACCACATAGACATAATTCGGAGAGCCTACACACGTGAGTGATCAGTGTGACAGAAAGGTATCAAATGCATAGTGTTTTGTGTTGGGGTACCCCAATTATTTTTTTTTGTCTCGGGGACCACCAGTGACTAGTTATATCTCTGTTTACAGGGTTGATGTACTAAGTAAAATTGGTGCAATTCTGGTGCAGTTCAGCTGTATAATAAGGAACCAATGAAGATTACATGGGGATTATCATGTGTTCCTTATCGTGCTGTTGGTTTGAACCGGAATTGAATCAAATTACTCAGCACTTTCGCCTCACTGAGTGCACGTCACAATTGTGTTTTATGATGCAAAAACGTGATGAGTCTGATTGTTATAGTACTAATTATATAGTAACTTCCTAATGTATTATTATTTGGCTGTGCATTTCCATTAACCCTTTGCGTGCCAAAGAAGTTTGAGCTATTATAATTTTTTAATAAAATATCTCTCAGCAGTGGGAGTGCCCTTGTTTTATTCGGGGACATAAACCCTACCACATATATTTTTTTTACATCTTAAAGGGATAGTAATACTTTGTTTTATCTTTATTTTGTAGGCCTTAAAAAATATGAAGAACTATATAAGTCTTATCTCTCAAATGACCGGTACAACATACAGGCAGATTCTAGTTCTCTGTAAAACAAATAAAACTTGCTTTAAAGGGATAGTAATACTTCATTTTAACTTTATTTTATTTTGTAGGCATTGAAAAAACATGAAGAACGATATGTCTTATCTCTCAAACCTTTATGGTTTGAGAGATATTCACAAGCAAAGTTTCCCCTCCCGCCCCTTTTACCTAGTGTAAGCCATCTCTTCTCAGATGTGGAATCCAGTCCATAGACCAGGCAGATAACAGAAGGGGACGATCTTCTTCCTATGAGAACAATGAAATCCCTTCCCCCCTTGACAAGTTTTTCAGGTTTTTCCCTTATCTTAATTGAAGATTGTCCCTCTCTGCAATGTACCTGGGCACCTCCCTTTTGATCTGGCTGAGCAGTGTTACATCAGTAAAAGGGGCGGGAGGGGGATACTTTGTCATTGAATTACTCTTGTACTACAACTCTGACAGAATTGATATAACACTCTCCAAAGTCCAAATACTATGAAGATTAATTAGAGCTGCTTTTATTATGAAACATTACTATCCCTTTAAGTATTACTATCCCTTTAAGACATTTTTGTCTTTACATCCCACATTTTTGTCTTTACATGCAACAATTTCAGTCAGGAATCCTACTTCAATGACAAAACGACATATTTCCAATCACAACCGACACTCTCTGGAAATATTAATGAGCCCAACGACACTTTGAAATGTCGTTACAAACGACAAAAGCTATTTCGCTACTTCTTTGAACATATGGCCGCTATGAGTCAATTCTACATAGGCTTGTTTGCGAAAATGAATATTTAATTAGTACTGCATATCATGTCCTTGAAAGCAGACTGGATCATTTTTTTCTGGACTATTGGACCCCAAAACTCCTTCCTCTGAAGAATTCCTAAGGAAACATAAGTGAGAGAAGTTTGTGGTCCTGCGGTCTAGCAAACACTGAATCATGGCCGGCCGCTTGGGCATGATTTCCAATTTTTATTAAAGTGGAACTTTCACCTTAATTCAATTTTGCATATTTGAAAATTCCATTAAAAACTATTTGTTATGTTAACCAAAACTCCAGCAGGAATTCACAGTTTTTTTGGGGGCAAAGTGAAAGTGAAAATCTCCTGGTACTGCACAGAGCTTCATTAGCATATGAACTGTCACTGAAACATTAATTAGCATATAACGTATCACTGAAAAGCTTAATTAGCATATGAAACATCACTGGGACTGTACGGTTACCACAATTAGCATACATTAGCATATGGCAACACAAATGAATATCTACTTAACCTTTCGAGTGCCAGAGAGGTATGCAATGCATTGTGAAGCAAAGGGCTCTCAAACGGTTAACTGTACGTTTGCTGGTCTTTTGGTTAACATGACACATAGGCCGTTTTTAATGCTTCTTTTCAAATATGCACACTTGAATTAAGGTGAACATTCCAATTTAAAGGTCATTTTTCGCAAACAATTCCATAGAGATTTGATTCATAGTGGCCATTAAGATTTTATGCCCATGTTAAAATATATTCTATTATCATATTTGCATTATTTATCTCTGCATTTACTAATCTGCAAGAAGTAGGGGCCCTTATGTATAAAAGCAGACTGGGGCAGTTCTGTGGGGAACAGGGGACAAATGAAAATCCTCCACATTCTCACTTATTTAAATGTTTTTTTAAGGGATAGTAATGTTTAGCAATGAAAGCAGCTCCAGTTAAATTCATAGTATTTGGGCCATGGAGAGTGTTATTTCAATACTGTCAGAGTTCATATCTCCCAACATTTCAAATGGCTAAAGAAGGACAATTTTGTTGTAGGTGGTGTTGCTGGGGACATGGCTGGTGGGTGGGGCATTATTGAGAATTTTTAGTTTATTTCATGACCTACTGACACCTCTTTGTATGAATAAATGATTTAGAGCAAGACAAAGGGATTTTATTTTCACAGACTGATTTATAAACTCATATACTAACATTTACACAAACATTAACGTGAGATTTATTGCTGTGGAGCAATGTGATACACTTATATACACACACCACACAGTCTGATCTCCTAAACACAGGGACACCAGGGTGATACACTTATATACACACCACACAGTCTGATCTCCTAAACACAGGGACACCAGGGTGACACACTTCTATACACACCACACAGTCTGATCTCCTAAACACAGGGATACCAGGGTGATACACTTATATACACACCACACAGTCTGATCTCCTAAACACAGGGACACCAGGGTGATACACTTCTATACACACCACACAGTCTGATCTCCTAAACACAGGAACACCAGGGTGATACACTTCTATACACACCACACAGTCTGATCTCCTAAACACAGGGACACCAGGGTGATACACTTCTATACACACCACACAGTCTGATCTCCTAAACACAGGGACACCAGGGTGATACACTTCTATACACACCACACAGTCTGATCTCCTAAACACAGGGACACCAGGGTGATACACTTATATACACACCACACAGTCTGATCTCCTAAACACAGGAACACCAGGGTGATACACTTATATACACACCACACAGTCTGATCTCCTAAACACAGGGACACCAGGGTGATACACTTATATACACACCACACAGTCTGATCTCCTAAACACAGGGACACCAGGGTGATACACTTATATACACACCACACAGTCTGATCTCCTAAACACAGGGACACCGGGGTGATACACTTATATACACATCGCACAGTCTGATCTCCAAAACACAGGGACACCAGGGTGATACACTTATATACACACCACACAGTCTGATCTCCTAAACACAGGGACACCGGGGTGATACACTTATATACACACCACACAGTCTGATCTCCTAAACACAGGGACACCGGGGTGATACACTTCTATACACACCACACAATCTGATCTCCTAAACACAGGGACACCAGGGTGATACACTTCTATACACACCACACAGTCTGATCTCCTAAACACAGGGACACCAGGGTGATACACTTCTATACACACCACATAGTCTGATCTCCTAAACACAGGGATACCAGGGTGATACACTTCTATACACACCGCACAGTCTGATCTCCTAAACACAGGGACACCAGGGTGATACACTTCTATACACACCGCACAGTCTGATCTCCTAAACACAGGGACACCAGGGTGATACACTTATAGACACACAACACAGTCTGATCTCCTAAATACAGGGACACCAGGGTGATACACTTATATACACACAACACAGTCTGATCTCCTAAACACAGGGACACCAGGGTGATACAATTATATACACACCACACATTCTGATCTCCTAAACACAGGGACACCAGGGTGATACAGTTATATACACACCACACAGTCTGATCTCCTAAACACAGGGACACCAGGGTGATACAATTATATACACACTACACAGTCTGATCTCCTAAACACAGGGACACCAGGGTGATACACTTCTATACACACCATACAGTCTGATCTCCTAAACACAGGGACACCAGGGTGGGAAAGAGGGACAGAGGGATTTGGGTCTCAAAGAGGGACTGTCCCTTCTAAAGAGGAACAAATGGGAGGTATGGACCCCTAATATCTCCAAAAGAGGGACACTTGGGAGGTATGAGAGTTGTAGATCAAGAGTAATTGAATGATAAAGTATCCTCCTCCCACCCATTTTCCTAGTGTAAGCCCCTCCCCTTAGATGTGGAATCTGGTCTCTTGACCAGACAGATCACAGCAAGGGACAATCTTCTTACTGTGATCATAAGGAAAACCCTGCCCCCTTGACAGGTTTTTCAGGTTTTTCCTTATGCTCACTGAAGATTGTCCCTCTCTGCGATCCATCCGGACAGTCTTGCTGCTCTGAGGTGAGATTGTCCCTCTCTGCAATGTACCTGGGCACCTCCCTTTTGATCTGGCTGAGCAGTGTTACATCAGTAAAGGGACGGGAGGGGGATACTTTATCATTCAATTACTCTTGAACTACAACTCTGACAGAATTGAAACAACACTCTCCATGGTCCAAATACTATGATGATTAATTGGAGCTGCTTTTATTATGAAAAATTACTATCCCTTTAACCCCTTAAACACTAAAGAGAGCTCTAGTGCATTGGAGACCTTTTTTAGCATTCAAGGACTTAAAAACTGTCTTTAAATATATAGGAATTGATTTAAATCTCCCCTGTGGTGTAGGTGGTTTGCCGCAAAAATGCTCCTGTTTACATATAAGACCCAATCTATTTAAAGTGACAGTCAACTTCCTTTTAGGTGTTCCAGATTCTGCAAATATCCTAATATGTACAGACAAATTGCGTATACTTTTTATTCCTATTTTTCTCAACTTCACCTAGTTTCTTACAGTTTTATATCTGTCTGAAAGTGTTTCCTGAGAGCTTTCTCTTTGGGATTATGAAAGCAGAGAGAGTGCAACAATTACAATGCAAAACAGACAGTGATACAATGTAGCAAAGCTGATCTCTCAGAACTACAGAAATGCTGTGACGTGTACTATCCCAGCTTTCACGTTCTCACATAGAAAATGGAGATCCAGTTAGCTCAATATCAAGAAAAAATAATAAAAAGTATTGTCACTTAGACTTTCCATGGTATAAACCTGCAGAATATGTAACATCAAGAAGGTTAGATGTATTTTAAAATGCAGAATCCTATGTTCTTTGCCTGCTGGATGCTGAAATATTTGAGAGAGTTTATAGACAGTGAAGAATGAAAGGGATTTAATTAAAGGCAACATTCAGTGAAACGATAGTGTTCTGTCTATATCTGCCATCTGTCTGAAGGTGCCACAACCTATTAGCCTCTCTGCGTGGTCTTAGGAATCTGATTAACCCTCTGAGTGCACGAGCGGTGGTCAATGCATTGCAAAGCAATGCATTGACCACCTCACGGACACTCAAAGGGTTAACTTGACACTGGAACTTCGCTGTGTAAGAATTTGTTCCATGCTGTGATTTGCTATGAACTTTGCATCAAGCTCCTAAAGATATCTGAACGCAAAGCAAAACCATTATTATATTTGACTTTTCTTGTCAGCCCCAAATATAAGAAAATAACTAATCGAGACTCATATTTCATGCAGATTTCTTAGTCCAAGCGGTTTACTGTCTGGATCATTTATAACCACAAACTAATGAGAAATACAATGAGAGAGGCCTGGGATCACAGCTTACAGATGTATTAGGTTACAGTTCATGGGAATCCCATGGACTGGTTTTCAGAGAAGGTCGGTTTACATTTCTATATGGTCAAAAATGTCCCTGTTTTGAGAATTAAATTGTGTATTAAAGATTAAGGCTTTTGGAAAAAATGAAAAGCAATGGGATCGATGGGATAAGAAAGCGAATTCATTTTGGGGCAAACCAAATGAACCATAGGGAGCGAGGTCCTACTGATTTAAAGGATTTTTTTAATAGAAATATTTTTATTAAGATTTTACCCATATCCTATATAATAATTCGCTAAGTATGTTTGTCAGAAGCCTTCACGTGCAGTAGAGACGGCTGCACACACTGCAGTCATGCACAGTAGAGACGGCTGCACGCACTGCAGTCATGCGCAGTAGAGACGGCTGCACGCACTGCAGTCATGCGCAGTAGAGACGGCTGCACGCACTGCAGTCATGCGCAGTAGAGACGGCTGCACGCACTGCAGTCATGCGCAGTAGAGACAGCTGCACGCACTGCAGTCATGCGCAGTAGAGACAGCTGCACGCACTGCAGTCATGCGCAGTAGAGACGGCTGCACACACTGCAGTATTGCGCAGTAGAGACTGCCCGCACTGCGGCTGATAAAGGAGCGGGGATCTCCAAATTCAGACCGTAGTCATCTCTGCACACAAGAAGGCTACTGTCTGAATTTGGAGCACCCCACTCCGTTATCAGCAGCGGCGCGTTCGGGCAGTTAGTACTGCACATGACTGCAGGGCGGCCAACAGGATCCGGCCACCAGCCGAGGTTGCTGGGTGGCACTGTGGCCTGTGTACATGGACTTTTGAACTAGTATAGCATACAAGAGAATAGCTGTAACCGTCACATTTGTGTTGTTAAGAAAAATAGGATACAAATGATGTCAAGATGTGAGTTCTCCAAAATATTGGGGGTTATGCACTAAGGTGTGATAAAGAGGAGATAACTTCTCCAGTGAGATAAACTCTCCAGTTCCTATGTTATTCCATGGGAGAGATTTAGTTATAGATTACAGGGGAGATGCACTAAGGTGTGATAAAGAGGAGATAACTTCTCCAGTGAGATAAACTCTCCAGTTCCTATGTTATTCCATGGGAGAGATTTAGTTATAGATTACAGGGGAGATGTACTAAGGTGTGATAAAGAGGAGATAACTTCTCCAGTGAGATAAACTCTCCAGTTCCTATGTCATTCTATAGGAGAGATTTAGTTATAGACTACAGAGGGAGATGTACTAAGGTGTGATAAAGAGGAGATAACTTATCCAGTGAGATAAACTCTCCAGTTCCTATGTTATTCTATGGGAGAGATTTAGTTATAGACTACAGGGGACATGTACTAAGGTGTGATAAAGATGAGATAACATATCCAAATACATTCAAGGTCAATATAAAGAACTATCCAACTAATTATTTCCGCAAAGAGCTGAGCTAAGAATGAGAGATCATCCATTTAGACTAGAGGAAAGGTGCTTTTGACTAAAACAAAGGCAGGGATTTTTTTTACAGTAAGGGTGTTAAAGTTATGGAATTCTTTGCCTGGGGATGTTGTACTTACAGATAAAGTAACTGCTTTCAAAATAAGACTGGATGCCTATCTAGCACAGTACAATATTGAAAATTATGACATATGGCATCAATGCAGATAGGTTGTTGATCCGGGGAAATATCTGACTGCCGTTTGGAGTCAGGAAGGAATTTTTTTACTCACTTGGGGCTAAATTGTGAATGGCTTCAGTGTTTGGGGTTTTTTTTGCCTTCTTCTGGATCAACAGGGATGTTTTGAAGATAAACCTTACTTTTCTGCAAGTGAACTGCTGAAGAGAAGACAAAACTACTTGCCGCCCTGCCGCCCACTTCCTTCAATTGGGCTTACAGGACCTCCCGCTTCCAGCCAATGGTAATGCCCTTCAAAACGGAGCGCAGGGGGAGGGAGGGAAGAGGTCTGCTAACACAATATTTTTTTTGTAGTAAGGGAGAAAACAAGGGTGCGTATTATACATAGGTGCGTAGTATACATAGGCACTCTTGTTTTCCCCTAAAATCTTAAGCATAATATACACCTGTGTATTATACACAGGTACGTATTATAGACAGGTACGTATTATAGACAGGTACGTATTATAGACAGGTACGTATTATACCTGAGATTTTACGGTACTTGTATTGGCACAAAACACATCAGTTGGCATGATAAGGAAATCTCCTGTGTGATGTACGCCATGCAACTATACTGAAAGTATTCTTCTAATTAAATCTTTTTATGTGAGCCTAGTGCTCATTAACCAAACCCACTTTTGAAATCTGAGGTTCCTCATAACATGTTTTGTCATTTCTGCTTGAAACCCTTCGGTTCTACAAACATCTCCAAGGCACTGAGAAACAATGCTTTTAAGGGGATAGTATTTGGACTTTGGAGAGTGTTATTTCAATTCTGTCAGAGTTGTAGTACAAGAGTAATTCAATGACAAAGTATCCCCCTCCCCCCCCTTTTACTGATGTAACACTGCTCAGCCAGATCAGAAGGGAGGTGCCCAGGTAGATTGCAGAGAGGGACAATCTTCAATTAAGATGTGGGAAAAACTTGAAAAACTTGTCAAGGGGGGCAGGGCTTTCATTGTTCTCATAGGAAGAAGATTGTCCCCTGATGTTAATTAATTAAGGGAATGGAGGACTTGACATATGAGGAACGACTAAACAAACTTGGTTTATTTACTCTAGAGAAAAGACGACTAAGAGGAGACCTTATTAGTGTTGAACGAGCACCCCGATGCTCGGGTGCTCTGACCGAGCACCGCCGGAGGCTCGAGTGCTCGGCCGAGCACCCGAGCCCCATTGAATTGAATGGGGCGACACGAGCATTACACCAGGCACCCCCTGCTCTGATGAGGGGAGGGTGCCTGGTCAATGCCCCCCTTCATCTCCACAATGCCCCTCTTCCACAATGTCCCCCTTCATCTCCGCAATGTCCCCCTTCATCTCCGCTATGTCCCCTTCATCTCCGCAATGTCCCCCTTCATCTCCGCTATGCCCCCTTCATCTCCGCAATGTCCCCCTTCATCTCCGCTATGCCCCCTTCATCTCCGCTATGCCCCCTTCATCTCCGCAATGCCCCCTTCATCTCCGCAATGCCCCCCTTCATCTCCGCTATGCCCCCTTCATCTCCGCTATGCCCCCTTCATCTCCGCTATACCCCCTTCATCTCCGCAATGCCCCCTTCATCTCCGCAATGTCCCCCTTCATCTCTGCTATGCCCCCTTCATCTCCGCAATGTCCCCCTTCATCTCCGCTATGCCCCCTACCTCCAGTCCCTGCACAGATCCCCGCCACCCGAACATGCCGGGCGAGCACATGGCGGTAGTCGTACGAGTACCGCCATGTGCCGAGCAGAGCGATGCTCGAGCCGATCCGAGCATCGGCCGAGCATGCTCGCTCAACACTAGACCTTATCACATTGTACAAGTATATGAGAGGTCAATACAAGGATCTCTGTGGTGAGCTATTCATTCCAAGGCCTGATCAGGTGACCAGGGGACACCCCTTGAGATTAGAGGAAAGGAGGTTTAAACTTCAGCAGAGGAAGGGTTTTTTTACGGTAAGGTCTGTCAAATTGTGGAATTCATTGCCCAGGGAGGTAGTTATGGCAGATACAATGGATACATTTAAGAGAAGATTAGATACATTTCTTTCCAAAGGGAACATACAGAGTTATACTGTTTATCAGTAGGCAGATCAGGAAGGTCTGATAAAGACTAATTTAATTGGTAGCAGGAAAGCTATAAAATTCTCAGTTACTGAGGTATGAGGTGAAGGTTGAACTTGATGGACTTGTGTCTTTTTTCAACCTAATTTACTATGTTATCTGTCTGGTCTATATCTAAATCTCTCCCATAGAATTACATAGGAACTGGAGAGTTTATCTCACTGGAGAAGTTATCTCCTCTTTATCACACCTTAGTACATCTCCCCTGTAGTCTATAACTAAATCTCTCCCATAGAATAATACAGGAACTGGAGAGTTTCTCTCACTGGAGAAGTTATCTCCTCTTTATCACACCTTAGTACATCTCCCCTGTAGTCTATAACTAAATATCTCCCATAGAATAACATAGGAACTGGAGAGTTTATCACACAGGAGACATTTTCTCCTCTTTATCGCCACTTTGTTTATCTGCACCTGGAATCCGTGGCCCTTCAGCCAATACCTTGCACTGCCCCAGTTTTACATAAACACTGCCTTTTAGAAGTGTAACTAATTGTGCATTTGGACTCTGTGCGTGCGATTGACACTCTGACTCGGTTATACTTACGAGACTGAATAGTAGAATTACTAACCTGCGGTTAAAAAGTGCTACATGATAACAGTGTCACTGTCACATTCTATATGTAGTGTAACCCAAGACTGGATCCTCTTCTGTGCTGTGGAATGTGCGGAATGAAGACCATGCTTTAACTATTCTAAGTAATAATTATTTTTATTAGTTTGGAAATAGGAATTTTGAAAATATCTATGGAAATAATTTTTATTCTCAGTGTTAAAAATGAAAAAAGAGGAAAGATGGATGCTAGAGGCATCTTAAAGGGATAGTAATACTTCGTTTTATGTTTATTTTATTTTGTAGGCATTAAAAAAACATGAAGAACGATATAAGTCTTATCTCTCAGACCTTTATGGTTTGAGAGATATTCACAAGCAAAGTTTCCCCTCCCTCCCCTTTTACCTAGTGTAAGCCATCTCTTCTCAGATGTGGAATGCAGTCCATAGACCAGACAGATAACAGAAGGGGACAATCTTCTTCCTATGAGAACAATGAAAGCCTTGCTCCCCTTGACAAGTTTTTCAGGTTTTTCCCTTATCTTAATTGAAGATTGTCCCTCTCTGCAGTCTACCTGGCACCTCCCTTCTGATCTGGCTGAGCAGTGTTACATCAGTAAAAGGGGCAGGAGGGGGGTACTTTGTCATTGAATTACTCTTGAACTACAACTCTGACAGAATTGAAATAACACTCTCCATGGTCCAAACACTATGATGATTAATTAGAGCTGCTTTTATCATGAAACATTACTATCCCTTTAACAATTACTATAAGTATTTATTCATATTAAAGGCATATAGACTCCTAAGACAAAACAGAGATAGAAGCAGTAGCGTCTTAAAGGGTGAAGCTTCCAAATGCTGTATCTATAAAGGAAAGTATTTTTTTTTCTCTTCTAGGAGGCACTGCCCCTTTAAATATTTGAGTGCCAGAGAGGTATCTAATTCATTGCAGCGCAATGCATTGGATAACTTTCTGGCACTCGGAGAGTTAAAGACCATGTTGTAGCTCTATTCTGTCCCAAAATAAACCTGTATTTAACCCTATGAGTGCAAGAGGGGTATCCACTGCATATGATAATCCTCTAGCACTCAAAGGGCCAAGTTCTTTTTCTTTTTTAACCCCTTGAGTACCAGAGTGGTATGGAATGCATTGCAAAGCAATGCATTCCGTACCACTCTGGCACTCAAAGGGTTAATCTTTGCGTAAAATTCCACCAATATATAAATATATATTTTTATTTATCATGCTGTATGTACTTATTAGTATTTCTGGATGAGTTTAATAAAATCTTCTCATTTTCTACCCAACCTGCTTATTATTGATACCCCTTTTCTTATTGTCTGACCTCTATGCCTTTGTTCGGTGACCTGTAAGGTCAGGGATCGTTGCACTTGAGGTATGGTAGCTCAGGACAGAAATTCCTTTAGGCACCGGGATAAGCACCGACCAATAGACCCAGCTTTCCAACAATTTCTATCTGGTACCCAAGAGAAAACCACAAACACTAAAAATGACTGACACACGGGTGAATATTTGTATCCAAAGAGAAACGAAGAAGGACATAAATGTCAAAGAGATCACAGGTGTAAGTGGAAGAAGAAAGGACTAGATGCACCAGACTCCATTATAACATGAATAAAACAGAAAAATAGCAATGTGGGACATAAAATAGCAGGGTTACTCCAACTGACGCATTTCGTGCCTATGCGGTTCATTCATGTGCGTTAAAAATATCTCCATTGATTTGTTCACTGATACAGCCAATCAAAACTCACGTACATAATCACATGATCTACAGTGTACAAATAAAAAACAATCTGAAAAAAAGTAACGTAAAAAGCCCAGTTTGAAAGCCTTGGGAAGGGAGGAGCGAAATGTATAGATATCACATAATGGCCAATATGTGCTGCCTTTACAATAATGTACAGCTCAAATACTGATATCAGAGCAATTTCTCAATTGGCAGTCGTGTGAGAATGGTACAAAAAAGATTCTTGCTGTGCGATAAATGTAAATTGGCCGAGACATTATATCAAAAATGTATCAAAAACCCTCAAACCAATATATATATCAAAATTACCTGGGTGCACATCAGAGAGCAAACGATACATACAGTTCAATCCAGAGGTGTAATTAGAAGCCTCACGGGCCCTGGTACAAGAAGTGCCACGGGCCCCACCACCACATTGGCCCCCCTCCCACCACATTGCCCCCCTCCACAATGACCCCATCTCTTACCTGGAGCACCCATGTGATCCTATTAGTAATGCAAAGCACTGGGAGATGATGTTTAGACATCCTTTCTGGTGCAAACCTGTGGCTCTGGCTGACTACGCGCTCTGTGTATTACCTGGCTTATCTGACTACCCACTCTGGTGTCGACCTGGGACTCTGTCCACTGTGCATCCAGCATACCAGCGCTTCAGTAGATATCCTATCTGGTGCAAACCTGTGGCTCTGGCTGACTGTCCGCTCCATGTATGTCCTAGCTTGTCTGACTACCCACTCTGGTGTTGACCTGGGGCTCTGTCCACTGCGCATCCAGCGTACCAACGCTTCAGTGGATATCCTGTCTGGTGCAAACCTGTGGCTCTGGCTGACTACCCGCTCCATGTATGACCTGGCTTGTCTGACTATCTGGTACTTACTAGAGGGCTCTGTCTGTTCACTCCGGTGTTGGTCCTGTTCCACAGACATCCTTCCTAGTACTGACCTGGGGCTCTATCAGACTCCTAGCTATTGACTGCAGGCATGTGTCAGTAGTCTCCGAGGTTGCGTACTATATTGAGACTCCTCTCCTAGACTGACTGCAGGCTGAGTCAGTGCTACCTCTGGGCTTTACCTTTTTCCACGAGACTCCAGTGGGTTGAGGCCTAGTCTCGGACAGTGTGGTGGATCTATTGGAAGACTGCTATTTCTGATACAGTGTTTTCCTCTTTGATTAACCTCTGTATGTTATTTGTTGTTTGCATTACTGTTTATATATTTCTAATAAAGGTGATCTTAACTATACCGCCTGACTCCTTGTCTTGCTTGCCAACCGTAACACATTATTAGAGTAGCTTCACTTCAATTGCAAGCTCTGTGGGATCACTAGTATAGCTCCATTTCAATTGTAAGCTCTGTGACACCACTATTGTAGCTCGCTTTCAGTAAGCTCTATGGTATCACTAATGCAGCTCCATTTCAGTTTTAGGTTTATGTGGTATCACTAGTGTTGCTCAATATCAATTGTAATCTCTATGATATTATTTGTACACCACCTTTTCAATTATAAGCTCTACGGTATCAGTTGCTTTACTTCCTAACATTAATTCCAGCTACAAAACTAACAAAAGGGTGTGGGCTGATACATTGGGTTGGAGTAATAGTAGAAATAGGCCACTTGAGATTGTACTTGCCCTTAGGGTCAAAATTTACCAGCCCTCCTCTGAGTTCCCTGGTGCACCTTCCCTTGGTATGCAGCGATGTTACTTCACATGAACAATTGTCTGCTCGTTCCCGTTCAGACCTCTTCTGCTTTTATTTGCAAACCCAACTGAACTTAACTGAACTTTAACTGTATGAATCAGCTCAGCTCACCATGTTGTATTTGTTTGTTGTATCGACCACAAGGGAATTTGAGTGTTAAAGGGATAGTAACGTTTCACAATAAAAATATCTCCAATTAATCATCATAGTATTTGGGCCATGGAGAGTGTTATTTCAATACTGTCAGAGTTGTAGTTCATGAGTAATTGAATGATAAAGTATCCCTCTCCCACCCCTTTTACTGATGTAACACTGCTCACCTCAGAGCAGCAAGACTGTCCGGATGAATCGTAGAGAGGGACAATCTTCAGTGATCATAAGGAAAAACATGTCAAGGGGGGCAGGGTTTTCCTTATGATCACAGTAAGAAGATTGTCCCTTGCTGTGATCTGTCCGGTCAAGAGACCAGATTCCTCATCTGAGGGGAGGTGGCTTACACTAGGTAAAAGGGGTGGGAGGGGGGATATTTTATCATGCAATTACTCTTGAACTACAACTATGACAGTACTGAAATCACACTCTTCATGGCCCAAATACTATGAAGATTAATTGAAGTTGGTGTCACTTTAAACAGAAACCGGTCAATGTCTGAAACAGTGAAATATCTACAAGGAAACAAGAGATCTGAAAGGTGGAGATAAAGGAATGTGCAGAGGTAGAAGGAACCGTTGCATCAGATTTATGTCACTTGTCCAACTCAGACGAACCCCACAGACCGTGTCAGCAGCCATTTTTCAGTTTTTGAATACTTCAAGAATAGCAATTGGAACAGAGGCAGCGGTAAGATTTTGAGAGCCCTTAGAGAAAAATTCACATGGTCGGCCTTTACGTCTGTGTCAGTATTTCAAAAAAGTCATTGCCATATGATTTTGGTTACATGCAGCATCTATACTGTCTAATTGGTACGGTGCCCTATGCACCAGTGGGGGTCCCAAACAGCCTCTTATTTTGCTTATATTGTAGTGCCACCACTGAATTGGAGAATCTCAGCACTAGGGATCCCCTCTTGTATTTTGTCTTTTCATTATTACAAGGTGTTAGTTCTAATTTAATCCTTTGATTGCAAGAGGGGTACACAACGCATTGCCGGGGGGGGGGGCAATGGCAGCTCTTGCCCCAGGGCCCAGTGGCCTCTAGTTACGCCTCTGGATGGAGATGACTAAATACCTGGGTGTTTGGAAGACACAGCACATAAGAAAATAAAGCTCCTGTTGTAGTGGAGAGGTCGGATTGATAGGAATAATAAAAAAACATGTAACGCCCTTATTCCCATCTCTCAAACCGTTATGGTTTGAGAGATGTGAGAAAATAAAGACGTCCACTCCCTCCCTCTTCTCATGTGTCCGCTGTATAGCGGATGTCATGAGATCCTGCTTCGGAACCAGACGGCGGCTCTTCAGGAGCGCTGTCATCGAGATATCAACTGTAAGATATGTTAAGCTATGTAAAGTCGGTCGACTGGATTCTGCCTCTGACAGCTTCACAGCTCTATCATCAGGGCCGGATTTGCCATTAGGCAAAGTAGGCACCTGCCTACAGGCGCACGCCAACGAGGGGCGCCTGCCATTTTTTTTTAATATTCTTTAAAAAAAAAAACTAAAAAAAAAATAGCCACCTCGCTGGCTGCGCCGGCGGCACCCACTCACACTGCCCGCCCCCCCAGTCTTGTACCTGATGGAGCTCCCTCGTCTCCTCTTTAGGAATGCAGAGCGCTGGGAGATGACATCATCTCCAGTGCTCTGCATTCCTGAATAGGAGACTGCGCGGGAGCTCCATCAGGTACAAGACTGTGCCAAAGGAGGCACATACAGATCTCCTACTAGGGAGGTAGGAAATGGACAACGGGGGGAGGCAATGTGAGGGCAATGTGGAGCTAATGGGGGGCAAATTGGAGCCGATAGAGGGCAATGTGGAGATGGTGGGGGCAAGTTGGAGTTGATGGGGGGCAATGTAAGGGCAATGTGGAGCTGACGGGGGGCAGTTTGAAGTCAGTATGGTATATGGAGCTGATGGGGGCAATATGGAGCTGATGGGGGGCATTGTGAGGGCAATGTGGAGCTGATGGGGAAATATGGAGCTGATGAGGGGCATTGTGAGGGCAATATGGAGCTGATGGGGGGCAATA